>QGSO01000391.1:87500-669569 GCA_011037825.1 Carya cathayensis | reverse complement strand
TATTAGGTTTGAATTTTTTGAAAAGTAAAGTGTGCTCCTTTTGTCATATGCAAAAAGTAAAAGATTAGGTTTGAAATTTTTTGAAAAGTAAAGTGTGCTCACTTTTGTCATATGCAAAAAGTAAAAAGATTAGTTTGAATTTTTGAAAAGATGAATGATGATGTCTTTGACATGTGAATCTTTTTAAATTTGAATATGAAGTCTCATATGCCTATAAATAGATCATTTGAGAGCTTCACATTAACAACACTCAAGAGCATACAACTCTCAAAACTTTCATTCTCTCTTCTCTATTAAGATGATTAATACTTAAAATATACTTATACAATATTTAATTAAAGAATTATAATGTATAATTAATTCTATTTAAGTACTCTAATTAAATAGATTAATACTTAAAATATAATTATAAAATATTTAATTAAAAAATTATAATGAAATATTTGAAAATATTTAAGTACTCTAATTAAGATGATTAATACTTAAAATATACTTATAAAATATTTAATTAAAGAATTATAATGTATAATTAATTCTATTTAAGTACTCTAATTAAATAGATTAATACTTAAAATATAATTTTAAAATATTTAATTAAAAAATTATAATGAAATATTTGAAAATATTTAAGTACTCTAATTAAGATGATTAATACTTAAAATATACTTATACAATATTTAATTAAAGAATTATAATGTATAATTAATTCTGTTTAAGTACTCTAATTAAATAGATTAATATTTAAAATATAATTATAAAATATTTAATTAAAAATTATAATTAAATATTTGAAAATATTTAAGTACTCTAATTAAATAGATTAATACTTCATTTTATACATTAAACATATTTAAGTAAATAATTATAGGGTCTACTTCAAAATCTTTAAGGGCCCATCATGTATACTTGTAATGTAATCTTCACATGTATTTGTGATGTATATTTGTTATGTTTACTACTAAGCGCTTGGATTTTCTAGTTATTTTACATGCAGTTAAACCCTTAGAACTGTTCGAGAGTTGTGGTCAAATATTCTCTTAAAGAATGTTTGGGTACAACTCTTGAATTGTCCAAAGTAGATAGTTTGGGATTCTATCATCTATATGGCATATATATTCAGTTAAAACTCATGTGTTAGTCTGTTAAAATTTTGGTTTAGCATTTTCTTACATTCTTCGAGAATGTAGTTCGTAAGTTTCTCGGCCCATGAATAGGGTCGACGACTTATCGTGACTAGCATACTTGGAGAATTGTAGGGAAATGTTGCCGAAATTTTTACGAACATACGAGTTTTGGACTGAGTATATATGCGATATAGATGATAGTCTTTCTAATGAGATATGACCAACTACCTTAAAACTAGATGATAATTAAACACGTGTATTGTAATAGTTTATTGATAGTGTTTATCCCATGAATTAGGTTTTTTATAGATGGATAAGAGTTGGATGTTGTTGGGAGATAGACTTGGTCAAGACTATAAGCAATATGCACAAGTAGTGAAATCTTTCTTAAAATTTGCTTGTGGAAGTGTTGACAGTCGAGGATTTATAAGATGCCCATACAAGAAGTGCAAAAACCTTAGTTCATATAATATGATGGCTGTGGAGAATCATTTATTCGTAAATGGAATTGATCCTAAATATTCACATTAGGTTTTACATGACGAACCATTTCCTAAAGGAGTTAGATTTGGCAGTCATCTCAATCAGATGGATGAATGTAACGAGATCGACAAGGAGGACATAAATGTTGATGTTTCTGATGATAGTTATGATAATGGAGAAGATATGACTGAAACGTTAGGGGATCTTGGCGCAGGCATATTTGGTGCCAGGGATGGAGAAGGAACATCTACACAATCATTTGAGGAGAAATGAAGACTTTGGATCACTGTGGGAGGATGCACAACGAGAATTGTACGAATGATGCACCTGTCATAGCAAGTTGTCATTCACTATCAGGTTGCTCCATATTAAGTCTATTTGTGATATTTCTACAAAGGCTATCGATATGTTGCTTGAATTATTTAAAGAGGCTCTCCCACAGGATAACGTAGTACCTCTAAATTTTTATGAAGCGAAGAAATTGAAGCGAGGGTTAGGATTTAATTACAATATCATCCATGCATGTAAGAATGATTGTGTTCTTTTCTGGAAGCAATACGTAGAATTTGATTCATGTCCGGTGTGTCATGAGTCAAGATGGATCCTCAGATAAGCGTAATGTACCCCATAAAGTGCTAAGACATTTTCCGCTTATTCCTCACTTCAGAAATTGTTTACTTCCGGTGACTGCGACATATATGACTTGGCATCACACGAAAGAGTTCAAAATGATCAATTCCTCATGCATCCTGCAGATCCCTTACAATGGAAGAAATTTGATGACGAGTATCCATGATTTGCCAGAGAACCTCGCAATGTACGTCTTGGTTTAGAAACTGATGGCTTTAATCCATTTGGAACCATAAGCACTTCTCATAACACCTGATTTGTAGTAGTAATGCCTTATCATTTGCCACCATGGAAGTGTATGAAGGATCCTTATTTTATGATGACTCTATTAATCCAAGGGCCAAGGTCACCAAGAAATGAAATAGACGTAAATTTGCAGCCAATGATGGCAGAGTTGAAAGAGTTGTGGGAACAGTGTGTCAATACATATGATGCGGCCGCTTCACGTGAATTCAAGATGCATGCTGCAGTACTTTGGACAATAAATGATTTCTTAGCATACGGGAACTTGTCTGGGTGGAGCACAAAAGGAAAAATGGCTTATCCTGTTTGTAACAAAGATACACAGTCTCAGTGGTTAACAAATAACCAGAAATTATGTTTCATGGGACACCATCGATATCTACCTCATGATGATAGATGGCGTTCAAATAGAGCAATGTTTGATGGAAGGGTTGAGCGTAGGTCATTACCGCCAGAGTATTCTGATGGTGATATTTTCACTCAATTGGAAGATGTTCTAGACAACAAATTTGGAAAGAATGCAAGATGTCGAAAGAGGAAAAGACATGCAGTGGAATTGAATTGGACAAAAAAAAAAATTTTTTTTGAGTTGCCATACTGGTCTACCTTGACACTGCGTCACAATCTAGATGTTATGTACATTGAAAAAAATATATGTGAGAATATTTTGGATACCCTGATGTCAGTACGAGGGAAGACAAAAGATACAGTCAACTCTCGTAAAGATTTGAAAGAGTTGGGAATAAGATCGGAGTTGCATTTGGAAGATACTGGGTCATCAGCTTATATGCCCCTTGGATGGTATACACTTTCAAGTGATAAGAGAAAGAAATTCTGTGACTGGTTCATGACCCGATGGTTATGCTTCGAACATGTCAAGATGTGTCCGAGCTAATGATTGGAAGATAACTAGTCTAAAAAGTCACGACTGCCATATATTTTTGCAGCAATTGTTGCCAGTTGGTGTGCGTGGAAAGTTTACTCGAGATGTTGGTACAGCTATCACAGAATTAGGGCAATTTTTTAGGAGTATTTGCAGTAGAATGTTGAAAGTTGATGCCTTATTAAAGATGGAAGCTGACATTGCATTGATATTGTGCAAATTGGAAAGTTTGTACTCGCCTTCATTCTTTGATGTAATGGTTCATTTGGCTGTGTGTCTCCCTTGTGAGGCTTTAGTTGCTGGCCCCGTTCAGTATAGATAGATGTATCCTATTGAACGGTTTTTGAGAAAACTTAAGCGATCTGTGGGGAATAAGGCTCGTTTGGAAGGATCGATCGCAGAGTCATACATTCATAATAAGTGGCATACATTTTGTTCAATGTATTTACGAGACCAGATCGAAATTATGAAGCTGGACAAATGGGATTTTCGTCAGCATTTACCATGTTTTCCCAGAAAGTACGTCCCATAGGTGTACAAGGGAGCTATGACCTATGTGAGCGAGAGTTTGAAAGAGTTTGATGGTATGTCTTAAATAACTGTGAAGAGATTGAACACTATTTGAGGTTAGTGGTGATCATCTAATTTAATAGTATTTTTTAGTGCGTTTATAATAATATAGTATATATTAATACAAATTAATAGCTCACATTAACATACGCAGCGAACATATACAACTACTTCGCACAAATGATGTGACTGACGTAGAAAAAATGCACAAAGAAGAGTTTGCCACGTGGTTTGAACATACGGTATTACTAAAAAGAATATGCACAATTATTTTGAACTTTATATATTTTTTAAGTGTCACCATATTTATATATGATATTGATATATGTAAAATAAAATTTATTTATGTAGGTTGCATCGAAATATAGTGAACATTCAGGTGAAATCTCACCAGAAGTATATGCTTTGGCATGTGGTCCGTCTAAGCGAGCTATCCAATATTCAGGATGTTTGGTGCGTGGATATATATTTCACACAACAGACAGAGAACGATATAGGAAAACTCAAAATTGTGGGGTTGTAGTTGAAGGAAGCCATGGGGATGATAATATCGATTTTTATGGAATTGTGGAAGATATCATAGCGTTAAAGTATGTGAGAGGATATATGGTCTGGTTATTTAAATGTAATTGGTGGGATGTCTCAAATCCTAAGTTGGAAGTGCATAAGGATAAATATTTTGTAAGTGTCAATACATCTTGCAAATGGTATGAGGACGATCTTTTTGTTCTTGCATGCCAAGCAAATCAAGTTTTTTATTTATATGATCCAGAGTTCGGAAATCCATGGCGGGTAATCGAGAAGTTTACACCAAGAAATGTATATGATTATATTCCAGAGGCAGACAAACCACATAAAAAAGTTGATAGTCCAGACCATGAAGAAGTATATCAAGAAAATGAATCAGGCATCAATATATTTGTTGATCTAAGCCAATATGACATGGTCCCATTGCGCAGGGAAGATGTTCAACCCGAAGTAATTGAAGGTGACATGTCGGAAGAACATGAATCAACTGAAGTGTCTACTAAGGATAAGAACAACTAGTCCAACAAAATTGATACTAAATGATTTTCAAACAGATATTTGTGTAGGTATAATTCTTACAAAAATATGAAATGTATCTTGTTCGAATAATAATTTATTATAATTTCAAACAGATATGCCTCCTAAACGCAAAAGAACATGTGAGTCATCCCCACCACTTACTAACTCATCGTATGATTCACCAGCCAACAATGGTGGACCAACATCACTAGAACCAGAATAAGGTATTTTACCACTGTATATCTTTCAAATAAATTAATTTAATTAAAATATATGCTTTAATTTTTGTATATATAGTTGTTGTAAACTGACGTCGAGTTAGAGGCATTATGAGGGATGTCTGCATAGAGAAAGTAAGGAAAGTGAGTAAAATTAAAGTTGATATACTTGATGATCACACCGGTGGCTTTAGGGATTCAGCAGCTTGGCTTGCTTCTTATGTTGGTACACTTACTCGCACGTATGCACCACATAAAAAATCATTGTCTGGTAATAAGTTACGTTGTATAACATTTTAATTTAAATAACTTTTGAAATTATACTAATTGTTTATAATTTTTTGAAGGACGAGTTTGAACTAAAATTTGGCCGGTGAGAGGATTAACTAACGATTGAGGAACTGATGTCGAATGCATTCTGGAGGTACAAAGGTCGATGCCATGCACACTATCAGAAGTTTAAAACTACGACAGAGGCGCGTTAAAATCCATTCGAAGCAATGCCACCAAACGAATGGGAGAAAGTTTGTGATTTGTTTGAAGATTCTGCTTATCAGGTAATTTCACTACTATCTTTTTTAATAATATATGATAGATGTATTAAATATTAAATTATACTACTTTTTTTTTAGCAACGGAGTCCGGTGAACAAAGCAAATAGATCAAATTTAACAATACACCATCATGCGGGTTCTCGATCTTTTCATCGCTTGTAAAAGAAAAAGTTAGTTATTTTAGTCTTCATTAAATATTAATATATACACTTTTCTGGTTTAAATTCTTATATTAATTTTCATTTTGCAGCAAGAAGAAAGTCATGCTGATTATGATTTGACCCAATTGTATGCTAAAATACATAAAAATCGTGATGGTGTTTGGAGCAATCGTGAGGCAGAGGCAAATTATGTAAGTTTATGTTTATTTAATTCCATTTTCTAAATATATTTTTGTTACCTATACTAATTTTAATGTTTTTCTTTTTGTAAGACAAGATGATATCTCTTAAAGACACTGATGTGGATCCATCTGATGAATCATTTGTCAACGATGCTCAAATCTTTTCTCAAGTTCTTGGATCACGTTCTAGATATTTGAGGGGCTTATGACGTTGCGTGAAGCCATCCTCAACATCGTCATCCTTTTTTAAAGCCAAATCGAATGACGACAAGACTAAGAAATTAGAGGAAGCTACACTTGAGATAGAACGATTGAGGTCGAAGGAAAAAGAGTTACTGACCCGATTAGATCAAGCAGAAGATTTAGAGGCAAGATTAGAAGAGAGGTTACAATTAAGTAACCAAAAAATGTTTGAACAATTCCAGTCAATGATGTCCCAAAACCCTATGCCACCACCACCACCACAATCATAATTCATTTAGTTTTTTTAATTTCCTTTATTTATGGTGTTTGTAAATATTTGAACAATTGATGTATATAGATTACAATTTGTATTAGTATGTTCTTTTTAATTAAATTTCATTTTGTTTGATCAATACCGTTTGAACTTTAAATAACCCGTTCGAATGGTAAATTACCATTTATGCATACATTCGAACAAAAACATATCCATTCGAACAAAAAAATACACATTCGAACGTATCAGGACATACAATTCATGTGTTCGTTCGAACAATTAAATACTCATTCAAATAACGTTATTTTTCAGAACTTCGTTCGAACAGAAGATTTCCGTAAATAGATTGTCTGTTCGAACAGTTAATTTTTTTTCGAACAAAAGTCACTTAAAAATGTGTTAGTTCGAACGACCTTGGTCAGATATGGTTATTGGTTCGAATTAACATTTCATGTTGTTCGAACATAAATTTTTTCATTCGAATTTAATTCTGAGACGACATTTTTTTGTCTAAAAAAAAATTTCCGTTCGAATGGTTTCGACTGGTTCTGCCCAATTTCGTCCCTAAAAGTACTTTTTGGAGACGAAAATCAATGTTGAGTATTGTGGAGTCTGGTCCATTTCGCTTGAGCGGCGGCTTTTGGCCGCTTGAGCGAAGCCAGGCAGTTTCGAACGCTCGAAGATTGCTCGACAGTAAGCTCGAGCGGTTGCGGGAAAGGGAGTTCGCAAAGCGAAGTCAGGCAGAGTTGAACGCTCGATGTCCGCTCGACAGTGATCTCGAGCCGTTGCAGAAGGGAGTTCGCTTGACATACCGCTCGAGCGAACATCGTATAATTTCAGATCTAGGGTTTTTTCCGCCGTTTGACTATAAATATGTGTTTTCTACATATTTTGCCGTACTATACAACACTGTTGGTGAACAGTATTTCACCCCTCCATTGTAGTGTGATTCCTCAAGCAATAAAATCCTCTGCAGCTCCCGTGGATGTAGGCAATTTACCGAACCACGTATATCTGTGTGTCGTGTGTGATTTTTTCTCTTTCATTTTCCATATTTTTCACTTTATTGTCATCGTTTTCACAACAATCAATTTTTGTCTCCAAAAAGTTTTTGAGATGGTCTTTCTGAAACCAGATAGAGACAAAAAATTTTCGTCTCCAAAAACTTCTAGGGACGAAATTCGGAATTTTTGAGACAAAATTTCGTCTCAAAAAACCAATTCTCTTGTAGTGTCAAAACGACCCACAATCCAGCAGTCTCACCTTTCAGAGACACTACAAGAAAAGCCACTATTTCCAGTGACTGTATATCGCCGCAAAAAGTGTTAAAGTTGCCGCAAATAATTATTTGCAGCTATCCTCTACCCGCCGGTATTGTGCCGCAATTGTTAAGTGAGAAAAATGTATTCTCGGCGTGGCTTAAATGTGGCAGGAAATAATTTTTTTGCGGCGACTAATTGTGGCCGCAAATGCTCAAATAGTTCGTCAGAAAAAGCTTTGGCGTAGCCTATTTCTGTAATGGTGAAATTTAGTTTTTGCGGCAAAGTAATGAAATCATTAACGCCTATCGCATATTCACTGGATTGAAATCTATCAGTGATTTTCAACCAACTCTTGTCCATCTACGAAAAATACCTAAAGATTAAAAATTGGTAAATTGGAGTTACACAAGGAGTATACGACAGATGCACCTAAACATTAGAAGAGCTGATGATTCTGTAAATATTCTGTAAACTTGTATTAAGATGCTGTGTGAAGAATATGTATGCAATGAAGCGAGCTTTGCAAACTTCTATGGCAATCACCATTACAGTCACATATAGCATTGTTGGGTTTGAATAAAACTCCGAGATCATCGTAGGTCATATAGGTGGGATCCACTCATATGTTTGCTTTACTCCAAAACAGTGGTGCTAAATGCATCTGTGATGAGTGTCAACTAAAGGAGTTTGAATGCTTCCATACTAAAAAGGGAGTGGACTAAGGATGAGGATGCTCAACTACGCTCAGCTGTAGACATTTTTGGTGAGAGGGATTGGCAGTCTGTAGCTTCTACTTTGGAAGGACGGACCGGTAACCAATGCTCTAACAGGTTGTTTGCTATCTTAAATGTTTTTTTTTTTAATTTTTATTTTCATGAAGCCTTACTTTTTCTGTAGTAAAAGCTTATTTTTCTGCTATAGTTTCCCTACTGAAGAAAGAGCAGTGAAATTCTTGCCAGGGGAACTACTAGTTACTGTTTCATATTTTCTATGTTATATACATGTATATATATATTAACAAATAACCCCATTAATATTTCNATCAAGAAAATGAAGCAGGCATCATCAATATATTTGTTGATCTAAGCCAATATGACATGGTCTCATTGCGCAGAGAAGATGTTCAACCCGAAGTAATTGAAGGTGACATGTCGGAAGAACATGAATCAACTAAAGTGTCTACTGAGGATGAGAGCGACTAGTCCAACAAAACTGATACCGAATGATTTTCAAACGGATATTTGTGTAGGTATAATTCTTATAAAAATATAAAATGTATCTTGTTCGAATAATAATTTATTATAATTTCAAACAGATATGCCTCCTAAACGCAAAAAAAACATGTGAGTCATCCCCACCACTAACTCCTCATATGATTCACTAGCCAACAATGGTGGACCAACATCACCAGAACCAGAATAAGGTATTTTATCACTGTATATCTTTCAAATAAATTAATTTAATTAAAATATATGCTTTAATTTTTGTATATATAGTTGTTGTAAACTGACGTCGAGTTAGAGGCATTATGAGGGATGTCTGCATAGAGAAAGTAAGGAAAGTGAGTAAAATTAAAGTTGATATACTTGATGATCACACCGGTGGCTTTAGGGATTCAGCAGCTTGGCTTGCTTCTTATGTTGGTATACTTACTCGCACGTATGTACCACATAAAAAATCATTGTCTGGTAATAAGTTACGTTGTATAACATTTTTATTTAAATAACTTTTGAAATTATACTAATTGTTTATAATTTTTTGAAGGACGAGTTTGAACTAAAATTTGGCCGGTGAGAGGATTAATTAACGATTGAGGAACTGATGTCGAATGCATTCTGGAGGTACAAAGGTCGATGCCATGCACACTATCAGAAGTTTAGTACTACGACAGAGGCGCGTTAAAATCCATTCCAAGCAATGCCACCAAACGAATGGGAGAAAGTTTATGATTTGTTTGAAGATTCTGCTTATCAGGTAATTTCACTGCTATCCTTTTTAATAATATATGATAGATGTATTAAATATTAAATTATAATACTTTTTTTTTAGCAACGGAGTCCGGTGAACAAAGTAAATAGATCAAATTTAATAATACACCATCATGCGGGTTCTCGATCTTTTCATCGCTTGTAAAAGAAAAAGTTAGTTATTTTAGTCTCCATTAAATATTAATATATACACTTTTCTGGTTTAAATTCTTATATTAATTTTCATTTTGCAGCAAGAAGAAAGTCATGCTGATTATGATTTGACCCAATTGTATGCTAAAGTACATAAAAATCGTGATGGTGTTTGGAGCAATCGTGAGGCAGAGGCAAATTATGTAAGTTTAAGTTTATTTAATTCCATTTTCTAAATATATTTTTGTTACCTATACTAATTTTAATGTTTTTCTTTTTGTAGGACAAGATGATATCTCTTAAAGACACTGCTGCGGATCCATCTGATGAATCATTTGTCAACGATGCTCAAATCTTTTTTCAAATTCTTGGATCACGTTCTGGATATTTGAGAGGCTTATGACGTTGCGTGAAGCCATCCTCAACATCGTCATCCTTTTCTAAAGCCAAATCGAATGACGACAAGACTAAGAAATTAGAGGAAGCTGCACTTGAGATAGAACGATTGAGGTCGAAGGAAAAAGAGTTACTGACCCGATTAGATCAAGCAGAAGATTTAGAGGCAAGATTAGAAGAGAGGTTACAATTAAGTAACCAAAAAATGTTTGAACAATTCCAGTCAATGATGTCCCAAAACCCTATGCCACCACCACCACCACAATCATAATTCATTTAGTTTTTTTAATTTCCTTTATTTATGGTGTTTGTAAACATTTGAACAATTGATTTATATAGATTACAATTTGTATTAGTATGTTCTTTTTAATTAAATTTCATTTTGTTTAATCAATACCGTTCGAACTTTAAATAACCGTTTGAATGGTAAATTACCATTTATGCATACATTCGAACAAAAACATATCCATTCGAACAAAAAAAATACCCATTCGAACGTATCAGGACTTACAATTCATGTGTTCGTTTGAACAATTAAATACTCATTCGAATAACGTTATTTTTCAGAACTTCGTTCAAACAGAAGATTTCTGTAAATAGATTGTCTGTTCGAACAGTTAATTTTTTTCGAACAAAAGTCACTTAAAAATGTGTTAGTTCGAACGATCTTGGTCAGATATGGTTATTGGTTCGAATTAACATTTCATGTTGTTCGAACATAAATTTTTTCATTCTAATTTGATTCTGAGACGACATTTTTTTGTCTAAAAAAAAATGTTCCGTTCGAATAGTGTCGACTGGTTCCGCCCAATTTCATCTCTAAAAATACGTTTTGGAGACAAAAATCAATGTTGAGTATTGTGGAGTCTGGTCCATTTCGCTCGAGCGGTGGCAAAAGTCGCCACTCGAGCGAAGCCAGGCAGTTTCGAACGCTCGAAGGTTGCTCGACAGTGAGCTCGAGCGGTTGCGGGAAAGGGAGTTCGCTCGAGCGGAGGCATTTGCCGCTCGAGCGAAGTCAGGCAGAGTTGAACACTCGATGTCCGCTCGACAGTGAGCTCGAGCCGTTGCAGAAGGGAGTTCGCTCGACACTCCGCTCGAGCGAACATCGTATAATTTTAGACCTAGGATTTTTTCCGCCGTTTGACTATAAATATGTGTTTTCTATATATTTGGCCGTACTATACAACACTGTTGGTGAACAGTATTTTGCCCCTCCATTGTAGTGTGATTCCTCAAACAATAAAATCCTCTGCAGCTCCCGTAGACGTAGGCAATTTACCGAACCACATATATCTGTGTGTCGTGTGTGATTTTTTCTCTTTCATTTTACATATTTTTCATTTTATTGTCATCGTTTTCACAACAATCAATTTTTGTCTCCAAAAAGATTCTGAGATGGTCTTTCTGAGACCAGATAGAGACCAAAATTTTCGTCTCCAAAAACTTCTAGGGATGAAATTCGGAATTTTTGAGACAAAATTTCGTCTCAAAAAACCAATTCTCTTGTAGTGTCAAAACGACCCACAATCCAGCAGTCTCACCTTTCAGAGACACTACAAGAAAAGCCACTATTTTCGACGACTGTATATCGCCGCAAAAAGTGTTGAAGTCGCCGCAAATAATTATTTGCAGCTATTCTCTACCCGCCGGTATTGTGCCGCAATTGTTAAGTGAGAAAAAGGTATTCTCGGCGTGGCTTAAATGTGGCAGGAAATAATTTTTTTACGGCGACTAATTGTGGCCGCAAATGCTCAAATAGTTCGTCAGAAAAAGCTTTGGCGTAGCCTGTTTTTGTAATGGTGAAATTTAGTTTTTGCGGCAAAGTAATGAAATCATTAACGCCTGTCGCATATTCACTGGATCGAAATCTATCAGTGATTTTCATCCAATTCTTGTCCATCTACGAAAAATACCTAAAGGTTAAAAATTGGTAAATTGGAGTTACACAAGAAGTATACGACAGATGCACCTAAACATTAGAAGAGTTGATGATTCTGTAAATATTCTGTAAACTTGTATTAAGATGCTGTGTGAAGAATATGTATCCAATGAAGCGAGCTTTGCAGACTTCTATGACAATCACCATTACAGACACATATAGCATTGTTGGGTTTGAATAAAACTCCGAGATCATCGTAGGTCATATAGGTGGGATCCACTCATATGTTTGCTTTACTCCAAAACAGTGGTGCTAAATGCATCTGTGATGAGTGTCAACTAAAGGAGTTTGAATGCTTCCATACTAAAAAGGGAGTGGACTAAGGATGAGGATGCTCAACTACGCTCAGCTGTAGACATTTTTGGTGAGAGGGATTGGCAGTCTGTAGCTTCTACTTTGGAAGGACGGACCGGTAACCAATGCTCTAACAGGTTGTTTGCTATTTTAAATGTTTTTTTTGTATTTTTATTTTCATGAAGCCTTACTTTTTCTGTAGTAAAAGCTTATTTTTTTGCTATAGTTTCCCTACTGAAGAAAGAGCAGTGAAATTCTTGCCAGGGGAAGTACTACTAGTTACTGTTTCATTCTATGTTATATACATGTATATATATATTAACAAATAACCCCATTAATATTTCTAGCACCAAATCTCTAAGCTTATCCATAAAATAAAATAAAATAAAAAAGACAGAACAGAATGATAGCAAAAAAACAAAAAACAAAAGATATCAAAATATAGAACTAATATTATGTATCTTCTCCCTAGTTGATCCAAAAAGTGCATAAAAACTCAGTGGTGAAAGGAGAATTTAGAAACAATAACCTTTTTCACTTTTTTCTTAGGTAAAAGGATGCAATTTTAAATATAAACAACAACAGTAAAGTACCAGTATTAATAATAACATTTAGAACACATTTAATCTTTACATGGCACTAAGAAAGATGAGTAGTGCATTGAGAGCCCAATAATACATTTTCAATATATATATCTATATAAAGTTTACACAGAACTAAGTCATCGATAATACACACCTCACAATCTCACAAACCATCTAATGATTGCATCAGCAATGAGTGAAAGAATATTAACTCACAAAAATCAGAAATTCTTTTTTTGATAGGAAATCAGAAGTTTTATTTATAATAATAGGCATAGCCAAGTACACAAGGTGTATACATGAAAAATACCTAACAAGGAGACTAACAAAAATCAGAAATAATCTATTGCAGTATCAGGAGCACCACTAAATGATATAAGCATTACACATTTCAATGGCCAAGACTGTCTTGATAAGTAACATAAAAATAATTTATTACGCTGAAAAAAAGGTGAAACACAAGGACACAGGAATTATGAAAAAGATCCACCTAACTAGGAAAAACAGAAGTCAATGGCCATGACTTGAAGCCCATATCCAAGGAAATCCATATATTGGATTCATAACTCAAATTTCATACCAAGAACCACGATCATTGCAAATAAATATTCAACTGTAGCCAAGTACCTCAACCTAGATAATCATTATAAATACTTTCTCCATTAATTTTAAACACAAATAACTTATAAACCACCCCTTTCCCTTTAGAAATTATTTTCAGATTCTGTTCTAGTCAAATTATTGCTCCATCAGTTGACCACAGAAAAACTTCAGGGCCATAAATAATTCAAAACGTACCAAATGTTATAATTTCTGGGGATGGGTTCTGGATGATATAAATATTATATGTTTGTGATTTGTTCTAAATGAGTAGTTAATTTGTGTCTGGTTTCGTTTTTGCTGAAAATTAAGAAAGGGAAAGAAATATAATACATTTTTTTGTTTTTAATAGCTTTCTTATGACCAAGAGTTCTTTAGAAGAATGTTCTTCTTTAAACATTTTGAGATTCTGGACCTCTCTTAGAAATGAACCTAAGATTGTGAAAATTAAAAACGGAATGTGTATATACATAGTATTTGTGAGCTTTGGAATGGCCTTCTGAGATCCTATGATGGTGATATTAGTACTCTATGTTCACTTTGTTTTCTGTAGTAATTTCGGTCAAGTGCCAACATTCCCCATTTCCTATTACTTCTGCAATTGTAAAACAGACTTATTTGACCACTGAGCTTGTAAATTTCCAATGTGATGTGAGAAAACTATCAGCTGCAATTCATGTATGTTAGACGATTAAATATATTATAATTATATTTTTATGTGTAGTGAAAACTTGTAGAGTTGCTTGAGTTGCGAAAGGTTTGGGAGTTATACTGTTTTCTAATTCAACTGTTTCTTTTTTCAACAATCAATTTTTTTCTAGTGGTTATTTTCTCCCTTTTTCCTTTGTCCTTTTAATTATCCTGCTATGCATTTGAAAAAAGAGAGTCAGCAAGTATGGTACTTGTTTTGTTCCTCTTTATTGTTTTTAAAATTGACTTTTTGGCCAAGCTTTGTGTTGATAAGTATCTACTTGAATTGCAGCTGCCCTTGCTATGGGGCTTTTGAATTATACTCCTATAAATGGGAAACCTATCAGGATTATGTATTCTCATCGAGATCCCAATATTCGGAAAAGTGGATATGCCAATGTTTTCATTAAGAACCTGGACACATCAATAGATAACAAGGCATTGCATGAAACTTTTGCTGCCTTTGGGACTGTCCTTTCTTCCAAGGTGGACGTTGACAGCAATGGTCATGATAAAAAGGTTTACGTTGGACTTTTTGTTCGACGTCAAGAAAGGTCTTAAGCAAATGGATCGCCAAAGTTTACTAATGTTTATGTGAAAAATTTTCCTGAAAAAACTACTGATGAAGACCTCAAGAAACTTTTTGGCACCTATGGTACAATCACCAGTGCAGTTGTTATGACGGACTCAAATGGGAAGTCCAGATTTTTTGGTTTTGTAAACTTCCAGAGCCCAGATGCTGCTGCTGCGGCAGTTGATAAGTTGAATGGGGTTGCAGCCATTGATGACAAGGTTTTATTTGTAGGGAGGGCTCAGAGTAAAGCAGAAAGGGAGGCAGAATTGAAGGCCAAATTTGAACAGGAAAGAATTAGTGGATATGAAAAATTACAAGGTGCTAAATTGTATCTGAAAAATCTTGACGACGGCATCAATGATGACAAGCTGAAGGAGTTATTCTCTGAGTTTGGAACGATAACGTCATGCAAGGTATACATACTCTGCTTCAAGTGGAGCAATTTTTCCCTTCTTTCTTTGCTGGTCCTTAGTGGGACACGTCTATGAGTCATATAATAGTTGTTTTGAATCATTTTCTCAGGACTAATTGGTTTCATAAGCACTTATCAAAAAAAAATTATAATAGTTGTTTTGGAGTAGTGGCCTCTGCCTTATTATGCGCTGGATCTAGAAGTTGTGCTAGCCAGAGCAGCTGTGCTCACATTTTAACTGCTCTTGAAATTAAATTCAAGATTCAGAGTGATGATTCATTGTGATATGGAGCTAATTTAAGTTGGTGGAGATACTTAGGTTGCTAAGGGGAAAGGGATGTGAAAAAGATGGGATAGTCGAAAGAATGGTCTGTCAATTGAGGATTGTTTTGTGGATTATAAAACTTTCTTTTGATAATGCTCTGTTGACAGAATTAAGGTAATGCCTATTTAGGCACCATTTCAAGAGAGGATACAATGTCCCAGGCCCCCACAAAACAGCAGTATTTAATGCGAAAACTTTGTGGTACTTACTGATTTAAACTAATAAAAAAATAATAATTTTTACAGCTTTCCGATTTTCCAGAGCTGCAAACTCTTTTCATTTTTGCATGTGGTGCTTGTATAAGTTCACTGCCATTTTGTTGTTTTATAATTTTATTGCTATGCACTATTTAACTCCCAACCAATCACCCGTTTTGCAATGGTACCTCCAAACTTCCGGTATTCAGCACCCCAGTTTGCACTACTGTATTGTAAAGAACACCTATTTTGTTTTCGAGAAGTTTGACTTTTCTCACCTATATTGAAAATTTCATCCTTCTTCTCATATGTACCTAACGAAAATTTATATGAGCATACATTCATCTATTTCAGACTAGGAATAATCTTCACTACCAAGCTTAACACCCCCATTCCCCAAGCAAACAAAATTCAACTGTCCTGGCTTCAAATCACCAAGATATATATATATATATATATAATCGAGAGGGATGAATGGAACAACTAGAAAAAGAATAATAATACAGTTTCCCTAAATATTTGGGGCATATGGGTTTTATATCTGCGCAATCCTTCTTATGTGGATTATATATGCTTTTCATTCATTAAATTACCATAATGACGGAGAGAATAAACTCAACTTCATATACATAATTTGTTTCAAAAACAGAGAGCTATGTTTGGGTTAGAAACTAGCGAGGGTTACAGAGAGTGAAGAGAGATTAATGGAGCTAAAAGTTGTAAAAACAAACTCACCGGGAGAAGACGGCGGTAAGGGATTCTGAACGAAACCCTCCTTAGAGAGAGAGAGAGAGAGAGAGAGAGGAAAAATATCGAACGTGGCGTCTTATTTTGTTAAGAAGTTAAAAGTTTAATGGTAAAAAATATGTGTAACAACTAAATATAACGGCGGAAACGTATTAAGTCGACCCTGGAATGGCCAACGGCCCTATTTGCGGCCAGTTTATTTCCGGCGCACTAAACTCGCAGCAAATAATGATTTTTCCTGGCTATTCTTTCATCTTGCCGCAAGCAATTTTGCTGAAATTAAAAAATATGTTATTTACGGCTAAATTTGTGCCGCCGGAAATAAATTTAGCCACAAACACTGCTTTTTCTCGTAGTGAGAACCTTTTTCCTTATATGATAATTAAGGAGTGTCGCTGCATGCATATATAATCCTTACAAATTGTAACGTACGTATTTAATTTGCAGGTCAAATGGATACGACGGGTTTTTTATGATTCATATATTAATGACACGGAAAATACAATATCTTTCAAGCTAATTACGTACGTTCCAAGCATCTGGACTTGTAATGTTTTATTTATTTTTATGTCTTAGTACATTTTACTAATACCATATGATCTGAAGTACCTGGTTTTAGGCCATAGACCAAGTGACATCCACGATACCGAGATCCTTATTTAGTCCCAAGGCATCCCAAACAGCGCTCGACCCATCGACAATATTATTCCTGCATGGTGGCTGATCCGCATGCACTTTATCACACCCATTGACAGAGTCGCACTCGTCTACCACCTTAGCTTCCACACTTCTTCCATTATTAGCCGTAATCCTGATATTTTGCCCACATCGAGACCCATGGTTATACCACCCAGTTGATAGTGCGACAATGGGTCTACTGTTACTATGGTATTGACCGTCGCACTCTGATGGCCCCCCGCCGTCACCGCCTTTGCTGAAATCGTTGAGTGTGAGCCGGGCACGGGTGGAGGGTGTCACTGGGGGTGAGCACTTGTACTGTTTGTGGGATTGGCCTGCACACACAAGGTTGCCTGAGGATTGGCAAGTCCCTTTGCTGGGTATGGGCTGGCCTCCACCGCCAGAGCATAGATGCGTCCCGACATCAGGGTCATCGTTGCACTTGCCATTGATGCAAATGAGTTGGCCAGCACAGTCGTTAAGGGTTCGACATGCGCCATTGCAAGAAGAGATGGCATGCGCGTTAAATGGAAGGAATGAAAAAGCACTAGTGATAGTGAGGGAAAGGCAAACAAGCAAAAGTGTGTTCGCCATTAAATCGTTAACGAGTACTAAGCACTTGACAGAGGATGAGAGGCTGCATCTTCTTATATAGACACCTTTCTATTTTGTTTTTAACCTTCAGTATCGTCGTTCCGAGGGAACTCATGCAGCTAGAAAGTCTCTATTTTTTGTTCTCTTCCATGCACTATTATGGCTGCACATCATTTTAGAGGGTGACTTGGAAATTTTGGGCCTATGAATAGTCACTTCTAGTACTGCATTACAAAAGAGTTGCTAATTTAAGGTGATCAAATTTGCTGCCGCAACTAGGTTTTTCAATGCAATTAAATATTTATTGTTAATTTTTTACGCCACAAGTTTGTCGAGATAAGTCCACCGCAGATGTTAATTTACGGCAAGAAAATCAACACACCGCTAAAATATATGTTTTTTTATTTTTAATTAAAAGATTGGCATGTGTCAATATTAATTTTGATTATTATATTACCATTATAATTCATGTCAGTCATAGCTTTATTTTTAATTGAGAAATGATATTTACAGGTGTGATTATGCAAGTGGCATGTAGTCGGTTTGAAAAAAATGAATTAATATAGGATCCAAATGAAAAAAAAAAATTAACTTTTAAATTATGAATTCCATTCTTTTTTAAAATAATTACACGACATTTACATACTCAGTAAAATTACGGATCTGCACAGCGTCACTGTCAGTCGAATTAATAATAGAGCGGCAAAGTTAAAAATATGACTGACATGAATCATAATGGAGGAGGAAAAAGATAAAAAAGTTCAAACAAAGCATCACAGATCATAAATGATATTTATAAGCACCACCAAATTTATTGTGTCTTTATTAGACTTTTCACTGTCACAATCCGTACGTGAGTGTCCATGTGTGTAATTTGACAAATGTTACTATATCTCGTAAAAAGTTTTAAGGGAATTGCTTCTCCACATAAGGTCCACCGACGTAGGTTTTTATTTTTTATTTTTTACTTAATAGTTAAGTAAATATTTTTTAATAATTTTTTAATTTTAATTTTTTTAAAAAATATTTAATGAGTTTAAAAAATAATTCGGAAAAAAATAGAGATAAAAAAAATTTTCCGTTCGGTAAGCCTTTCGGTGGCCTCCCATCTGTCGGAGTAGCACCGTCCAAATTTTAACGTAGGAATTTATGAATTTGAGCTGAAGGTAGCTAAAATAATTTTTATTTTAAATTTTAATTATTCCTTACAATTCCATCCAATATTGCGCATCCGGACTTATTAGAAGTCTTTGTTTTAAATAGGAAAAGGTTTTTCCCTTAATCCGCGGGTTGGAAATATCTTCTTCAATTAATATGAATAAATTGTCACGTGTGAACATAGAAGAAATATATGTCTTTTTTTTTTAATAGACTTTTGTTATTTTTAAATTAAAATGAGTTGAAGAAAATCTGGCCTCCAACATAACTTAATTGAAAATAAATTATGTTATTCCGAAAAAATGTTTGAGTTAAGTTGGATTAAGCCAAAAATTTGTGCATGTGACAAAAGTTGAGAATATTAAAAATGACTAAAAAATCATACATATTTGCAAAACAACACCACTACTATTTATCTATGAGAAATGATATTTACAGTCGTGGTTATGCAAGCGACATGCAGTCGTTTTGAAAAAAGTGAATTAATATGGGACCCACGTGAATAAAAAATTATTTTTATAACTTAATTTTATTCATTCCGTACTACCGTTTGCATTCCGTTTACATCTCTCGACTGCATATAGCAAAACCCTTTGACCATTAACCATGACAGAGTATGAAACAGTTTTTACACATCTCATTATGATCTCGACCCATCTTGGGCAAAACCCCAATCTTTCCATGACAGCTCTTAAAAAATTCCATTCTACATGATCGTAAGCCTTTGACATGTCTACCTTTATAGCCATAGAACCCCTTCTCCCTTTTTTCCTAGCTTTCATGGAATGCAGAAGTTCATACGCTATCATGATGTTATCAGTTATCAACCTACCCGGTGTGAAAGCACTTTGGTTTTGAAAAATAATACCATTCAGAAAACTCTTCATTCTGTTTGCCACCACTTTGGACATAATTTTATAGGCTACATTACATAAACTAATGGGCCTATATTCACTCACAGAAGAAGGGCTCTTAACCTTGGGAATTAAGACAATAAAAGAATGGTTAAGAGAAGGGGGAAAAGGATTACCATTTAGCCAAGAGAGCACTGCCTTACTAACTTCATCACCAATCACATGCCAATGTTTTTGATAGAAGCAGGCTCCAAAGCCATCTGGTCCCGGGGATTTGAAGGGTGCCATTTGTTTAATAGCCTCCTCAATCTCCACTCTTGTAAACTCCCTTGATAATCCATCATTCATCTGATTAGTTACTCGTGGTACCATATGTGCAATACAGCTATCAATCTCTTCAGCACTTGGATGTGTAGAATTAAAAACTTTCCCAAAATAATCATTAAAAGCTTCCTCAATCCCTTCCTGGTTGGACCAGTTTCTCCCATCTTCCCCCTTTACTTCTACAATTCTATTTTTAGCTTGTCTTTGAGTGGCACAGCAGTGAAAGTATCTTGTGTTTCTGTCCCCAAGTTGGTACCAGCTTTGTTTTGCTCTTTGCTTCCATTTCATATCCTTATGCTCTAATAACTTTTCCAATTCTTTTTGCAGGTTCTTGATTTCTGTCATGTTTTCTCTGCTTTCCTTCAATTGCAACAGCCTCAACTCTTTTGTTCTCTCCACAATTTCCTTCTCAGAGTCTGTACTTTTAAGCCTATTCCACCTCAGTAAAGCAGCCTTACTCTTCTCAAGATAAACTTGCAGTTTTGAGTCCCCCTCCTGTTCCCATACACTCTTTAGTACCTCATTGCAATCCTCTTCTAAGGCCCAACTGGCTTCATATCTGAAAACTCTTCTCCTTCTCATTCCATAGTTTCTAGTTTGATTCTTGCACCATAATAATGGTCTATGGTCAGAGCATCTGGCTGCCAACACCTCTACCCAACTTTCCTGAAAAAAAGCTTTCCATGGTGCATTCACTACAGTTCTATCAAGCCTTTCTTTTGTGAAGGTTTCATCATCATGTTTATTACTCCATGTAAATTTGTCACATCGCCATCCCAAATCATACAAACCCCCATCTTCCAATGCATCTCTAAAAGCTGCCATTTGATTCTCCAATCTTTGTCTTCCTCCCTCCTTTTCATCATGGGATAACACCTCATTGAAATCTCCAATAACTCCCCATCCTATATTATCCCCAGGTTTAAGCTTAGAGAAAAATTTCCATGAATCCCTTCTCTTACTGCTATCTGGTTCTCCATAATACCCAGTCAATAACCATTTTTCCTTCCGCTTCTCATCAGAAATCCATAGGCTAATATGTCTATGGGAATAATTTGCCACTTCAGCTAAGACATTATGATCCCACCACATGATTAGACCACCCTTTTTGTCCACTGGTTCTACTACAAAAAAACCTTCACCCCTCATTCTTTTCTTTAATTTTTCTGCATTTTTATTATTCATCTTAGTTTCCATTAGGAAAACTATGTTGGGTCTCTTTCCTTCACCAATTGGTAAAGATCTTGAACTGTCCAAGGGCTCCCAAGCCCTTGACAGTTCCAACTAAGGGTTTTCATTGATGCAGGTGGGGCTGCTCTACAGCGACCACCTCCTGAACATTAGACATTTGTTTCCTCTCCCCTTTCTTACCCTCCTCACTCTTCCTCACTTTTTTCTCCCTCCCCATTTTTTCCTAACTATTTTTTCTTTTTTTTCTCCTTTATACTAATATTCTTTATTACCCCATCATTAGCTACCCCCCGTGCTTTCCTTTTCCACTTTCCCTCTCCTATGTCTATCCCCTGTAATGCAGAAATCCTCACTTCAGATTCTTTCTCATTCTACACTTCCTTAACAACCATCTCGGCCTCTTGAACTACTACTTCAGTTAACCCCTCCTCCACATCATTACTCACTTCTTTTATGCTATTTGTACCACCCTTACTCTCCTCCCTCTGCAGGTTAGTTACACTTTCCTCTTTGTCATTCCTCCCATCATGTGTATTGCTCTCGGTTTGTGCCTCATCAGACATTAATAACTTGTTTCTCCTGTCCCCCCATCTTGCCTTATCTTTCTGATGTTTTGAAAATCCTGGTCTCATCCCAGCTTGAAGCCACACCCCAAATTGATCTTCCCCCCCTTCAGTTTTGTCCTTCAAGGCTCTTTAATATGAACTATACAACCACATTTAAAACAGAGGTGAGGAAGTTTTTCATACCTTAGAGGTATCCAGTATTTCGTACCCTTCACAGAAATGGTTCTTCCTCTTGCTATTGGCTTTGTTAGATCCATAACTACCAAGACCCTCAGGAAACAGCCCCATCCGCTACCATCAACCTGAGTCTCCACCTCGACCACCTCACCAATGGTGCTGCCAATCCTTTGTCCTTCACTTTCATTCATACAGACTAGAGGCATGTCCAACATCTGTACCCACAGCCTTTCTTTTGTGAAATCCATCCTATGTGGTGGTATGTCTCCATTCAGAGGCATTAAGACAAACATGTAGTTGTCAAAAAGCCACGGTCTCCCATTCATCACCCTCATTTTATCTGCCTTATTAGCAAACTGCACAACGAATATATTAGTTCCCACTTCTTGAAACCTTGCTTTCTGGCTGATCCGCCACACCTTCCCCATTGTATTTTCCACCACCGTAGCACTCAACTTCCTCTCCATCCATATTTTTCCAACCACACTACATTCTGCCTTAAGTCGCAGCTCCTCTGGAATTTCTTCGCCCACCACTATGTAACTAGCTTCTTCCTCCGTGAGGCTTAACTTCCTCCATTGCTCCTCTATCTCGTTCATCTTTTCGTCTGAACCACCGTGAAAATCCAGCAAGATTCTCACCAGGAAAAGTTTCTGTCTCTGTAACCATTTCCCACCTCCCTTCCTCCCACTTCGTACCTTCACTCCACCACACACTACTCAATTCCGTTAGGAATCTTTAGTGGACCCCACACTCCACCTCTTTTCCTTAGAGAGAAAAGAGAGGAGACTTATCCCATGCGCTCCAAAAAAAAAAAAAAAAAAGAATGTTTTGAGTTAGGTTGAGTTAAGCCAAAAAATTGTGCATGTGACAAAAGTTGGAAATATTAAAAAATGACTAAAAAAAATACATATTTACAAAACAACACCCTTACCATTTCTCTATATACACGAGAATATGCAGTTACTAAGAATGTGTCAGATATAGTCTATAAATATAATAATTAATACGTAATTAGTAAGCAATCCATTTTACCAAATTGAACAGAAATATTAAATGAGTAATGCTATATTTTATATTTATATTATATTTTCATTTCATCGAAAATTTTATCATGTAATATGTGACATATTTATTATTATTAATTTAGAAAAATATCTAATAAAGAATAATTTAATAATAATAAATGTGACATATTTTATATAGTAAGATGAATGTGTAGTGTATAAAATTGTCTATATTAATTATTTGTCTACAACTCTTGGCTATCCAAATTAGGTAGGTGGGCAATTCGTCGCACATGAAAAGTATTGTGACAACAAAAAAAATGTAATATGATCAAATCAAGCGACGAATAAAAAACCAAGGAAGGATAAAGGGTTGGGTTAAATTTTGGTATTAAAAATTGTCAGTGGAGCAAATTATGAAATTCGATCAAACAATATAGACAGAAAAACAATAAATTAAAGATGATGATGATGCTGTCTAGAAAAAGAGGTGGAGTAAGAATCTCGGAGGAAAAAGCATGTACTTACAGCCAATCAATAAAGATAGGCGGAAATATGTCTTGTCTAATGACAAAAATAAGTGCTTCACGAAACCTACCAAAAGTAGTGCATTAATTTTAACTTGCATAACTTGCATATGGATCAGAACCAAAGTGTAATCTTGTAGGAACTAGATCTAGCACATATATGTCTTCAGTTTCGGATTCAACTTAAGTGGCATGATCACAATACTTTATTTTTCTTCTATTCCATTATATTTTCATCTCATAGTTTTTCTTAGTGTCAAGTATCCTATCATTTTCACCAAATGTGCCTATGATTTTGTCAAGATTGATTTTGGACAATCTACAAAGTGATTTGATAAGCGACTAAACTGGGTGCCACATCGAGTGTAACTATTCATTTCAAAAAATGCAAAAATAAACATTATACCATAAAATGATAAAGAATCCTACGATTCTAACGGTGCAATTTGTTTCACATAATTCGACTCCTAAGTGCTCTAAATATAATTAGTAGATATTCATGCTTAAGCGCTAAGCTAATTCTACATGCACAATGTTAAACTTGCCACTTGGATGGTTTTGATCGCTGGAATATATCGTTGTTGTCGTTGACAAATTAAACTTTTTATTCACATTGGCAATTTCAGTTTAGCTAAAATTTTAAAATTCTTCTTTATATTCAGTTCAATAATGATCGAAAAACATGAGTATATACATTTTAGCACAATGAAAAAGTTATTTTTTACTTTAATGAAATGTCATTGGTAAGAAAAATCAGTTTTGAAAATTTCTTAAAAGAAATATAGGATCAAAAGTTAGGATTGTGATACAATTACTTTCCATATATGTTTATTTTTTTGAAAAAATACTGCTTTTATTGTTTATTACTTGGGAAATGATATTCCCATCTAGGAAAGTCATAGACAAAATTCATCCATTGTATATATTTTTATTTAATGATTAAAGAAATATTTTTTAGTGACTTTATTTTTTTTTAAATGTTTAAGATGTTTTAAAAAAAAAATAACGTTTAGTAAGAAGTTTTGATGACTTTCTTCGGTGGGGTAGCATTATTCTTATTATTGAATCATATTCTTATTTAAAATTTCATATTCGGGTAAAGAAAAGAAATTACAAAAAATAACGAAAGCCAATTGAGAAAGCAATCGTAATGCTCTTAATGCATATTTGAAATTGTGATAAAAAAATATAATTTATAGTAATAATTTTAACTATTAAAAAATTATTTACTTTTTAATAATCATATATTTAAAACACTTTAAATATATCATATTTATTTAAAAATAAATTAAAAAAAATTATTTCAAACATGTGATTCTGCCCTTGGCATAAAGAAAATAAAAGATGATGATAATGTTTGTCATAATATTTTT
This sequence comes from Carya cathayensis, assembly GCA_011037825.1. Classification (NCBI taxonomy): domain Eukaryota; kingdom Viridiplantae; phylum Streptophyta; class Magnoliopsida; order Fagales; family Juglandaceae; genus Carya; species Carya cathayensis. The sequence continues at coordinate 644,428 of QGSO01000391.1, read as the reverse complement.
TAATTTTTTATAAATATATTTAAATTTATCTTAACATTTAAATTCATTTAAATTTATTTTAAATAAACTTTATAAAACTTATTATACTATCTAAACTCATTATTGTTTATAAACTATTGAACTTATTTATTAACTCAACTCTACCTTTGTCCAAAAATAAAAAAAGACTCAACCCTACCTTAGAAGAAAATACTGCTTAAGCCCTCAATATAATCTGCATGGTGTCCATGTCGGTCGAATGAATAATAGAGCGTGGCAGAAGTCGGAAATACGATGGCTTATAATGGAAGAAAAAGCAAACCCTTACAACGACCGATCGAAAAAAAGTAAGACACAGTAAAAAAGAAAAAAACAAAAGCTGAAAAAGAAGGATATGGCAGATGATGATAAATGATAAGGGACCCACCAAACTGAAAAACTTCGTTTTGATTTAATTTTTTACTGTCACAATCTGTACGTGGGTGTCCAGCATTGTGCACTATGACCAAGGATGATAAATGATTACCTAAAAAAAAAAAAAAAAAGGATGATAAATGATACAGGACCACCAAACTTCAAAGGGTGGTGCTACACACCGCTGGGAGCTTCCACTTGAGCTCCGCTTTTGATATAAAATTTATTTATTTTTATATATTTATTTATATGTATTTTTTAATATATTTAAATATTTAAAAAAAAATAAAAAATTAAAATATTATTAAAAAATATTTACTTAATTATTAAGTAAAAAAAAATAATAATAAAAAAATAAAAAAAACACAACGATAAAAACAAACAGTAAAAACCATTGAGAAGCCTAGCATTTTCCAACTTAAAAACCGCGTTTTTATCTGTAAGGAAAATGGTACGTAGACATATGATGGCCATTGGTCACCGATGGTGGCAACGATTCCCTATTTTTATTTTTATTTTATATTTTTTTAATTAATTAATTTTTTTTTTAATTTTTAATTTTTAAATAAATTTTAAAAATATTTAAAAAAACAAAAAAATAAAAATAAAAATACATTTGCCTTTTCGGTGGATAATTCAACAGCCATTTTATAATAAATAAGTACAACACAATACAAATTAAAAAAAAAAAAAAGACAAATCTGAAATAAAAAATTTAGTTCCCTTCTATTTTTCACATAAGAAAAATTATTTGAAGCCATTTTAACATTATCTAGTTGAAGGAGACTTTCACAACCATTTAAGGTATGGCAAAAAATAAAAAAATAAAAAATATAATTGAACACATTTAATAAATATATTTAATAATCATATTCCCATTTTCCATGACATTAATACCGTCTTTAAAAAGGTGGATCGAAAATATCGGAGAAAAAAAACTTGGCAACAACCAGTTAAAAAAGTAGGGCAAAAAATGTGAACTAATGACAAAAATAAGTGTAATGAGACCTACCGAAATGTGCATTAATTTTTGCACATAGATCACAACCAATATGAAATCTTCTATGTAAGACCAACATTTGCACATATATCTCTTCAAAGTCATTATAAAATTTGGAAAAATTCTTCTAATTAGGATGTTGAGATAAATTGAGTTGGATTATGAATAGTAATATTTTATAAATTTTATTGAAATAGTTTTAATTTTTTTAAGTTGAAATGACTTTAACTTTTTAGATTAAAATAGATAAAATAAATTGATATAAGTTTAATTTTTTAGATAAAATTAAAAAAATAATAGATCTTTTTAATAATTAATTTAAAATAAATTGAGATGAAACTAAACATAACTTTAAAAAATTTTAAATTACTCATTATGAATCTGTCAAATAATCATATTTTAACGCATCAAAATATTTTCGTACAGTATACTATATTGAATTAATGAGTCGTGTATATTACCACTCCACATTAATAATTGTTCTTAAAAAATATATTATTAGTACAGGTCTTGAAAAAATAAAGAAGGAGCAATGAGCACCACAGACTAGAAATGATATGAGCCACTAAAAAGAGTATCCTAGTCTGCACAGCGTCACCATCAGTCGAATTAATAATAGACTGACTCATAATGGAGGAAAAAGCATTACGACAGATGACTGACTCATAATGGAGGAAAAGAGCATTACGACAGATGACTGACTCATAATGGAGGAAAAGGCATGACGACAGATGGTGATAAATAATAAACGACCCACCAAACTAAAAAGGCAGTTTTGATTTGATTTTTCACTGTCACAATCCGTACGTAGTTGTCCATCGTTGTTTAACAAAATGTTTTTTTATTTAAACAAACTTTTACAGATAAATTAAGTAATTAAAAAATATTAGATTTAATGGGATGCGAGTCTTTAGCAATAGTTTCAAAATAAATTAATATATAAACTTTTAAGGAAAAATCTGAAAACAAAAAATTTGACTCTCACGTTTGAAACAGTTTTTACATAATCTGATATATTAACTATTAACCTATGATTAAAAATTACAGTAAATTATTGTATTACAGCGACTTTATCTTAATTCTTAATTAAAAAAATATAAAAATAACAACCAAAATATGAATTAATACGCTGGTATATTTTGCAAATTAGCTAAAATAATCAATCTTTCTTTCTTGTTTCAATTGTCTAAATTTTGCTGTTTCAAAAAAAAAAAAAAATTGTCTAAATTTTGCAAAGGACAGTGTTACTCTCACATAAGGAGCCACAGAAACACTTATAGAATAGGCAACAATTATTTTTTTATTTTATCTCTTTTTTGTTTTTCTTTTCATATATATTTGTAAAAAAGTAAAATTTAAAAATTCATTAAAAAATATTTATTTAATTATTAAATAAAAAAAATAAAAAATAAAAACCTACAGTTGGTGGCCACATTATGTGAGAGAAGCAATTCTCTTTTGCAAAATACCTTGCATTCTAGTCACTATTCTCCTCTACCCTCAAAAAGAGTTGCAGTGCTGTTATTTTACAAATATCAAACGATAAATATGTAGTAAGAATCACGAAATTTCTATGCAAGCTATATATATATAGATATAAGCATCCACAATATAGTTATTTTTAGCAACTATATTTTATTAAAATATGTCTCAATGGAGTATTTCGTATCTCAACAATATGGAATATATGTCGTTGATAAGCATTCTCATAATGCTAAATAAGATTTCACATATATTCACTCTAAACCTATTAAGGAGGGAAAATGATTCTAGAAATGCAAATTCTGTATAATTGTTTTCGAACAAATAAAAAGGTAAAGACACATCTAGTCAATTTAGATACCTCTGGTATGGAAATCTCGTGTGGGAATCTTTAAAAAAAATAATTTGTTTCATATAAGTTCTAATTATTCACATCTCTATTCATATGAACTGATTACAAGTTTTTGTTTTATGTAGGATAAGATTTTCTTCCAAACTGGATTGGGGAAAACTTCTTCGAATAAATATAAACAAAATGATTATGTGTCTTCTAGCACTTAATTAGAAACACACGTCTCTTTATACATTTTTTTTTAATTTAATTTAATTTATTTTATAATTAAGGGGCATGTAAATTTGAACTTTGACTATTAAAAAACTAATTGTTTTTCATGTGTTTAATAGGCTTTTGTTATTTCTATAAATGGGTTAAAGAAAATCTATAGTGAGAAAAATTATGCTCTTCTGACAAGGTGGCAAGAGCATTTACATTATAGGTTCTTTATCTTATTCTTTTAAATATATAACCAAACTTCATTTTATTTATTCGATATACTGACTTTTATAATATATTATAAATCAATTTATTTATTTTTTTTCTTATAGTTAAATAATATTTTTTATTATTTTTAAATATTTCTATTCTACCAATAAATTTGCAAAATCCATATATTTTCTTATGTTTGAAATATATTTTTATATACAATGTAATATAATTCAATCCTTTCAAGACAAAATAAAAACATATAAGCCAAATAAAAATTAAAAATAATATCAAAATATGAAAAAATTGGATAAAAAATATTTCCAATATATTTGTTAGAATAAAATGAAATAGATGGGTTTTAAATGATTAGGCGATTAGTTGCCTAATGGAGCCGGCCCTGCAAACAAACAATGGAATATTATGAGCACCCGACCGACTGTAAGCTTTTCTCTCGTGGGTGTAAAAGGAAGCTCTGAGAAACAAACTACTTTGGAAAGAAAAGAGAATAATCATTTGTTTGTTCATGAGTTTCTTAACTAGGCTCCGTTTGTATAAAACATTATTATTTTTACATATTCTCAAAAATCGATCAAATAAACATAAGCTGTTATCAATTTCTGATAATTTACGAAGCATTTCCTTTGGTCGGCTGGATGTGGGTAGCTATCTCAGCATTTTCTAATATCATATATAAAAATCATCTTAATACAAATTTCATAAATTTGAAGGTAGGAGAGAGAAAAAATAATAAAATAATAATAGAAGAAATACTATTTATATTTATATAAAATTTTGAAGATGAATAATAATATAGACAAATTTAAAAGAATATTATACAAATATAAATATATACAGATCATTGCCACTACAAATAATTCATTTTACTTCAGTTTATCGTTTTTATTAAAAGAAAGGAAAATGATTTACACATAATATTTTTCATAATATGTTTCACAATAATATGTTAAATGAAGAGTATTTTTATAAAATAATTTATAAAATTAATATTATTTTATAAAAATATTCTTATTTTATAATATTGTTATAAAATATATTATAAAAATATATTGTGTGTGTCGTTGCTCTAAAAGAATATGCTGCTCAAGCCCTACGTGTAATCTGGCATGTTGTCCCTGTCGGTCAAACGAGTAATAGAGCGTGGCAGAAGTCGGAAATATGACTGGCTTTATAATGGAAGAAAAACCAAACACTTACAACGACCAATCGAAAAAAAGTAAGGCCACCGTACAAAATATAAAAATAAAAGCTGAAAAAGAAGCTCTACGAGAGATGATGATAAATGATAGAGGACCCACCAAATTGAAAAACTGCATTTTGATTTGATTTTTCACTGTCACAGTCCACCCGTGATTGTGGGTGTGTTATTCGACAAAATTTTTTTATTTAAAATAAACTAAGTGATTATAAAATATTAAATTTAATGGAATGAGAGCTTCCCATAATAATTTTAAAATAAATAAATACAATATAAGAGAAATAAAAAAGAGAAATATAGAATAAAATTATATTTTATTTAGAAATATAGAATAATTTAAATAGTAATAATATTTTATTTAAATTTAAATTTTTATTTAAAATTATATCATCTTATCTTATTCTTATATTCCTATCCAAACTCTATCTCTCTTAATTTTTATTTTAAATAGGATATTCCTCTAAACCCGCGGGTTGGGAAAATATTCTTAAATTAATAAGGAAAAATTGTCATAGGACAGAGAGTTAAAATAGTATTTCTCTACAAGTCTTGGCTATCCCAATAATAAAAAAAAAAAAAAAATTCATGAAGAGCGTTGTGACAACAACAGTGTAGCCCCGTCAAATCAACCAGCACTTAAAAGCCAAGGGTGATTAGGATAAAATTGTGGTATTCAAAATTGTCGGTGGAATAACTTATAAGGATAAATCCCCTGTGCCGCCTGGGCGGTCAAGCCCAGGTTGACTGCAGGGAAAAATTTTTTTTTTTTTTATTTAGTGATTAAGGAAGTGATTTTAAGTGTATTGATATTTTTTTTTACTTAATGATTAAGAAAGTGATAAAAAAAATGTGAAATGAAAAATAAAAAAAAAAAAAAATTTTACACTGAACGATACGCCCAGCGGTACATGTGAGGCGGCACAGTAGCCCCACTCTTATCATTTATGGTCTTTCATGCTTGTTTTGAACTTTTTTTTCTTTTCTCTATCTTTGAGATTCTCGATCCAACCCTTACCAGACAGCATTATTGTCATATTTGATTTACATTCTTGTGTCTATCTCATTTGATTGAATTTCATGATTTGTTCCTCTGACAATTTTTAATATCACAATTTTACTAAATTCTTTAATCTCCCTATGACTCAAGATATATGCATTTATTTTTATGATTTAGTTACTGATTTTTATGCCTATCTTTATTGAACAAATTTCCTCCAAGTTTCTCGATGCATCCCTCTTCGGAAAGCATTATTGTTATCTTTAATTTACTGATTTGTGTCTATCTTATTTGATTGAATTAATTTGTTCTACCGACGATTTTTAATACCACAATTTAACCAAATCATTTAATCTCCATTGGTTTTTTATTCGTCATTTGATTTGATCGGACTATATTTTTTTGTTGTCACAATATTTTTTATCAGTAACAAATTGACTACTTACCTAATTTGGATAGTCAAGAGTTTTAGACAAATAAGTTAATATTTATGTTCAACTTGTAAAAATGAATTGCATACTTAGTTATTAATTAAATTATTTATAGAATGAATATGGGACATTCATAATAACTGAAAATTCTCATATAGAAATGATGGGAATGTTGTTTTGCAAATATGTATGTTTTTTCAGTCATTTTTAATATTTCTAACTTTTGGCACGTGCAACATTGCTTTGGCTTAACCCAACCTAACTCTATATGTGCAGACGTAGGTCCTACCTACAAAAGTTTCAGTCATTTTTCCAAACTCTATATGTGCAGATGTAGGTCCTACCTATAAAATTTCACATTGGTCGTGATCCATGTGTAAAACTAAACACTTCTCTGGTGGGTCGCATAACACATTTATTTTTGTCACTTGCTCACATTATGTCGCCCTACTTTTTTGGTCGGGTTCGCAAGTTTTTCTTCTTCCGATATTCTGGATCCATCCTTTGAACGGATGGGCATTATTGTCATATTCGATTTACTGTTAATGTATCTGTTGATCGACTTTTATAAGTTGGAGTGGGGCTACTGTGCCGCCCCATATGTACCGCTGGGCGTACCGACCAGTGTAAAATTTTTTTTTTTTTTTTTTTTCATTTTTCATTTCACATTTTTTTCATCACTTTCTTAATTACTAAGTAAAAAAAAAAATACCAATACACTTAAAATCACTTCCTTAATCACTAAGTAAAAAAAAAAAAAAAAAAAAATTTTTTTCCCCTACGGTCAACCTGGGCGGTCAAGCCCAGGCGGCACAGGGGATTTATCCAAATGATAAAGACCCACCAAGCTAAGCGCGTTTTGATTTGATTTTTCACTGTCACAAGCCGTTGGTGTCCATCAGTGGGACCGTTGTGGGGTCATGTTATTTTACAAATATTACTCCCTCGAGTTCAAGTATTCACATCTCAGTTCTCTCCATCATAAATTTAAATACATATAATTTTTTAATAAAGATTGTTCATATAAACGGATTACGAGTTTTTATTTTAAAATAGGATAAGATTTTCTTTCAAATTGGATTGGAGAAAACTTCTTCGAATTAATATAAACAAAATGATTATTTGTCTTCTAGCATGTAAGAAACACACGTCTCTCTTCTTCTTCTTCTTCTTCTTTTTTAAATTTTTTATAATAATTAAGGGCGCATGTAAATTTGAACTTCGACTATTAAAAAAATATGTGCTTTTCATGTGTTTAATAGACTTTTGTTATTTTTACAAATGGGTTAAGGAAAATCTATAGTTGGAGGAAAATTATGTTCTTCCTATAAGGTGGCAAGAGCATTTACATTAGTTTTTTTATTTTATTCTTTTAAATATATAACAAAACTTCATTTTTTTTATTTGATATACTGACTTTTATAATATATTATACATCAATTTATCTATTTTTTTCTTATAATTTAAATGATATTTTTTTTATTTTTTTAAATATTTATTTTCTACCAATAAATTTGCAAAATCCATATATTTTCTTATATTTGCAATATATTTTTATATACAATGTAATATAATTCAATCCTATACACACAAAATAAAAACATATAAGCCAAATAAAAATTAAAAAATAATATCAAAATATGAAAAAATTGGATTAAAAATATTTCCAATATATTTGTTAGAAGAAAATGAAATAGATGTGTTTTAAATGATGAACAATAAAAAGAATTTACTTAAATGGTGAAAATCAAAGTAAAAATAAAATGAGATAGTAAATAAAATTTAAATAATAAAAATATTTACAGAATAAACAATACTCATTAAATATAGCAGGTTAATGTAGTAATATCTAATGTTTTCTATAATTTCTCATATACAAAGATATATATATATATATATATATATATATTCTTACTCGTTTGTCTCTCTTTTTACCTTTTACATTTATGAAGCAAATATAAAGTATTTTTTGGCGAAAAATTATAAACATAAGCCTCTACACCACAGACCATCTATTTTTTTAATTTTTTATTTTATCAAATGTTTGGTATATAAATAATAAATATAAAAATTGAAATAGTTTAAAAAGAAAAAATCTAAAAAAAATTTAAAAAATTTTTTTAAAAATAAAAAAATGTGAAATGTATAGTATATGTAGCTTATGAGTAGCAATGCTCTTTTTTGGCGGATTGTTTTTCAAGGACTATATTTTAAGAATCCATGACTTTGACCACTACCCTTTTTCTATGAGAAAAGAGATCATTGCTAGAAGATGGGAAGAACGTTAATTTCCTCCTAATATCTTAAATCAATTCTTCAAATATTATGCATAAAAAAATTGTATAATTTAAAATGGAAGAAAGAGTCATTTCCGATCTGCTATAAGTCTTGATCGGTGTAGTCTGGTGACTGATGCCTTGGTTCGATGCAGTCATATGGTGTCGGTATGTACATCTATGATTGTATATAGAAAATAAATATAAGAAAAATAAGAGACTGTGACACAAAAATTTACGTAATTTGATATAATACATAATGTTCACAGGTATTTAGAAGGAAAAATTTATCATAATATACTTATTTATCATAATCTCCAATGGTCCCCTCCTTGTCCCATTTCTTACTTCTCTCGTGTCTTTTATGGATATTTTATCATCTTCAGCTCAATCATAAATTAATTGAGCTTTACTGTTGGCTCTAGAGAAAAATCAACGCACTTAATTTGTTTGGTGGGTCGTGTGATTTCAGGCATTTTTCCGCTCTACTTTCGTTTTAGTCTAGAGATCTGTTTGAAAATTTGTTAGAAAGAAACTCATAATCGTAATCATCATTCCTAACTAGCTGGAGTAATAATACTCTAGCTTGTTAATATATAATTGCATACTTTAATATATACTGTATTTAGTATGGCTCTAATTTTTTATGATAGTATTAATTTTTATAATTCCTTAGGGTTCTTCTAAACTCTACAATAAATTTTGAAGATATACAATATCATGTGTAGATCTAGATTCTACTTACAAGATTTCATATTGGTCATGATCCATGTGTAAACCTTATCACTACTTTGGTGGTCTCATAATCACTTATTTTTTTCAACTCATTTTTCTGCCCTACTTTATTGATTAGTTGTAAATACCTATTTTCTTCCCCGAGACTTGATTCAACCTTTTTATGGACAACATTATTATCAAATGTAGAACAAAAATATTAAATTATTAATCTATAATTGTTGGCTATCCAAATTAGGTAGATGGTCAATTGGTCATAGATAAGGTTGGCTATCCAAACCTTATCACTACTTTGGTGGTCTCATAACCACTTATTTTTTTCATTTCGTTACTTATTTTTCCACCCTACTTTATTGATTAGTTGTAGATACCTATTTTCTTCTCCGAGACTTGATTCAATCTTTTTTATGGACAACATTATTGTCAAATGTAGAACAAAAATATTAAATTATTAGTCTATAATTGTTGGCTATTTAAATTAGGTAGATGGTCAATTCGTCATTAATAAAAAGTATTGTGACAACAAAAAATGTAGTCAAATCAAATCAGACGATGAATAAAAAATCAAGGAAGATTAAAGGATTGGGTTAAATTGTAGTATTAAAAATTGTCAATGGAACAAATTAAGAAATTCGATCAAAGATATACACAAGAATAGTAAATCAAACCAAGACGTACTATATATGTTGAACTGTTTTTAAATAGAAGCTATATAATAGTAGATCAACAAACAAACACCATAAATTAACTAAATATGTTTTATTTCACTGACAACGGAAATGAAAGCTCCCTGCCTAATTGACTTCAAAAGAAAGAAAGACACGTGATTTACGGTTCCACAAACTTTACTTTGGAAAGCGATATTTCAGCTACTCTATATATATATTATGGATGATTTTCTTTCTTTGTCCGAATTCTCAACCTTTCTTGAGATAAAACAACACATATATATATATATATTATAGAAGATTATAAAAGCATATTAGACATTATAATTGCTGTATCACCACCCAAGTGCGCTAGCTAGCTAGTAGGCTTTTCATAAAAGAATTAAAGAAACAAAGTGTATTCCCATATCTAATTTCTAGACCACTAACTAACAATGAGAAGGATTGAAAATGGTTTTCTCGATCTATTCGTTAAGATCAAGGCCATATACATATTTATAGTAGCTAGCTACAATTGTTTATTATAGATATAAAAATAGTTTCACTATGATGGATCATTAATTTTGATTTGGTAATATCTCTTTATCTTGCAACTTGGCCTTATGTTTAATTATTATTATTTTTATTATAGTATATGAATGATGAGTAAAATAATTTAATTAATTTAATAAAAAAATAAAAAATATATGTAAAATAATAATAATAATAATAATAAGCTCCCTCCCATAATTAACGGAGCTTTATGTACTGGTGTTGGCTTTGGCGCTTAAAAAGCAAAAGGCACCTTTTTTTTTTTTTGTCAAAAAAGCAAAAGGCACTTAATAATTTGTTTGGTGCGTGACAGTCAATCGTATTATTTCAATTCAGCATTTCAATTCAGCTTTACTTTTTTTTTTTTTTTTTATATTCCGATTAGCTGTAAAGCTCTAAGAAAGTGAGAAACGTTAAAAGTACTTTAGAAAGAAAAGATCAAAAGAGATTGGAGAAACGTAAAACATAACACTTCATATATTCCGCTTTTACTTTTTTTTTTTTTTTATAAGAGTAGCGCTCCCAGTCGTTCCGGTGTGAATTTTGTTTTCACATCCGCCAATCATGGATAGCCATGTAGGCATTCTAACAAAATTCAAGTTATACCCGCTTAAAGGCAACCTAAAGGGCATGGCGTCTGTTTTCTCACAATATTTTTTGCCCCTGCGACCGTCCATCTCCACTGGCTAGCTTCATCATTCAAGAAAGATTCATGAAATCTGAACCCTAGCTGTTAATAATTTACTTGTCTTGGCACGAAGCAGAGCTTCTGAGGTTCCTACTTCGGTTTCTTCAGGCACAAAACATAATGTCTTTTGTTGCAAGAACAGGGAAGAACAGCATCAAAACCAAGAGCCGTGGTTAAAAAAATAAAAACTTGTTTCTTATTCAACAGAATATTCTGAACCTTTCCATAGAGGCCAGAGGGACAACAACTCAGAGAAGGAACCATGGTCTCTCACATTATCCTTCAGCATTTTCTCTAATCCCTACTCCAAAACTTGATCAATCAAACAGGGGCGGGCGGCCCAATATGATGTTGGCCCAAGGTGAAATTTTTGAGCGGGGCTTTTTTATTTTAAAATATATAATTTTATTTTTAATTTTTACATTACTTTTTTATTTAAAAATAATTCCTATCCTTTTGTAAAGTAAATTACTTATTATAATTTTATATCACATTTTCAACTAATACTCGAGTACTTAATCTTTGTTAGAAAATTATCAGTTTAGAGAGAATTTGATTTAATTTAATTTTACAAGACGTGCTTTAGACTTTGGTTGGGATTCAGAGATGAGATGAGATGGTTTTAGATAAAAATAAAAGTTAAATAAAATATTATTAGAATATTATTTTTTAATATTATTATTGTTTTGAGATTTGTAAAAGTTGAATTGAGATTTAGAAAAAATTGAATTATTTATTATATTTTATGTAAAAATTTAAAAAAATTGTAATGACGGGATAATATGAGAGGTAATACTTTTCAAATCTAAACGAGACCTTAGAAACATTTCTAATCATTATTTTCAATAAAGTTTTATAAACAATCTACGCATTTGGAAAAATTTTGGCCTTTACCTCTTCAAAGGATAATATAAAAACATTTTATAAATAGTACTCAAAAATTGGATTTTTTATAATTTTTATATTATATATTAAACTAATAATGATAAAAGAGAAGTATTTTTTTACAAGGAGAGTATGAGAGATAATTATTACGTGAAGATACTTTTAAAATTAGTAATGATATAATACTTTTGATATTTTTTTATTGAGTTAATTTTTTTTTTAGTTACGTCCTTTTTTCTTTTTAATTAATTTTACTTAGAATTTTTTTGAACTTGGATCTTTTGTCTTTTTTTTTTTTATATGTTGTGATGCAGTGCAAAATTTATTATGAGGAAGTCTGATGTGTCAAAAAATTATTGGCTTCCGTTAAACCCACAACATAGGAATTTCCCTTCTAAAGATGAACTCATGTTTTATTTCACTAACAACCAGCCAATTGACTTTAAAAGAAAGAAAGAAACGTGATTATCAGTTCCACAAACACTACGTTGGAAAGCGACATTCGAGCTGCTAAATATATATTATGGATGATTTTCTTTCTTCCTCAGAATTCTCAACCTTGCCTGAGAGAAAACAACATATATATATATATATATATATATAAGATTATAAAAGCAATACCAGAAATTAATAATGAATCACCACCAAGTACGCTAGCTAGCTAGCAGGCTCTTCATAAAAGAATTAAAGAAACAAATTGTATTTCCATATCTAATTTCTAGACCACGAACTAACAATGAGAAGGATTGAAAATGGTTTTCTCGATCTCTTCATTAAGATCAAGACCATATACATATGTATAGTAGCTAGCTACAATTGTTTATTGTAGATACAATAATAGTTTCACCATCATCGATCATTAATTTTGATTTGACAATATCTCTTTATCTTGCAGCTTGGCCTTATGTTTAACTATTGAGGAAATCTATTGAGACTAGAGCATTACCATTAGAAGGGCCTCTAGTAGAATTGAAATTTCTTTAGTTCAGATATATTTTTCCATGTGTATACATGATGGTTGCTCACCATCACAAATGAGGTTGGATGTCTAGTACTAAAAATAGTTAGACTTTGTTGGTTCATCCTTGGAGGTAGAGCCAACAAAGAAGGCCCATAGCTGGGTTTTCACAATAGAAAATTATATTGGGGGGAAACAGTGGGTGAAAGTCTTCAATGATTGTTTTTATGTTGTAAGGAAACTTAACCATTAATTTTGATGTTGTAAGGCAACTATTAATGACTTCCAATTTATATTTGAACACCGTTTTCTCTGTGTTGGATTGGACTCCCATCGACAATAGATGTTATGAAATTGGGAATGATGGGTTGGGGGGGAGTTGGCAAATAAATGTTGATAAAATGGTTTGAATGTACCCCTGACCATGGGATTACAGTCCTTAAGTGGAAGGCAGTGGATTGGGTCAACCACATATTTGTATTCCAATAGGAGTAAGAGAAAAACTAGTGGATTGGTTCTCACGGCTAACCTTGTGGAACGCCTACATCGAAGGGGCAACCACGCCTATTTGATGGGCTTGCATGAGACATCTTCTTTGAATTCCCAACTAGGGGGCGAATATTTATTTTTTGTTTGTATTTAATGAAATGGATGTCATTCACCATTGGAGATGAGGTGTAAATTTGTAACTAGAAAGAGCGATACCTTAATGTTGATGACGTATGCATAATGGATAACATTGGTATAAAATGTATGCACACACAACAAATGGATGACATAATTTTCTTTTCTCAGCAAGTAATATATTTTAAAGATAAAACTAACGGATATAAAATATCTCAACGGGTAAGATATTTTATAGATATTCAATGGGGTGTGAGTCCCCTATACTCTTCCCAAATCTAACACACATTATAACACAAAAGAAAAAGAAAAAGAAAAAGGGTAATCGGAGCCAAAAGATTGGCTCCCACCCCATTCCCATAAAAGGAGACCGCTTGGTGACGGTTTTAAAATAGTCTGATGAACAGACTATCATACTGCCGCTAAAAGTCGTAGGAAGGAGGGGTGTGCTGCAACGTGTTGGTTTAGACCGGCTAGAAGGAATTACCACAACCACTTTCACTTGATCTTTGGTTATGGAAAGGAGGAACATAAGAAAGTATCGAAAAACTAAGACGAATCGCAGGCGAGGGACCATCACTGTCGGTGATGGCGCGTGCAGCACACGCGCATAAAACATCCCCAAAGGCGGTGGCGCTTGAAACTCGTGCATGACATAAGCCAATCATGATACGAACGCACAACTTGAAATGACAGACTTCTTCTGTCAGCTTGAAGATCGATGCCCAAGGAGGTTGATGGAGGGGCGCATGCTAGACTAATATCACCGGAAAGCAATTGATCGCCTAGTATCGAAGCTAACGGAAAAAAATACAGAAAACTCTAAATAAATGGAAGAAAACTGCCCTAAACAGAGGATGGGGCTGGAGGAGGAGGGAGGTTGGTGGAGCCGAAGCTCCAGAGAATAGAGTAGGGCTCTGGTGATGGCTTTTGGCGAAGAGGTTTCAGAGGAACAGAGTTGGGGTTCAAAGAAGAGCATGTCTTAGGCTATAATTAAATGGATGACATAATTGCTGGAGAGCAATTCAGGTAGTTAATTTTATATAGCGCAAGTATATATACATGATGCTTCTATATATGCAAGTGGATTAATGAGACATGCTCAAATTGAGAAACCCTCAATGTTTTGGGTTAATTTGAAAATTTTCCAGTCTTATTTCACATATTAAGAAACCACATTAAATATGAGGTTTGTCGGGCTGTTATAACTTATTCACAAGACTGGTCACACAAATCATTCTCTAATGTTAAAATGGAATTATAAGCTAATTTTATCCGGCACCTAAACATGCTATTTATATGCAATTTATCGACAACTCAGTACAGATTTGTGGGAACAAATTAGCCTCTAATTTGTTCAAGGCCACTCGCAATCACCCCAATAACATATTCAAGGCCACCCAAATAAAAGCAGAGGCAAGCCATGAAAGTCCATTGGGGAAAATGCACAAACATCATGGCCTAGTTGCCAAATCACTAGAGATCTAAAAGAAAAAAAAGATAAAGCAGAGCTCAACCATGATGAGGGAACAAAGAAACAACTGCTACACAAGTGCTATACCTTTATTGTTTGGATTTTTTTTTAAAAATGCAACTTGGATGACCCACCAAAGACAAACAATCAACCCTAAAGAAGTGTGCCACTAACACCTAAGGCAACATATTAATATCCATGAGTGTGCATACAAACTAACAGGCAAAAGTAGTTTATCGTGGTGCCAATGACCTGGCCAGCATCCTCTGCATTCCCATAGTGGAGCAAACTCCATTTTAGTTCTTTCCTGTTTTGCAGTGGCTGTGTTGCTTAGGCTAATTCCAACTTGGATTTTCCATTATAATAATTTCCTAGCTCAACCAAACTACAACTCCCCACCTATTAGCCATAATGTATGCATAATCTAAATTTTGTCAACCTGCCAATACACTTCAAATAATGTAGAGTTGATTTACAAGATAACAACGCCTCATCAGCTCAATATAAACATTCATGAAATCAGATCAAAATGACAAGAAATTCATTGAAATTGATATCCAACAACCATAAAATTAGATTAATGTAAACTTCCAGAAAATCAAATTCAAACCGAATGTTTGAAGCCCCATATCAAACACATGCCAGGGCATGTGACGAGTTCCTCTTCTACCGAACGAAAGCCTCCATCCATGGCCAACCATCACACAGAAAACACAATGTAACCCCCTTGAAGTGGTGCGAAAATGTGTAGGGAAAAAGAAAAATTGG
Organism: Carya cathayensis; assembly: GCA_011037825.1. Taxonomy (NCBI): domain Eukaryota; kingdom Viridiplantae; phylum Streptophyta; class Magnoliopsida; order Fagales; family Juglandaceae; genus Carya; species Carya cathayensis. The sequence continues at coordinate 628,536 of QGSO01000391.1, read as the reverse complement.
GTCAAAAAATGTGTAGGTTTTTTTAGAAGGAGACGAAGACAGAGAGAGACCGAAAAATAAGCTTAAGAAACCATACGGGTTTTCTGAGAGAGGCGATTCGTTCGTAGAGAGTCCAGATCCAAAAAAACAAAATTTATAATCCATAGAGAGAAGGAGAGAATCCAGCCATGAAAAGAAACCGAGTGAGGGATATGACTTACAAAAATTGTAGATGGAGAGGATGCACTCGATGGTGGCTGCGTTCCAAGGGAGGGGCGATACGGATGTGGTCACCCAATTGTCGAGAGAGAAGAAGACGTGGGACACCGATGACCAGAGAACGAAAATAACATTTGGGGATGTACAGTCGTTCCCCAAATATGGGGAACTTCTGTAGTACCCGTAAACCTCATCCCCATTTTAGGAATTGGGATGGAGTAAGACTTTTGATAAAAACTGGATAACTTTTCCTAAATTATAGGGTTTATTGCTGGATGCAGATACGGATGGGGATGCTCTAAGCCAAAACATTGTATACCATAATTTAGAATGGTAAAAGCTGAATTATTCAATTTTTATATGTTAAAGTGCTAATTATTACCTGTGTGCATGGTGCAATTCATGGTACGTAAAATGAAGAGTTTGAGAGGCCATCACTGGAGAGCTGGATTTAACGCACAAGGGAAGAGGCGGAATGGGCAAGTTAAAGTGCGGGATGATAAAACCAAAAGTATTTGTTCTAGGCACCTGGGGTCACTTCCAATAGTACCATCAGCAGACCTGGCTTATTTTTAGATCAAATGAACTGGCGATAGAAGTTTAGGTAGTTTGCTGGAGGAAAGTAGAAGCACTTCAAGCCTTCTTCATTACCATCGGAAAACCTGTGGCACTACCTTGCAGCCTTCTTCTCTTTTCTTCATCAGCTTCTCTTTTCTTCCAGCTTGGTAAACAACTATCTGTTGTTAGGTCCTACCTGGGCTCCCTTCCACTGAGAAGAGAAGTTCTCTTGACCTCTGCCACACAACTTGTGTTATGAGTATAACTATATTTTAGCTAGTTTATAACCATCTATAAATTAATGTTGTGAGTTTAAGATGTGTTATGAAAAAAACCGAGCTTTTAGCTAGTTTATAACTTAGAATTAAAAATTTTGTGAGTTTAACTTGTCTTATGAAAAAAAGCTAGATGTTAGGCAGTTTATAACTGAGTATTAAATTCATTTGTGAGTTCAACTTGAGTGACTCTAAAAAGGTTAAGATGTTAGCTAGTTTATAACTCAGTACAGATTTGTATAAATGAGTTTACATTGTGTTATGAAAAAAAGCTAGAAGTTAGGTAGTTTATAACTTAGTTTTATTTTCTTTTGTGAGTTTAACTTGTGTTATGAGTATAACTAGATGTTAGCTAGTTAATAACCATCTATTAATTTCTTTTGTGAGTTTAACTTGTGTTATGAAAAAAACCGAGATGTTAGCTAGTTTATAACTTAGGATTAGTAATTATTATGAGTTTAACTTGTGTTATGAAAAAGGTTAGATGTTAGGTAGTTGATAACTTAGTTTACAATATTCCAGCTACACTGATTTGCTATAAGTTGCCAGTTAGCATAGTGTCTAAATTTAAATGTTACAATATTCCAGCTATACTAATTTGGTGGTTGCATGTTCAAAAGTTCTTTGAATTCCAGTAAAGGCAAGCATGTGACAATCTGTAAAGGGGGGAAGAAAGGGGTGAGTTGGATACCAAATAGCACAATCATTTGCACGTAGCAGCTCGGATGCACAAGGATTGCCTCCAAGAAGGAATTAACGGGATGAAATGAATCGACTCAAGTAGTAGCAGGTGTGGGAGTACAAGAGTCCATGGGTGTAGAACAAGGTGGAGAGGGGAATAATACTATGGGTATGCATGCCCCATTTCTTACTCTAGTACAGAAAATTGATAAAAATTAATATTTTCTTCAAGAGTTACAATTTGAACACCTCCAGAAGGTGGGTAAGATTTTTTTGCTTATAAAGGAGGCCAGGCCCATCGTGCGAAAATGCCTCCATCTTCACTGGTCGAGAGACATGGATCGTCAAATTATATGCCAAAACGAGACATGCAATTTGGAGTTCTATACCTAAGAATGAGAAGCAAGAGTTAATTGATCGTGTTAGGGTGAGGCTTTATTACATATGCATGTAACAATATAGTTTATAACTTATTGCTTTTAATGTGAGTTTGATTGGTAGATGTTTTAACCTAGATTTTCAACTTGCAGGCAGACTTTATGTTGGATTGGATAAAAGACAACTATCATGAAATTGTGGTAACGTATATGTCTGATAAGTACAATGCATATCACTATGAACTACACAAAGTCTAATTAAAATATGCATCGCATGAGGAGGCCCTATGTGGTGGGACATCCATGTTGGAGCAACCTGTTTGGTAGTGGCTATGTGAAAGGTGGGCCAGCGGAACATTCAAGGTATATACGTATTAGTATTTTAATAAAAACTAGTGGCAATTTAAGTTGCATTTGTTTTTGTTTATATGTACATTCGGGTGGGATTTATTTTGCTGCCTTTTAATTCCAAGCAGTAAGATAATATTTTGGGACTTGATATAACAGTAAAATGTGTAACAGGAGAAGTCTCGAAGAAACACTACAAATAGGAAAAAACTAAAGGTGAAACATACAGGTAGAAGGAAATCAAGGAAATCATTTGTTAGGATTTTGGAAGAGAAGGTAAGAGCAATTTTTGATTTATAATTCAAGTTATGGAACTGTATCTAATGAGCTATAACTGTTAATGATGTGTGGTAGTGGGAGACGGTACCAAATATGGTCGCTTTCTATAAAAAAACACACTAGTCAAGATAGAAGGGAAAATTTATCAATGCCACAACTGAACACAATTATGTGAACTTTTTCGTGTTTGATTTAATTTTTGTTGGAATATATACTGCATTAAAATATCTACACTGATTTTCTTTTATATGATATTCAGAATCTAATGGTGGAGAAATTGGTTGAGAAAGACCCCGAAAAGGACGTTGATGAAGCAGCCTTGGCTGTTTTCAAAGACATTTTAGGGTTTAGATTTGGGTACGCACAAGGGATGGGGCACACGGTCATTACCGACCCCTCTCATTCAATGACGAAGAACAAGGCATTTATGCATTTGGCCTAGGAGAATGAATGAAACTAGACTTGTGCAGAAATATGTAAGAGTAAACTAGACCAAATTATGGGTGATATGGCTGACATGAGGAGAAATGTTTCTGAGTATGAGAAAGGAATGAACTTCCGAATGTCTGAGTTGGAGGGAAATAGTGAGTCTCATAGAGAGACTTAGGGAGATGCTTGGGTATCTCTGTTGCTGGAAGTAGGTTGATTTTTTGTGGGTTTTTCTTGTGGATTGTATCAATCCAATGGTTATGGCAGTTTGTAGAGAGGCAAATATTTTGATGTGCAGTGTGTGAAGTTTTCCATAGGGAATCAAATTTTTGGAAGTGGAAGGGAAATGGTGGTTTCCACTCATGAATGGGCCTAGTTTTAGGAAGTGTGTATGATCTGACTTTTGGATATGGGGAAGTAATTTTACCACAGTGTATGATTTCCTTGAATTTTCATAAAGACTTGTGGTTATTATGAATGGGTGATTATCTTATACTTTGTTAAAATATTTTTTGATTGATTCTCATATATTGTGGTGTAGTATGTTTTATGTGAAAACTGATGCTAGAGTTTTAGTTTGAGGTTTGTATGTAATCTGGTTTGATGGCTCCTAAGGTGAGTCCAAGTAAACCACATACTTGGGCTAAGTTTCAAATATGTTCATTGAAAACAATATTTAAACGTGTCTTTAATTCCACATAAGTCACTGGTGGGATCATGTTACCCATTAAATCTGAGTAATGCACTTGGATCAAAGTGGTTGTTCTATGGGGAAGATTTAATTAGCCATTATAATGTCCTAGATTCATAGTTTTTATCAGCCTTTGATTGATTTGCTAAAGTAATGTCCTAGTAGCATTAAGAAATGTTTTCTATTGGCTAAAACAGTTAAGTACATGGTTTTTAATTTCAGGACACTATGCTCTTGTGATATTTCTGGATTAAAAGGCTTAGCTGTACATATGAATGGAGATGATATGGAGCAAACAAAAGCAGCGATGATGTGTACAGAACTAGAGTAATGTGTCTAGAATGCAAAATATGTATACATGTAGTTAGGCACGTGTGCACTACTCCCCCTATTTGTTATGTAATCTGGTTCAAAGGCTCTTGTACATGATTTGTTATATTAATTACCGACCATGTAGGCTTCCCTTGGGCACTACTCCCCCTATTTGCAAACATTGATGTATATGGTCATGGCCTTAATTGACTGGTACTTAAGCCAGTGGAAAGAAGTGTAAAACAATCATTTTAAATATGTTATATATGGATGTTGAAGAAAATTATGTCATTGGTGAATTATTCAGGTGCTGGTTTTCTTTTAAGCGAATGGCCTTTTGTTGTATAGTTGTAATTCTTCAATTTGAGTATCTTGTGATATTTTTGTCACTTTTTTTTCCAGAGAATTTTGTGGGAACAGGTTTTTTGAGAAGAGTTGGTGTGCTGGGGAAAAGGTTATTTCCACTTACCAGTTTCATTATTTCCCATGAAAGGCTAGCTAGAAAAAGTTTTTCCCGACGGATGTAGTTCTTGCAAACAACCTTTTTCCCATTTAAAACCAACTTTTTTTTTTACTTGATAACTATTTATCTCCACTGAACCTCTTCATGGCAAATGCACTTTTGTGATGAACATAGTTCATGGGTTAAAACATATTTGGAGGAAAATGTTTCATGCTATAAACCACATTTTGCACAAAAAGGTTTCATGGGTAAAACATTAAGCCACAATAGTGTTTCATGGGTAAAACAGTTTTGGGACAAAAATGGTTCATGCTGTAAAACACAATTTGCACTAAAATTTTTCATGGGAAAAACATTAAACCAAGCCACCACATTGTTTCATGGGAAATTTCCGACGAGAAATACAAGTTTTCACCACAAACCACGTCCTGGGAAAGTCATTTTTTCCCATGAATTATATTGTTGATGGAGAAAGTGGCTTACCTCACCAATAATGTTCCATGAGCCTCTCACGGGAGAAATTGGTCAGAAAAAAGTTTTTGTCACTAGTGTTTCACCTTTTCCGATCATAGTCTCTCCCGGGTAAAACATGAATCTATTGTGTCAAAAAATATTTCCTCTGTATATTCAATCATCATCATTTTTCACAATCGTTTATTAAAATTATATATGACCAGAATAAATCTTCTATTCTAGGTTATACAATTAAGGTTACTATAATCATGCTGTCGTGTAAAGGAAAGAATTTCTTTCCATATATTACAACTCACGCCAACACTCCCCCTCAAGTTGATGCATACGGATTCCTTATGCACAACTTGATTAGTGAGTTGTAGAAATCTTTGCTGGACATGACTTTGGTAAGTATATCTGCTAGCTGGTCTTCAGACTTTACGAATGGGAATCGAATTGTCTTAAGTCTCTAGGTTATGTTTGATGAAATGCCGATCCACCTCCACATGTTTAGTTCTATTGTGCTGAAACAGATTATGAGAAGTATCTATGGCAGCTTTATTGTCACAAAAAAGACTCATTTTGGATGTGGGAGCAAACCCAACCTTGGTTAGCAACCTTTTCAGCCAAAGAAGTTCACACAAACCCTTAGCCATCCCTTGGAATTCTGCTTCTGCACTAGAGAGTGCCACCGCCTTTTGTTTCTTACTTCTCCATGTCACAAGGTTTCCACCAACAAATGTGAAATACCTGGAGGTTGACTTCCTATCTATGATGTTCCTGGCCAATCTGCATTTGTATAGCCCTCGACTTCCAAATGATCATTCTTAGAAAACATGAGCCCTTTCCCTGGAGAAGACTTCAAGTATTTCAGTATCCAAGTTACAGCCTCCATGTGTTCCTCACTTGGACAATGCATAAATTGACTTACCACACTCACGGCATATGCAATGTCTGGACGAGTATGTGATAAATAAATCAGTTTGCCAACTAACCATTGGTATCTTCCCTTATTAGCTGGTTTCTGGTCCGGATATAACCCAAGCTTGTGATTATGGACAATTGGGGTATCTACGGGTTTGCACTCCAACAATCTAACCTCAGATAATAAATCTAGGACATATTTTCTTTGGGATAGAAAGATGCCTTGTTTAACCTAGCAACCTCTATTCCCAGAAAATACTTGAGCCCACCTTGATTTTTCATTTCGAACTCACTAACCAATTGCCCTTGGAGGGGTGATATTTGTTCTCTATCATCTCCTGTGATAATCATATCATCAACATAGACAATTAGAGCCGTTACCTTGCCCTACTGTCTCTTGAGAAATAAAGTATGATCTGAGTTGCTTTGTTTGAAACCATACTTCTTCATTGCCAAGCTAAGTCTCCCAAACCAAGCTTGTGGCAATTGCTTTAACCCATACAATGCTCGCTGCAACTTGCACACCTCATTAATTCCTGTGGTCACTGAGTAACCTGGAAGAATGTCCATATAAACCTCTTCTTCAAGATCATTATGAAGAAGTGCGTTCTTTACGTCAAACTGATGTAGTGGCCAATCTAAGTTCGCTGTAAGAGATAACAACACTCAAACAATATTTAGTTTGGCTACTGGTGAGAAAGTTTCTTGGTAGTCTACACCATATGTTTGTGTATACCCTTTTGCCACGAGTCTTGCCTTGTACCTCTCTATAGATCTGTCAGCTTTGTGTTTGATAGAGAACACCCACTTCCACCCTACTGTTTTCTTTCCTCTCGGTAATGGCACTAGGTTCCATGTCTCATTCTTCATTAATGCTTCTATTTCTTCTTTGATTGCTTGAGTCCACTTCAGGTCTTCCATGGCTTCTTCCACCCTTGTTGAAACATGATAAACAGAAATGTCATGCATGAAGGGTCTTGAGAGGTTCGGTCAACCCCTTTGTGGACACATAATTGGCAATGGGATATCATGATCTTCTTTCCTCAATGTCTAGTGAGTAGCGGCTTGGTGGTTTGCCATTATTGTGCGTGTGAGGTAATACATATCTAGCAGGAGATTCCATGATGTTGGCGTTAAAAGAGCTTACCTCAGGAACATTCTCAGGAGTTGGGTCGTCAGGTACTGCAGAGGGGGAAGAAACTGCAGCTTTGTGATTAACTTCTTGATGTTCAGGAGCTTGAGGAATACATACTGATTGCATCGGCTCCACACGTGTTTTGGACAAACCCGGCCAATCTAGTTCCATTCATTTCGGCCCTTCCTGTCCAGTCTCCCCCTGAAAAGGAGAATTGGGTGGGAAAAAGGTTTTGGTTTCCATGAAGGTGACATCCATGGATACATAGGTGTGATTAGAAGTGGGGTTGTAGCATCTGTAGCCTTTTTGATGAAATGCATACCCCAAAAATAAGCACCGATGAGCACACGGGTCTAGCTTAGTCCTTTAGTTCTTATGGAGATGGATGTAAGCGATGCACCCAAACACACGAGGCGGAAGCATCAATACTGTGGGTAGGGGGTATGAGCCACAAGAGTTTGTAATGGTGTGTGGAAACCTAACACCTTAGAGGGCATTCAGTTTAGGAGGTGCACAGATGTGGTAACCGCATCAGCCTAATACCTATGAGGAACATGGGCACCTAGTAAGAGAGCTCGGGAAGGCTCAAGAACATGTCGGTTTTTTTGCTCAGCAATACTATTTTCCTGAGGGGTCTGGGGGCATGAAATTTCATGAAGAATGCCATGGTGTTGGAAATAATCACGAAAGTGATGATTAACATATTCACAACCATTGTTCGATCGAAACACTTGAACTAGCAGAAAATTGTGTGTTTAACATAACATGAAATGACTTAAACACACTCAAAATTTCATCTTTATGTTTTAGCAAATAAAGCCAAGTCAAGCGGGTACAATCATCAACAAACACCACAATCCATCAGAACCCGGACACAGTAGTAATTGGGGAAGGACCCCCACACATCGGAGTGGATCAAGGCGAAAGGAGTATCTATTTTATTTGGACTTAAAGGATAAGAAATCCTATGACTCTTTGCTAAAATGCAAGTTTCACATTGAAAATCAAAATGCTTCAACTGAGAAAACAAATCTAGAAACAAATGTTTCATGTATGTAAAGGACGGATGTCTTAAACGACGGTGCCAAACCCAGATCTCCTTCTCTTTGACACCAAGAGAATGCTGCATATGATGTGCACTGCCCACACTAATGTCATCCATATAATAGAGCCCTCCTCTTTTAGTACCATGCCCAATGCTCTCCTTGATGAGAATGTCCTGGAGAAGGCAAAAGGTAGGATACATAAGCACAATACAATTAAGATCAAATGTCACTTGGCTTATGGAGAGGAGCTTATGAGATAGTGATGGAACAAGTAATGTATTAGGCAGCTGCAGAGTAGGGGTTAATGTCACAGGCCCGCGCCAGTGACAAGGGAAATAACGCCATTAGCATTGGCAATATTGGTACACCTCGGCAAGGAAGTTTGTGTGAAATCCTTAGCCTCAAACGTCATGTAGTTAGTGGTGCCGAAGTCCAGCAGCCATGCACCACAGTCAGCATCACAATATGAACTATAACAAACACAACCAAGGTTACTTGAGTAAGGAGAGGAAGAAATATCTGAACCGTGGGCAACCTATGGTGTAAAAGATAAGTAAGGCTCTGCATTAGCCACAACTGTGATACCAAGACCCTCGTCTTTGCTGGTCGTGTCATGACATTTCTTAGCCTGGAGATCATTCCACCAATCAGGATACATGTGCAACTTAAAGCAAGTTTCACATGTATGTTTCTAATTGCCACAATGAGTGCATTTCAAGCCCTCAGACGACGCACGATATTTCTGCTTCCCATTATGCACGGTAGACGTGTGGTTGGCAGGCCCAAGTCAAAGTCCTTTGGTGGCGAGAATAGCTCCAGGAACAGCATTTGCGCTGCCAGTGAGCATAACAGTCTAACGAATGGCTTCGCGGAGGACGTGAGCATATGCTTGCTCCATGGTAGGGAATGGGCGAAACTGCAGCATGTCGCCCCAAATCTTGTCTGGGCGGTCGTCAAGACCATCCAAGAGAACATACACATGGTCTTCTTGAAGGATGGTATTATACTTGTGAATATCAACTGCACACTCCATTGGATTAGGATGCTGGAAGTCAATCTCAAGCCATAACCCTTGAAGAGCATTGTAGTATTGCTCCAGAAAGCCTCTAGCTTGTTTAAGCTACGTCACACGACGTCGAAGGTCATAGACATGGGACGTGTCACTACCATCGAAATAAGTGGTAGTAATGGAGTCCCACACGATTTTTGCAGTAGGAAACTGAATGAAATTCCCTATAAATGAGGGATACATGGAGTCAATTAGCCAGCCTTTGATAATGGCATTATTTGTGCACCATTTGCGAAAGGAGGAATTCGTCGAAGGTGGCTGTGAAATATTGCCATTGATATATCCCAACTTGTCTTTGCCCGAGATATACATCTCGACAACTTGGGACCAGAGGGCAAGGTTGGTGCCATCCAACTTGATGCCGATCGGAGCAGCAGAGGGTTCTGTGGATAGGGCCAGTGTTTGGATGTTGGTAAGTGCTTCAGTGATTTTTGTTGTGAATTCAGTAAACATGGAATCAGACTGAGATTCACCAGTGTGGTGCTCTGTATCAGAATCCAACGACATGGTTGGCGAGGTAAGGGGAGGCAAGTATTAGGGATTGCTGGAACGAGAAGGCCCAAGATTAGGCTGTGATACCATGTCAAAAAATATTTACTCTGTATATTCAATCATCATCATTTTACACAATCGTTTATTACAATTATATATGACCAGAATAAATCTTCTATTCTAGGCTATACAAATCAGGTTCCTATAATCATGCTCTCATGTAAAGGAAATAATTGCTTTCCATATATTACAACTCACACCAACATGTTGTAGTCATTACAGAATTAATGATTGGGTAGAAAAATTCAATCATTCAGGTATTCTTACAGGAGTAGTTGATTGGATTGTTACCTCCTCAGCGAAAATTGGTTGTTGCATGCTAGTCTCAAGTTGGCCGATCCATTGACTTGTTTCTTGACCGCTCAAACATTTTGAAGCAAAAATGTTTATAAATTTGTTGCATCCCAAAGCACCCCCTTCCAAAAACCACTTGAGTTTTGGCAAACTAACAAATATCATACTAGTAAGATGCTCCAATTGCATGAGATTTTTAGCCACTAAGGCTTTTAAAGCATCATGTTGTTCAAATAATACAACTTCCAATGAACCACAGTCGATTATATGTAGGGAAGTTAGACTTTAGAATGATGTAATTAGATTGAAAGATTGGAAAAGGAACTTGCAGTGACTTGATCATGCCATATAGTTTCCAACTTGTCCATTTTCACAATATGCAATATCTCTAAGCTCCGAAATGTTGCTGTAAAATTCATCAGAACAGACATTAAGAAATACCCGATCCCATGATAACAAGTACGCTAACTAGTTTAACTGGATCTACAAAAAGATGTTACATTCTGACTCATTACATTAAGAAATACCGGATCCCATTATAGCAACATTAGTTTAATTAGGTCTAAAAAAATAATACGTATAATTTATTTTATCAAATCACGTCAATTTATAAGTCTATTTTTATAATAATTCTTTATAGACCTACCATTTCTCGTAAGGAAAACATGATGATGACTTCATTTTAGTATACTCCGCCTAAAGGTGACTCTCAGTTTGGGCATGCTGTAAGCAAAAAAACGAGATTTAAGTATACTTTAATGAGGATGCACTATAACACTAAAGGGTTTTTTCAAGAGATCGCCACAGAATAGTCACAAACGTGTGGTCTTAAATGCGCGCTATTTTGTGGCGAAATGATAAAATGATTGCAAATGAGGCATTATTTGCAGTGAAAATCTTAATATATAACTTTAATAAAAAAAATTAAAATTCTTTTTCTTGTAGTGATGAAAATTTTAATTAAATATATAATATATATAAACACTAATTAATTAAATTTATCAAATCAAAATGATTTCATAATATTGGGATGTAAAAAGCATTCCGTTTGAAAACGTTCTACATCTTCAACGTCCTTAATGTGGAAATTAAAGCTTGAGAGAGCTAATTAAATTAATCATGTACCTCATCCATCAAGAAAATGGGTTGTTTAATGCACATCTCAGGCGGGCTTTCTTTAACTGTTTCTCAAAGGCTCACAAGTTCGGAAGTCAATATCTCAACTTTCTCACATCCAATGACCAACAACGTTTCCAGCATTGGCCATTCTGAAATATGCATTCCATGGTAAAACCACTTGAGTCTCGATAATTGTATAAGATGCAGACAAGTTAATCGAGGAAACACCAACGACCTTGCTACTGCTGCTTCTCCTCTTTTAGCTGCAACAATTTCCTCCATCCCGCAGTCAACAATCACAATTTCCTTCAATTGCGCGAGACATGATCTAATGATAGAAGCTGGAAATAAACTTTTCAAACTCTCGCATCTCCAAGAATTTTCTACTCGTAAATTTTGAAACATGAAACTTATTTAGGGGTCTTTACTCCATACATGCTTTATGTTGGGTAGACCATCTAGAGGCAGTATTTTCATATCAGGGAAGGCAACCTTTAGGATTAATGTCATGTATCAATCAACGACGCCAACGATTTCTTTGCTTAGAATTTGAAAACATGCAAGATTAAACATGGGAATGAGTACGAAAATAGCACTAATAATTCGTATGCTCTTCTTTTCCTATGCTGGAATAAGTACATCCAGAAATATTCATTATTTATTTTTTGAGAAGTTCCATATTATTTTTTCAAATTTAACTTTTATGTCCAGCCTAGAGCCACAACCTTAATTGGTAGAGGTGCATGCAATTATAGTTTTGGGCCTCAAACTGAAGTCAACTATCGTGTCATATGTGAGTTCGAAGCCAACTGACTCATGTACCTGATCATGTAGAAGTGGCAAGCCAGGATCATGGTTGCCCTCCGAAATGGTTTCTCCGCCATCCCTCATAAATAAAGTTTTTGTGCTCAAGAAGCTCACAAGTTTTGGAAGTCCTCTAGCACCAAGGTTTGGAGTCGACGAAACAAGATTATATCTCCATCTTCAATTCCCTGCTCTTTTTCTTTCACGACTATTGCACCCATGTTGTTGCATTTTCTTACCACCAATCCTTCAAGTAATGGAAAGCCCCTGGCCATAGATGAAGAGAAGACATATCTTAATTTCTCACAGCTTATCACACCTTTAAAACTCTCAAGTATGTCAAGGGTAGTTTGCCATGACAAATTTCTTCCAAACTGATCATATTTTTGAGAACGAATGTCTCCAATGTAGGAAACGCGATAACCGATGTCCTCAAGTTAAGGATATGCTTAAGCTGAGCACAATTTTGGATATAGAGATGCTTCAGTTGTTGAAATCCTTCTCTGTCTATTTCGGGTACGACACTCTCAACACTGTTGAGCTCGTCTAAATGAAGATTTTCTGTTATCTTCAATAGCATTTTGATCCAAAACTCAGAATTGAAAGCTTGAATTCAACTTGTGAAATCACTACTTGTCTCAAAAACTTAAGCTGATGGGAAGATATAGATTTTATTATTTACTTTGTATCTTAACACTCCCTCACGTGTGGCCAGACTCCCCTTCAATATGTATGGGAAGATGTAGGTTTTATTATTTATTTTATATCTTAACACCAATTAACCTCCACCCAGGTAGGAGGAGCTTCCCAATGTAGTGCAACAGGTTGTGGACTATTTCTAGCCATAGGTTTGTGGTGCATTGCCTCCCTAAACTACACCTTCCACTCAAGAGTGAAGGCAGGAGAACCTCCTCACTTCTCAAATATGACCTCGGGTAGCTTGTAAAAGAAATAGACTTAACAACAAACTATATTATATCCTGTACAAACTAAAATAGTGAAAAATAAAGTACTGTTATAAAACTCATAATCAAAAGGCCGAGATCAAATGGTCAAATTATAATCAGAAGATTATAATTCAAACCAATACAATGTCAATCCTTTTTTTTTTTTTTTTGGCATTCTCTCGTACATAGAAGAGAGATTTGAAAGTAAAGAAGACATAATACCACAAGCAACCCTAATTAAATTATGTTTTATTTCACTAACATTAATGGGAATGAAGGGTCCTCTGCCCCCATTGACTTCAAACCATTGGATCCACCAATTCTGCATTGATGTATATATTAACCATCCGAAAGTTTAATTTTTTACGTTCGAACAAGAACCTAATAACGTGTGAATGAAATATTCAAACATCAAATCACAAATGTTCAAGTTCGAACGTAAAAATAAAACGTTCAAATGAAAAATATCGAATTGTCTTGATGCAAAATAGAGGAAAATTGTCTTTGCAATCTTGGATGAGTCTAGCTGCAAATTGGCGAAGATGTAGTCTGATTTATGATTCGGAAATAGAATTTTAATTCATTGTTTTACAGTTTTATGTATCTGCATATCACTAGTAGATAGTTGTTCTCCTTGTGTACTTGTCCAAAGTTGATAAAGATGGTTTTTCACCATATAAGGGAGTCAATGATGCAGGTGCCTCGAAGACTTTATTCCTTTGATGAATTGAGGCTGAATGGAATCGAAGCATTGTCTCTTTTGTCACCGGTGGATGCAATACTTGGTTCAATAGAAAAGAACCTGCAACTTGCTACTGCTCTGGGAAGGCTTGTTGCCTGGAATATGCTTGGCTTTAGCCCACAACAAGTTCTATATTTTTCTCTGGGGCTACTGTTTCTATGGACACTGGATTCAGTAATTCCATTCTCTCTCTCTCTCTCTCTCTCTGGCGAAACCCTAGCATCCTTAAAATCAATCCTTTGCCGCTGGTGACTAGCAGTGGCTGTCGTGTGTTGATGTCACTTTCTTTTCTCAATTTTTTCTTGCCACTCAGTAAGTTCTCTCTCTCTTTCTCTCTCAGTTTGTAGATCACTTTCCTCTCTCGTTGCCCACATTGGCTATATCTGAGTTTTTTTAATTGTAGATATGAGTATATGTGTTTGTAGACCTAAGTTTCTATATTTGTAGATCTGTCTTTTTGGGTTTCTTTATTTTTAAAATCTTCAAGTAAAAACTTAGTGTTTTTTTCATGTTCTACACGCCCAAGCACCGAACATCTTTAAATAAAAGGTATGTTAGAATGAAGTGAGGATGGAGCTGACTATAAAAGGAATGAATGAAGTACAAATGGTTCACTTTTGTTTGGAGAGCAAGAAATTTAGTTTTCCCTTTAGCTCTCAAACAGTTATGAAGAGTTTCAATGTTCGTTTTACAAATAAAGGTTGATCCTTCTAAAATATAGATGGTGGCTTGGTTGCCAACAAGCTTTTTAACATAACTGAACCTTGGATGACATTGATTGATATGATTATGGGTATGATACGGATGCAATCCAAGTATTTTCACTTTTCTATTTAATTTCCTTTTTCAAAATTTCTCTTACAAGGTGCATCTAGTTTTTTTTCTCCCTGATGAATTCTTACATGTTTTAACAATTAGATTATACCCAATATAAAGACCTAATCCACAATACAAAGAAAACAAATCAACATCATTATCCAAGAAATAATTGAAAAGAAAAGGGTATAATCTAATTGAAATGGTGATAAATTATAACCAACCTCAAGTACCTGTTTAGATCTTTGAAGTAATAGATTGCATTAGAAGCCTTAAAAGTAATAGAAGAGGTTACAAGTACTCACTTCCCCATGGAACAACCTCAAATGCATGTTGTAATATAAGGAAAAAGTGAACAAAGTTTATAGCAAGCAAAAGAGCAAAGATAAAAGAAACATAGTTGTGAGCCCCAACATGACCCATGAATGTGTGGTTGCATCAATAGTTAACCCCACTGTTTTTTTCCCTTCAATATATCATTGTTTTTTCCTTGTAACTTCACTATGAAGATGAAATGAGAATCAAAATCAGCTCCATGGATGAAAAAGAAGAGGAAAGAATTGGGTAAGATTCTACAGAATGTCCGAAAGAATTCTAGACATGATTATTTGAAAACTCTAGATATTCTTTGGCAACAATCATCACTCAATGATGTTGTAGAATTTTCTAAATCTGCTCCATGTTACTAAGCTAAACGTGTCTTGGAACAAATGTGAGAGTATTACCCGCCAAACGTTTACCCCCATATGGTAAACATGGAAAGTCTTCCATGCTCTATATATGACAGATCGTTCTTAAAACTTTTCAAAGTTCAAGAGCTATCATTCTGCCTTCCCTAATATCCAATAAAACCGTACTCTTTGTTTATAGAGTCCCAACACATACATTGGGAGCACTTGTACTAGCAAGGATATTTTTCAATATGTAAGAATTTATTAGGGAAAATAAATACGAAAAGACTAGATGCACCTGACAGGAAGAGAAAATTTGAAAATGGAAATTAAAAAGAAAAATGAAAACACTTGGATTGCATCTGCATCATACCCCATAATCATATCAATCAATGGGGTCATCCAAGGTTCAGTTATGATAAATAGCTTGTTGGCAGCCAAGCCACCATCTATATTTTGAAAGGATAAGCTTTTATTTGTAAAACGAACACTGAAAATCTTTTTAAAGAAAATTTGCCTTCTATTGAGAACAAAAGCGAAAACTAAATTTATTGCTGTCCAAGCAAAAGCAAACCATTTGTACTTCCTTCACTCCTTTTATAGTCCACTCCATCCTCACTTCATTCTAACGTATCTTTTATTTAAGGATGTTTAGTGCTTGGACGTGCATAATAGAAGAAATCACCGAATGCTTGAAAAAATACTAAGGTTTTGCTAGAACATTTAAAAAAAAAAAACCCAAAATTTAGATCTACAAGTACAAAAACATCTACAAACACAGAAACTCAGATTTAGACAAAGTGGGTAATAACCAACGAGAGAGGAAAGTGATATACAAACACAGAAACTTGAATCTAGCCAAAGTGGGCAACGAGAGAGGAAATTGTTATACAAACTCAGAGAGAGAGAGAGAGAGAAGTGATTTTGTTTTCTCTAGCATCTGGGGAAGGGGAATTAATCCTACGACCTCGAGCTATGGCTGTATCTGCCTACTTAAATTCATTTCAGTTAAAGCTAATTACGGATATCCGAGTCAATAACTAAAATCCGTAACCGAAATAACTGTCCAAATTCACTTGGACTTTCGAGTTCAGGATTAGACCGGAAACGAATATGCTGCCTTAGTGAGGCACGAATAATTTTCCTTCTTATTATTTACGGCCTCCAACCCCGACTGCCTAGCCCACCATTAGATTAGAAAAAACTACATCTCTTATAAGTTCTTGATTTTGCCAAGGAAGATGACCATGGAGCATTAATTTATTTAACTTTCTATTTTCTTGTTTTTCATGCACTCATGTATTAATTGTAAAGAGATTCTTTTGAACTCCTTCCCTCTTTTCCCTTATTTATTTTATTTTTGGCCTCCTCTCTCCTCCTAGTTATTATTATTGTTGTTACTGAAATTTTTTCTTATCATTTCTCTTTCATCCTCATATTGTTTTGAAGAGAAGGAGATGCCATGTTCAAAAACAACAATCCAAATGACCAATAAGACTCCACCTTTGTAATTCTATCAATCCCTCTCATTTGTGCCGTGAAATATTGTGAAAAGAATAAAACAAGATTTAATATTTATATCAGTTAAATTATCTGGTGCTAATTAAAGATGACCTATTGTTGTAGTTGTAGACGTACTCCAACATGGATATGTGTTTTAATATTTTGTTTTGGATAAATAGTTTAATTATTTAGATTATGCTATTTCATAGGTTTATAGTTTTTCAAAAATAAAGTCCCAAAATCATCATATATTAAAGGAAAATAGGTATTCAAATTTCAACTAGGCACTTTAACAAACTAGCTAGGACCTTTAATTTATAACATCCAAATTTGCTTTCTCCCAAAAACTTTAGGGTAGATTGATGATTAACTAAGTCTTACGTCTAAAATAAGAAAAACGAAATCATAAATCTTCTATTTGAGCTTAGCTCTTTGAACTCTAGATGGGGATTCTTACAGCCAAAAGAAAATAGCCATGTGTACAATTATATGTTATAAGAGAAAACTTGGTGTAACATCTTACAGTTGAATAATATTGATACACTTACCACTTTCTTTGAATATATGCTCTCTTTTTCAGGACGAAATTATTACGTTAGTAAAGAAAATATGAATACAACTTACGGGGATGGGATATCCCATCAATCACCCTAAAAAAACTGATAAAACAAGAAAATAAACACGACTCAAAAATTGGTATCAGATAATTAGTCTGGTCCTATAGTTGAAGAAAAACAATGAGATAAAAGTTAAAGAATTGTAGGTATAGATCAGGTAGGGCTGTGAAGGGGAGAGGACGCTGTGGTGGTGTGGCAATACATGAGGACCATGCATGTACAGACAACAGAAATGGCTCATGCATGCATTGAAAAAAAAAGTAGAAGAGTGAGTCGTAAACTGAATGAGGAGACATTTGGGTGGTGCATGAATGGCTGCAATTGAAGCCTAGATTTGAAGTTCAAAGTTCTTGAAATAAAAGACAAAAAATCAAGAAAATAAGGAAAAAAATGCTAGTAAGCCAACCAGCGGCCAACTAGAAGAGAGTGGCTTTAAAAAAAGGCCAAAATCAATACCATATGGGCGGCATGCATGTGGTAATTGTTACATGTGCAGCAAATGGCTTTTGACAACCACGCACATGTGGAAGACTTCTTTTAGATGGTGGAAGAGGTTGATGAAGAACTGACGCTTCCATTGGTGGTGTGCAAGTGAGATTGGAGAATGGATGAAATACAATGTATCTAGCCTTTAATGGCTTGAGCGGATTTAAAAAAAAATTGGAGCAAAAGAAGAGGCTCTTGCTGAGGGTTTCTTTCGAGGGGGGTGACAGGAACATCGAACAATCTCATATACCCTCCTATTTCGCTCTTGGCATTTAAGCTGTAACTCCTTGCCCACACCCACGAAGGAAAAAGGAAACAATACCTACTTTCAGGCAGGTCAATCTATCGATGGGACAGTCTTAAGAAAACCTTGACAGTTGTTGCTGATCAACGGTATATATCATACCTTATTAGACCCTTATTCAACTTGTGTGTGTCGTCAATATATATATCGACCTTTTGTGGAGTTGGTACTTATATTCAAGTACCAGACACTTGGGCTTCATGGAGAGGGCGTGGCTTGATATCTCTGCACCGCATGTACGTCAAGAACTGTCCTGGTAGCTCTTCCAAAAGAGCCTGGACCACAGAAATCTGCCCACCTGCACATACCACCCAATGAGTATGTTATAGTTGAAGTTATAAGATGGGGTTGAAGCGAAAACAGAACAGTTGCAACAAGATAAAAGTAAAAGGAAACTGTTCATGTCATTTGATACAAAAGTCAATAGGCCCAAACAGATGATACAAACGTCAACTGAAAAATGAAGTAAAACTGACTTTTGGGTTGTAAATGAAGGAGCCAAGCTGTTTGGTGTTGGTCAATGTTTAATCCATAAAGAGTTAAAAAAATACACGAAAAATAAAGGACTAGGACAGTGGTACATGGCAACAGCAATTCATGCAACATCTCCGTCAGACACAATTTTAGTGTTCAAACCCACCCTTTAATCCTTTCTTCACTCCATCATTGAATAATTATCTAGCTAGGCATTGCAATCAACAATGTGGTGTTGTTGCTCTCTCTCTCCCCACAAAAAAGCTCTAACTGTCTCTAAAATACTCTCCCTCCCAACCTCATGCTGAAAGGAACGAAGTACCTCCCAACTTCTCCCTCCCCTTTCTCTCCTTCCTTCCTCAATCTTCTCCCTATTCTAGATCTTCTCATTCCATTTCTCCAGTTTTTTAAAAAAATTTCCCCTCATCTTCTTCCTTCTTTTGTCTCTATTTTGTTAAGTCTTAGAGGTTAGTTCTACTGCTCTCCGACCGGTTCCAACTACCACTAGCCCACCATATATAGAATCCCCACCATTTGATCACCCACAGCCACAGCACTCAGGTACCAAGCAACCACACATATTGCCACTCGCCACCAACGACAGGCATCGGTGGCACTCGCCACCCCCTGCCTGCTCTCTTTTTGACAGTTAACTCTCCTTTACTTGCACCTCAAGTCCCTAAAGTGTTTTCCAGTCATTTCATTTCGTTTTCACCTCCATTTTCCTTACCTTGACACCATTTTGCTGGAAGTGTAAACTCTCAATTTGTTTTTGTCAATCCACTTATGATCACCACGTGCCTTATCTTTGATTTGGCTGCTTGCCGATCTACCATCCACCACCACAAGATCAACATTTTGATTGGTGCATGAGGCCCATGCGTCACCTTCCTCAACAGTTTCCATCATTTTTCAGGAAACAGACTGTCTTCTTTTTTGCTAGAAGCAAACATTTGTTCTTGCTTATTATTCTGAGAATAGGGGAGATGTGAGCATGGGACTCTCCCAACACTCCAAAATAGTAAATTATGCTGCATCATTACCACCGTGGCTCTGAGTCACAAGACCACAATCTCTTAGTTGAATTGCACCAAGAACGACCTTTTATGACAGTTCTTTCGGTTTTTGGTAAAGACACATGCATCTGGACCCAAGTTTTAGCTCCATATGTGCACGTGCCATTATGTACTTACCATGAACATCTCGCATTGGAACAAACTGTACAATGTCACGTGTAGCAACACGATCTGTAGAGCTCTCTAATCGTTGTCCTTTATCAGCATCAAGGACCTGTCACAAAAACTAAGTTAGACGACAGATTAACACATGAGGGTAAGTTCAAGTTCTAGAAAAAAAATGCCATACCTCCATTTGTCCAAAATTTGCACCTCCCACTCCCACTATAAGAATTGATAGTGGAAGATCAGATGCCTTCACCAAAGCATCTTTCGTTTCTTGAAGGTCTGTAAGGACTCCATCCTAGAAAAGGTGACAATTTATTTGATTACCAAACAAAGGATTGAAGGTGGAAAGAGGCATCAAATTATGAATTTAACTATTCTATTTACCGTAATAATGAGCAAGACGAAGTACTTTTTGCTGTTGTATGAAACAGATTGGCTTGCAATTTGAGCAGCTGTTTTAATCACTTGGCCAAACAACGTTGGTCCTGCCAGAGTAACATTATGTAGAGCACTTGCATAAGCAGACATGATGCCTTCAACTCCTTCGACCTATTGAAAATTAGAAGCTAAATGCGTTACTTGAGGAGTATGAACATGTAATTTTCATAAGGATGATACGTATGCTATGCAACAATGAAAAATCACTTTATTTCAATGAGTCTTATACGGTACATATCATTTTCATTATGTAAACAATTGTACAAGGAAGAAAAAAAGCACCGCCGAGTGTAACGCATAATATTATGAAGAGTATTGGGTGATAACTTGATCCATTTAATTTTCATCGTTTTCATTTACTTACAAAATATTTTGAAGGACCATAAAGACTTTCTAAAGCCTATTAATTGCATATCTAAAATTATTGTATATAACAGTTTTTCATGTGTTATGGTTAATTTATACTCGGTGTTTTTTCAACTAATGCTTTTACCAAGTTCTTACTTATTTGGTTGAAACTAACTATGACACTATTCATAACCAGAAGTGGTAGAGGAAGAAAAAAAGCAAACAAAGAAAAAAAGATAAATATTAAATTTTTTAAGAACAAACAATGATGCGATAAATAGGTTGAAACAAACAGAAATCAGGGATTAACTACAGTATTGCAGGAGGGCTTCTCTCACCTCAAAGCTACCTGCGCTTCCATTCAGGTTGAAGCAATGTGAGATGGTTCCATCAAATGTTTTCCCACCGAAGCCCCAAGCAGGAAAGCGCCTATCAGAATCATAAAATTGAATAACCTCCCCAACCTCCATTATAGCCTGAAACAAATTCAGTTATCAAGCAGGTAATAACTTCACCCATCAAGAATAATTTCTTTAAATACAGGCTAACAGAAGGCCCACTTAACAAACCAGAACAAATAAACTTGTTTTTCTCAAAAGCTCAAGCAAGCAAATTGGATATTGAAAATGAGCCACTTGATCAAATTGAGTTATAACAGAAATAAAAGAAAGCAATTTAGAAACATGTTTATGGACCAAACTTCATAGAAAAAATATATATATATATATTTATATATGTATGAACCAAATCAAGATAACAACAAATTTCTCAGGTCAGTGTTATAAGTGGGGAGGTAAATTTGAGCGTCAATATCATAATGAAAATACAACTCATGAGCTCATATAGGAGAACTCAATATGGAGGAGAGGAAGGACATGCCAATCGATCCAAATAATTTGCCTATACTAGTTTTGAAGTCAAAATAATATGCTGTTGAAAGCACCAGATCAGGATGCACAGACTCACCTTCTGATAAGAATTCAACTGGCCGGAAGGATCAATGTAGTGTAAAGAATCTGGGTTCCGAGGATTTCCATTTGAGGCTGGACAAATTAAATTTGACTATTCAAATTATGAATAAGACATTCGGGCGAAACATAATAGTCCTCTAGAAATTACCTACCTGTAAAGTCAACTGCAGCCATAAAGTTCAGCTCAAATCCACAAGAGACGTAATCAAGAAAGCTGTATTGTTCCTTCTCAAAAAATTGATCCACAAAGAGCTCTCCCTTCAAAACCTATATTGATGAATCATTGAACAAATGCAAATTCAAATAAAACGAATAAACTGAAATATTTTAATAAATTCTACTGCAATTATGAATAAGTACCTTCTTGTGACCATGATGAGATGTTATAGTAAGATTTTCACCACTTCTACCTTCTTGAAGTTTTTCCAGGTCAGCCACTGACTTCTGAAGTTTACTGATATGGTAAATTTAAGAACAGTATCTTCTTTAGAACCAGAGACTAAACTCAGATAACAAGGGAAACCAAGCAAAAATGAATCCGCAGATTAATTGAATTCCACTTACCCAATAAGCGAATGTTTGCCACTGCTATTGAAATCAAAGCACTCGATAATCAATGGGTTATCCTGCAACAAGTCAAATTTCATGCAACACATGCATCTTCTGAATCGTCCAAATAGCAGAATATCCTATAATATAGTGTGACCAAATCATAAGGTGACAAGTTTACCTTACTTCCAAACTGCTGCATACTCAGGCATAGGGGTTTCCATTTTGGATTTAAATTGTTGTTCACTACTTCAGTCTTGCATATTGGAATGGAGCCTCCACTTTCCACAATTCTAGATATTCTTAGAAAAGGGTCCTAGAATAAAGTGATGAATTTTAAGGATGAAACAAACAACAAATATACATGCATACGTAACATAAAGCTTTGCAAATACATACACTTTTAGAAAATATGTCCTTGTTATCCAAGTCAGAACAATGGAGCATCATCTCAACAACGCTCCTTGAAGCAACTGTTTCCTCTGCATGGATGGTGAGTACCCCTAAGTTCCTCAAACCCACATGCCCAATTTTACTACAAAGATTAAGGGTTAAACTCCGATTTTGTTTGGTAAGTACCTGCCATGGAAGAAGGGGTAAGGATTTGATGTTCAGTAAGGTTAAAAATGGCAGCAATTGCAACATGCTCTCCAACTGCATCGATGGTAACCTAATATCTTAATATCACTTAATTGGGGAAGAAGCTCTCACAATAGTCTTTCTGCTATTGAAGTTTTTAATACAAACATTCTGAAAATTGATATAATTTTATACTCAATTTGCACCAGCTTAGTGAAAAAGCATATGCATTCTCAATGAGCCTGATTGATCCCAAGACAGCATACCTCTGATAGAACACACGTGGCCTCTCCAAGAAAATCTTGATCCTTCAATTTCAGTGTCTGAAACACAACAGAATAGATATATTTATTAAGTCCAACAGAAAAATGGTTCATACAAATTTTCTAAAAATTACAGATCATATGGTAATAGTTTAACATTATGTTTTCCTCTGGTGTTTTGTCTCTGATCCAACTCAGATTTTATCTGCACTTCTCCCATAAGTTGGTTTCTTTTCTCACATGACTATGAATCTATGAATAAAAACAGTGACAATCTTTTGAAAGTACTCATGCGTTAATCACAATTGAGGTAGTTGACCCCCTCCACACACATAGATGTACAAAATATGTGACCGAATTAAGCAAGCAAACTGCTGCACACCATTCAGTGAGTACTTTTCCATGTCGGTCTTACAAGTTATACAGTTATACGATGCATGGCTGCATCTATATATATTGTCCAAATAACATAGGCCGACATGAACATACAGTTGGCATCCAAAAGTCGTTTATTATTGTTCTCAAATTAATGTTTTTTGCCAATTCAATGTGTTTAACCATGTATCAACAAAAATACAACTGAACAGGGCAGTGAAAGTATAATGTCATCTAACTAACACATATTTTCTCAAACAAACCAATACCCAGCTCTTAGTCTCCAGTGTAAAAGAGTTCTAAGTTGCAAATTGCAGTATTCAACACTTAAAAAGTATTGGAAGAGATGCTACAGAAACACTTAGCATGTACACTTTTTCTTGTATATTGTTGGTACAAATTATAATTGGAAAAACATAACGTACAAAGATTTAAAACATTAGATACTCGAGAGCAGAAACTATAATGTACCTTCACAGGTATATTGTGAAATTTGGTATCAACATCATATACATGAAATCTGGAGCAAAAATGAAGAAGGGAAATGCGAGTGAGTCAAAAGCAGTCAAATCAAAACAAGAGTTTCCGTAATAAAAAAGAAGTATATCTACAAAAAGATAAGCACTTAAAATGAATTTGTAAAGCTTACACCAATGGCTGTACAATCTCGAACTGGAATGCAACTGTAACTTTTTCTATCCACGTGGGATTCAAGCTATTCAGTATAACCTCAGTGCGGCCTAACTCCTCTAGTTTTCCATCTATATTCTTCGCATATACCACTGCCATGGGATCACTCTGAACAGAACAATATCTTTTTTAGCTCAAACAACAGTAAGACAATCCTGTCCAAAATACACATATAAACAAACTACTGTGTATTGAAAAACTCAAACCTTGACAGCTAAATAAACACCTTTTTTCCAAAAACGGTCAACATGAAGTATTAGTTCAGCTCGCTACCCATGTAAATACTACTTACGGTAAATGTAAACCGAACACTACCAGGATGGGAATTCCATGAAAACTATTCATAAACTTGAGAAGAAAGAAAAACACCAGAAACTTGGGGTGTTAACTCATTTTCTAGCAATTTTGAGCAAACAAAGATGGTGTCTAGGATTTAGTCATCCAAAGGTTAAGCTGAAGAGATACAGAAGAAGCAAGAAACTCTTCAAATTTGAAATCCATTTCTTGTTTGAGAAAGTCCTAATGGAAGACATATATCCTCCTGATCAGTAAACACAAGACACAAGTACAAACTAATATATCATTAAGAAAACCAAAAACAGAACAAACTAAATTATATCACTAATTATATCACTGAGCACTGTAGTTTTCTTACCCAGGTTTTTCATCAGTGTATAGTAACTACCCATACTAACCAAGACAGTTATTGATCCACATACATAGTAATCCAGCTCATTACAAGAGTATGGCTACAAATATCTTATGTAAACAAAATACTGTCAAAATAGTAACAAACTTTTTTTTATAGGTAAATAGACATAGCCCAAGTACACAGAACGTATAAAAATAGTAGCTTAACATAAAGTAATGATCAGCTCACATGCCCATATCCCCTTTGTTTTGGTTGTATCTTGAAGTGAAAGTCACATAGTAAAATGTACTTCAACATAATGAACCAAAATTGTGATAGTTATCTCAAAATTTAGAACTGATTAATTCATAGAATTATGTTAACTCCAGAAATATTATACCAGAGTCTTGAATTCATACAAATTCGAAGTGTGGTTTGGATCATAATTTCCAGTCCGTGCTAAGCATACAAAATATATAGGTGATGAAGGTGGACATTAGAGCAGTTAAAGAAATGATTCAGCAAAGGAAAGACGCTAGTATAAACCCTCAGTACACATCACTATCAAATATATGGTTATGTTTAGAGGAATACCTTTGAAATGATGTCACGATCTCGCAAGTTAATTGCTGATAGGGATAACTGCAGCACAGATTAAAATACATGAATACATTTTGAAAAGGCAGAACAAATGAGTTAACAGTACAGACATAAATAAAAAGGAACTAAAAACAAAAGAGCCACGCATGCAGTTATTTATTCCAGATGTCGAAATCTCTTATAATACTGATAACCGATCCCATCCCCTGTAAAATTTTTGTCAGGCAATATACTGCTTTGGAGCTTGCTGTTATTCCACCCATTTCTTTCTAGTAAGGGGCAACAGAACTGCACAATTTCCATCTGTTGGTGATGAAAGAAATGGCAGGTAACCCTTTTCAAGAATATAGGTGGCACTTCAACCTTTGGCACTTAAAAAAGAGAAATATTCAACCCCAGCACAATACTAAAAGGCAACATGTTGCTTCATACAACCTCATTAGTCTCCAATTTACTAATATTCCGTTAAAATATCAAGCTCGTTTTACTGCAGTCTTAAATTTAAGAAGTTGGTTACCATGTGGGGTATCAATTTAGTCAATCAAAACATCATCCTTTATCTAAGCGCCAAAACACATGGCACCCCGACCATGCTATCCATTCCTGATTCTGAGAAACTAGTAATAGGCCAAACATTTTGCGCTGCATGCCCCGCATGCTTCATTTATCATGCAAAACTCATAGCTTGAAGAGCGTTAAGGATGTAACATTTCAGCACCTTTGAAATACACACAAACCGATCCTCTACCATGCAACGAAAACGACTTCTTTGATAATTTTAAACATATATGTATTGTAAACAAAACCATAACACTAACACGAATACAAAATATTTATTATTTACTCTTTCTGGATAACCTTTTTTCAATCAAGTTTTCTACCTTGCATTTGTATAAGAATAGTATTACAGGGGAGAAACTTTACTGGAGAAGAAAAAAGTAACCACAATTTTTTTAAAAAAATAATCGTATTCATATTATTCTTGTTCTCATTGTATTTTATGGGCAATGGCCAACATAATAATCAAGTAAAATGAGAATAGTAAGAACCTAAGCCAATCTGGGATAGAAAATAAATAACGATACGAATTTCAGACAACGTGGGGATAAACAGAGTAAAGAATATCAAGAGTCTGAGCCAATGTGGGGTAGATATTAGAGAGCAGCACAGCTAATACAAATGCATAATACAGTTCTGTGCGCGTGTAATATATATATATATATATATATATATATAGATAGGCGTTAGAATGGCAGTCACTACCTCGACTCGGGTGAAGCGTTGATGGAGACCCCGAGACCTGTAGAAGAACTCAACAGCGTCGTTGTGGCCGGCATTGTTGTTGTTGGTAGCTGTGGGGCTCTGTTGGAACCCACCCACGGCTTGCTTTCCTCCTTCCACGTCCGAATAGCAGTTCCCCATCTGTCTCTCTCTCTCAAGCCCAAATGAGATTCCTTTTTTGTTTTCGTTTTCTCTTCTCTATTTAAAACCCTGGATAAATTATATAAGCTCTAAAAAATTTTCAGAGCTCTTCAAACTCAACCTGTCCTTTGTATCTAAACATACAAAAAGGAATATTTTTTTTGTGTTTGGATCGCAACCCACTTTATAGAAAACGTATGTTGAGGATTGTGATTGTGGAGGATTGTCTATCTCTGATCTGCTGTATTTATTAGGGGAGAACAAGCAGTTTCCTACGTATACGATGGAGTGTTTCCTTCCTTCTTTCCTTGCAGGAACCTACGAAATTGTAGCATCTTTTACGAAGTAGGAGGTGTTTTCTTCACAACCTCAACAGTTGTTTCTTTCTTAGGACTCAACGAAACGCGGATTCCCTCGACAACTTTTTTTTCCCCTTTGAGCAATTATGCGGTCAAACCAAAACAGAGGAAAACCGAGAAAGGAAAATGATGGATGCAGGGGACTTGCGCACGAAAAACTGACTGGATCCATCTGGAAAATGATACGGTGCGTTTCATTGGGTTTGCTACAGGGTGCGTTTCACACTCTACATTCGGATTCCCTACATCTCCGAAGCTTCCCGAGACCCGATATGGGTTTCTGAACCCTAACCTTCGCATCTCCCTCCTCTATTGTCACTTGTCATTCTTTTCAAGAACAACACTCGCCACTCAGTTTGATGGCCAATATAAGCACATGGAATGATTCCAGCCCATGAAACAGGTTGGGAATTCACTAGCTAAAAACATCTGAAATGCATGGGTGCCATCATAAAGGGAAAAAAGATAAGCGTTGACTATAAATGAGAAAGAAAGCGTAAATCTCCATAAACAAAAGGAAACGGAAGGGAAGAGATGATTCCAAATCACTGATTTGTTGGGAGACCAAATTATACAGAACACCTACGGTCCTACCATTACAGAAAATCCAATCGTAAGACAGAAGAAGAAGAAGAAGAAGAGACGTGGAAACCCAGCTGCCCCTGTCGTCCACCACTACCGAACTCATCAAAATAATGGAAATAAAAATTAATTAAAGGATATGAATCCCCGAGCGAAGTTTCAAGACATTAATGGAAATAAAACTTATGGTTTCGCACTTAAAAATTTTCAATTCAAATTTAAAATTTTTATCTTATCATCATAATTTTTTTAAATTTTTATATAAAATATAATAAATAATTTAAATCTTTTTTTAATTTTTTAAAATTTTAAAATAATAATAATATTTTAATATTTTATCTTAAAACGTAAAACTCAATCTTACCAAACTATAGTAGCTCTACAGCTGCATAGAAAAGCTACCAAAACTTCCTTTTCATTTTGTGNTTTAATGAGTTTATAATTTTTTTTATATATATTTTTTAAAATATTTAAAGTATTGAAAAAGATGTTTGAAAAAAAAAGCAAAACTTGCATGAATTTGAATTTATTAAATCCAACTGCCTTAAATTCTATCACAGATATTTCATAAGAGTAATTCTATATACAATTATAAAATACGTAAATGCTGTATAGTCGCTTTAAAAGATAGCGGGATCCACTATTAAAAAAGTATTCATGTGAGTTCCATATTTTATTCACTTTTTTTTTAAATAATTATACGACAGTTACATAATTCAGAGTTACAAATATCTTTTTTCTTTCTTCAATTCATCTTTGTGTAATTTGTCTTGTCCAGCCAGATGACAGGAGAATTATCTTTATTTATTTATTTCTTTGTTTTTTAGTTGGGTGATCAGTTTGGGAGGTGCAGCTGTATGTGTTGTGGATGAGACTATGAGTGCATGCCTTTTGAGCTTTTAGTTCATTCCAACTGGTGAAAAAAGCCTTCTCCAAACACAGTACTAAAGCAGGAATATTGGGGCTGGCATTTTTATCATGGTTTTTAATATTTAGAGTTGACTTCCACTATTTATGAGGACTCCAGTCATATATATATATAATATTTTTAAATAATTTTTAAAAATTAAAAAATATTTAATATTATTAAAAAATATTTATATGATTAAATAAAAATAAAAAATCCTATTAGTAACTCTTGGTGAAAGCTATCCGAAGAGTAGTATTTTTCAAAAATTAATTAAAAGAAGGTCGACCCTCGACATAATATACTATCGATTCGGATTTAAATTTGGATTAAACGAATGTAAAAAATATATATATTTATAATATTAATAAAAAATATTTTTTTAATCATAAAATAAAATAAAAATACGGTGTTAGAAGAAATGTTGGAGACCCATTATCAAAATTCTAAACATTATCACGATTCTACACATTTCTCAAAGTACCTTGGCTGACTATGGTAGGTTGAATTTAACCTTTCAATTTTCCGAATTACAAGGGATTTGTGCATCAAAATTTTGAAAATCCGAATAGGTCATGCTACCTATATATCGTTTGCTTGGCAAGTTGGCACAAAGGCTGTGCATTATTCACATTATTGATAAAATGCACTATCTATATTATTGATAGTATGTTAATTTATAAGATTTAAATTTATTTAAAAAAATTTATAAATTTAAATCTTATAATAGAATTTTTGTTATCAATAGAATTTTTTTTTTCTTTTTAGTTTGGAGTAAAAAGATAAAGGAGCATAATTAGATTTAGAGCAGCTTCTCTGTTAATACATGTTAAATTTTATATGGGAGTAACTTAAAGGTTATTCATATGAAAATAAAATAAAATCTATTTACCCACCAAATTGTTGAGGGAAGGATAAAATTTACTTATTAAATGCCTATTCATAGGTTTTCTTGTTTAAAAAAGTCAAATTAATATTTATTATATTCCTGCATCACCGTTCACACCAAGTTTGTTGAGCCTTTTCCTTAAGTAAAATTTGTAATAGTACATTTACCATTTCCTATATCTCAAAATTGTACAACTTTTTCACTTGAGAATATGGGTATGATGTAATTTAATCAAATTACGTGTCGAACGATTGTGTGCAACTTTTTCTTGGAGAATCCACCAATAGATGCCCGTGATCCTCTCTAATCTCTATGTACCTTCCAAGTCATTAATGTAACGATCGTTTTCATTTTAATTCGATGTGATGAATGAATAGAATAGATATTTGAAGGGTTGAATATTCTTATTTTGAATTTGAATTCTTTCTTTCTTTTCTCCTTCCATTGAATATCCAATTGGTTGTCCAAGAGGGCTTTACTTATGAGCAAATGTCTAGGAGGAAGTTAAGAGCACTCACAAACCAATTTACAAATAAATTCAAGGTTTCTAGCTACCTTGAAATTCAGGAGTAGATGTCATACAATGTGCAGTTGGTAGCCCAAAAACATTGACCAACTAATCGACCAAGTTTGATTGTCCCACATTTTTTATCTGTTTCAAAAGTAATCGCAATTGACAAATAGAGTTCAAGAAGATTAAAAAAAAAAAAAGGAGAATCATTGTTATCATAAAAATGAAAGAAAAGAAAATAATAATATGTCAATAAAGAGCACTTCCAAGTCTTTGACAAGATAAAAGGTATCCACAGAATTTTGATGGGTACCAAAATGCCGCTTACACTCAGTTTCCTACAAATTTGGAGCCCATGCTCCCTCATCCATACATTATGCAATGGAAGATTGCCTCATATGCACATCAAGAGCCAATAAATAGGAGTCCAAATACAAATGAATACATATGTTCAAGATGCAAATTCAGTCAGAAGTGTACGAATGATAGACCAGCAAAAGAGTATCGAGATGAAACTGGCACAGGCACTGCTTCAGCTGGGCCGGCAGCCTGATAATGACGTGTCTTGTCTTTGTGCAGTAAAGCATCAGCAGCATATGTAGAGTATAAACTACCCACTCGATCAGTTTCTGTCCGATGTAAATTGGCACTCTCAATTGGGTGCGTACCACCAATAGGATAAGAACATGATGAAACACCATAATGATAACCATGGTATGGATCCTTTGTATAGAGGCCTGAACCAATAGCAAATGTTGCAGTTGCAAAAGGTACAATGGATGGCATTTCACGTCTAGCACCAAGACCATAAGCATGGTACTCTCTCTCATTCAAGTAGAGAGAATCGGCATGGATAGTCTCTCTTTGTGTGGAGACAGCATTTATATGTAAAAGGCCAGGTTGTCTTAGAAGTGCTCTCCCACATGACCATAAGCTCGATAGTCCTTTCCAACCGAGTAAAAGTCTCGAGGAGTCTCCTCTCTTGGTAGAGTTTCCATGTCTCTGTATACAGATACTGATGATCCCTTTCATAAGATGGTAACTGAAATAAGCTAGAATCACCATTTGTATAAGGATCCCTAGCAAGTGTTTCCTTCTGATAACGGGGCCACACTTCTCTTACTCTTTCATGAACTTTCCTATCACCAACTCTAGCAACTTAAGGAGAGTAGATAGGCAACACATGAGTTGAATGAACTTTAGCCAATCAAAAAAGTTTTTTAAGATTCCTAGCCTGAAGGGAAAAATTACAAAAATTCTAAATGGTAATATTTCATGTAATTTTTCAAAAGAAACAATGACCCAAACTATCGGAGAAAAAAAAAAAAGTGAATCTCACTTGCTTAACAGTAAGTTCTGTTTTGAATTTGTGCTTTTCATTATAATTTTCCTCAATTGCCTTCTTAAAAACACCCTCATGTAGTGTAAGACAATCTTTCTCAATAGTGAACCGCACCTGAAAAAATAATAACTCATAAGGATCCAGATCTACCAAAATAGATGAATAAAATTACAATAATTATATACAAAACTCAAGCTCCAAGCAAGTTTGAGCTGAACAAAGAATGCCCCACCAAAAGCTGAAAAATTTTAATCTCAGGTTTGATACCCATCACAACATCCTTTTTACTTGTTGTAACACCTATTACATGATAGCAAAAACCGTCTGGCTTGGCCTTTGTTCTTTGTTCTTTCGACTCTCAGTACTACCATCTGACATACGATGTCTTCCTTCGTTTCTCTCTTTTTGTTTGTGCTTTTCCAACTCAATGATCTGCTTCTCTTGGTTAATTTCAGGTTGATTGCTCTTCTCCTTATGCTCTTCATCATTGATGTTCTTCTCATTGCCTTCTTCTCTAGAATTCAGCTTTTTAACCTCTCCCCCACCATTGCTGCTTTCTATGTTACCCTTCAATACATGCTTATTATTCTTTCTTTGTTTCCACTGAGCCTGTGGACCACCTTTATCTTTTTTGGAGTTCAAAAATTTACTACCAAGAAGCTTCTTTGCAATTTTTGATTCAGCCTTTAATGATTTTGGGGTTTTCTATTTCGACGACTCTGGTCCAATAGATGTCTCTGCTTCCTTCTTTTTATAATCTAGTTTCATAAGTGCCTCGCGAAGAGAGTCTGAATCGTTTCTTTTTTAATCTTATTCTTCCTTCATGTTAGACTCTGGTTCAGTAGGTGCCTTTGCAAGAGTCTCTACTTCCTCCTTTTTTTCTTGTTCCATATTCCACGAACCAAGAGGCTACCTGGTCAAGATGTTACCTAGCAAGCATGTTAAATCTGGTAGGAAGAGAGAGATAGGAAGAGAGTACCTGGCAAAGCAATAGAGAAAGAGAGAGGGCAACAGTAAAGAACAAGAGAAAATGATAAAGAAAACTATACGGTAAATTTGGTAGAGAAGAAAAAGTATTAATTGATATTATATTATATATGAATTAAATATATTTGCATCCTCTATATGTAGTGTCTTTTCTTCTTTTTGAAAAATTAGTTGATTAATTTTCCCTTTCTCCATATTAAAATATTTATGTTTTTGTGAAGAGAATACTGATTTACCATTCTTTTTTATGATGGAAATGAGTGTAAAACTTTAAATTCTAAGTAATTTTTGTTTTAATATGTTTATCAGTAACACACTTCTTTGTTTATATTTTTTTAACAATGTTAGATATAATTATAAGACCTGTAAGTCTCACTCACTTTTTCTTTTTATAAAAAACAAATAGAATTCACCCTAAAAAGTTTTTTTTTTTTTAATGTGAATTATAGATTTCTCCAACTTTTTAAAAAGGAAGTGAGTAGGATTTATACATTTTAGACTGTATAAATTATTTCTATTTTTTATTTATAAAAAATACAAGAAAAATTAGAAAATATCTTCTTATTTAGCTTTCAATTATTGTTTAATCTACCCGAAAACCAACATTCAGTATTTTTCAATTCAGAAGTTGTGAAAATTATAAATTCAATTAGGATAATGAATTTGAAGGTGGTTAAAAGTTTAAAAAATGTATCATATGAATTAACGTTATTTTTGTTATAAACTTTGAAGAAATTGTATTGTTTTGTGTTTTGTTTGGAAGTTTGAAAAAATTGTAAAAGAAATCTACTTATCAACAAACTATATTATATCTTGTACAAACCAAAATGTTGAAAAACACAATACTGTTATAAACTCATAATCAAATGGTCAAATTATAATCCAAAGATTATAATTCAAGTTTGTTTGTTGACACCATTAGAGTTGCGAACTAGAGTACCTCATGAGGAGTTATATCAAATCAATACCATTTCAAACCTTATTTTTTTTGGTATTCTCTTGTACATATAAGAGAGATTTGAAAATAAAGAAGACATAATAAAACAAGCAACCATAATAAAACATTAATAGGAATGAAGGGTCCTTTGCCGCCCCCTACCCCGACTTCAAAAGAAAGAAACATCACCATTAGATCCACAAATTCTGCATTAAAAAGTGAAATTCTTGCTGCTGCATGCATATTAAGGATGATCTTCATCTTCTTCAGAATTCTCAACCTTCCCATTGACAGAAAACAACATATTTATAAATATTAATAAAAGCTTCAATTATCAAAGTATCTTCAAATATAATTATCTATTTGTATCTTAACAATAAGCATTAAGTGTGCTAAAAACACCAAAGTTCAAATCGAGTACTAATATATTTCTACCATGTAGTGTGTTAAGATATGGGAGAATACATAATTGGTTGCTTGCAGTTACGAATTATTGCATTAAAGATAAAAATTCATAGTTTTGTAAGTTGGGAATTTACTTACCCTTTCTCTGAATAACCATTGAATATCAAATTGATTTGACTCCCAAAGCCAACGTGTGGTGGTATTAAGGTCATGCTCCCAATGCGAATTCCGCTCCAAATTTCTTTTGTAAGCTACATCATATACTCCTTTTAGCTTTGTACACTTAAGACTCCGTGATAGAAAGTCTTCAGCTCGGGACAACATATCACAATTACTTCCTCCAAAGATGGGAACCCAAAGGAATAAGGTCCAGAGCAAAAGTGTGTGAAGTTTGGTAAGCAATCAAGTTTTAAGCATGTTAACTTGTTGAAAGTAATCGCCACATTTGCTTCACCATCCTCCTTTGTTACAATTTCTGTAATCCTTTTACAATCAATCACAGTCATGTTTTCGAGTTGTACCAAAGTTTTGGCAGTTGATGATGTTAATAAATTGATCATTCCGTGACAATGTGATATGTTCAATATTGTCAAATTTTGAAGAGATACCAATGATGGCACCAAGTTTTTCAATTTGCCACATTGTGATAGACGAAGAAATTCCAAATTATGAAAAAGTGGGCATGGCTGGGTACTGTCTTCTTTCCACAAATGTGTGAGCATACGTAGACGACAGAGCCTTAGTAGTCTTAATCTTATTTCTCGATCAACAAGTTCATAAGGGAATAGTTCCTCCCAGACACTATCCCATACGTTAAGTTCCAATAGATTTGGCAGTCTTGTTAAAAGAGAAGATAGATCAGGAAAATCTGAAAATCTGCTAGCACATTTGGTTCTTCCACTAAAGTTCAATGACAAATGCTCCAAGTTGGGGAACATACCCCGTAAAGGAATCAAAATGTATATGAAACAAATTAAAGAGATCATAAAGATGAGTTGGTATTGTTCTTCAATTCCTTCATGATCATGTAAAGGTTAAATAATTGCTAGAGTTTATATTGTAAGGGCTACGAAAAATTCTAACTACCAGGTTAACAAGAATGCGTGAACTTATTGCAAGGGAAAAATTCTCTGTATATGAAAATTAAACATTTAGTACTTTGGAGAGAGAGAGAGAGAAGAGTAGTTGATAGGATATGATTGTTAACCTCCTCAACTACGAACATGGGTTGTTGAATGCAAGTCTGGAGTTGGTTTTCTCGATTACTACTGTTGCTCGCAATTTTTGAAGCCCAAATCATGTTGATCACTTGTTCACTACATTCCCACAATTGTAATTGTTTCAATGAAGGACATGATTCCAAATTAGTATGCAGCCCTTCCAAAATCCACTTTAGTTTTGGCAATCCAACAAGTGACAATTGAGTTAGTATGGGGAACTCAATATGTTAGGCTGTTCTGTGTTCTCTCGCTACACTTTCTTCCATCCCTGACCTTGGAGCTATTAATACTTGTGGTTTTTTTACCATTTTGCCCCTCCATACTTCCAAATATAGTTTCTAATGAACTACACCATCTTATTTCTAGACGAGTCAGACTTTGTATCAATGTTGTTGTTGTAAGAAAAATAGATTGAAAGACGTGCAACAACTTTTCACAAAAAGCAATGTCCAATTCTTGAATATTGGAAAAAGAACTCACCGCGACTTGATCTTGCCCTATAATTTCCGACTTATCCATTCTTGAAATGTACAATTTCTCCAAATTTGGGAATGAGAGCTGCAAGTAAAATTCATGGACACAGTGGTTAACCCATGACACCCCATCCAACATTATAAAACCTATAAGAAATATATTTCAACTCAAGAGGACATGAGCTTCATTTCAATAATAAAAGAAGACCATTTTTAAAGTAGGCACCTAGGGATGGATTTAAATCAGTTGTAATACTTATAATTCTTTTTGTATTCGTTATTTAATTATTTCTTTATGAACCTGATATACAAAATAATGAGATTTGAGTATTTTTTAATAATGATTAATATTGTAATTAAATCTATATTTTAGAAAGACTAATTAATTAAATTTATCAACTCAATGAGAGAGATAAAAAAGATTTCACAATATCATTAGGATGTAAAATTCTTCTACCTAAATGGGAAATCTTATGAGAGCTAATTAATTTTAGTCTCTTTACCTCATCATCATCTATCAAGAAAAGGGGTTTTTTAATGGACATCTCAGACTGCCTCTTTTCAACTATTTCTTGAAAGCTCACAACTATTTCTCACATCCTCCAATTCTCATCTTTTTCAACATCGGCCATTTTATAACATGCACTCCTTTGTAAAACCAATTGAGTCTCTTTAAACTTATAAGATTCAAATTAGTTACTTGAGGGAATACCAACGTCTTTGCTACTGCTTCTCCTCCTCCTCCTCCTCCTCCTTCAACTGCAACAATTTCCTCCACCCCACAATCCATAATCTCAACTACTTGCAATTGCGCGAGACAGCTAATGACCGAGATTGGAAATAAACTTTTCAGACTCTCATATCTCACAGCTTGTATTTCTTGCAGATTTTGAAAATTGAAAACTGTTTTGGGATATTCACTCCATACATGCTTTATCTTGGGTAGATCCATCATAGCTAATCTTTTCAAGCTAGGGAAGGCAACTTGTACGATTAAGTTATTTGTATCAATTAAAGACTCCAAATATTTCTATATATGTTTCGACTTTGAAAATATGAAAAATTAAAATGGGGGAAAGAGTGTAAAATAGCACAAATTTGGAAACAATGGTCCCTTAAAAAATACTATTTGCCAATTGCCATGCTACATAACACTTAACAAAAATATGCCAAATTCCATAATAATTATGAAATGAGTTTTTTTTTTTAAATCCCTTTAGAAAAGTCACATGATCTTATTTTTTCAAATCTAACTTTCATGACCAAAGACTATGGTACCATCTTTGGCCACAACCTCAATAGAGGCATGTAATTATAACTTGGGGGCAGGAGATGATCAAGCCAATTGGCCCACAATAGGCCAATACTAACATTGGGAACGTTTATGATTGATACGATATATATTGTCACTATATGTATATAGAGTGTATACATACGGTTGACACAAAACGTGTGGTTCTCCACTTTCTTCTGTCCTTGACCTTGGGGGTAGGGGTGGGCAGCGGGTGCCCACCACCCGCTGCACTGCCACCGCTTGGGCGGGGCGGGGGATCCGCCCCTCACAGGAAAGGGGCACTACGGAGGCAGGGGACGGAGGGGGCTCAGCCCCCTCTGTAAATCCCCCGCCCCGCCCCTGCATATATAAGGGCCCCCCAAACTCAATTTTTCCAAACCCTCTAGCCTCTATCGAGATCTCTTGTCTTTGTTTCTCTCGATCAAACCCTCTTTGCAGTTTGCACATGATCTCTCTCGATTTCTCATATTTGAGTTTGAGCCTCTGTAACCAAACCATAAATGAGCTTCAACTTCATGGCTTAAAAACGATGCCGCATGCTTCTTCCTCCATACGCACCGTTTCGATGTCCCATATGAAATTTCCAATTCCTTTCTGTGTCTTATTTGCCCTAGCTCTTCGATATCCCTCTTCTCGAATCAAGCTTCCACCTTTACTTCTTCTTCTATCACCCAACTCCCCTCAGCACCATGACACTTTGCCCCTTCGAGGTAGATGAATCTACTGCTTCAACCATCTTCGTCTTCTTCTTCAAAATATCTCCTTCACCAGTTTTGTTTGCACAGACGTCGACTCATATGGGGGGAGGAGGAGAGGAACGACACTCAGCTTGAAAGGAGACAAGATGAAGAAGGAAGAAAGAGGTTGTTTCACTCCTTCCCAAACTTTCCAGATCTTCAAAGTTCAAACGAGGTTGTTTTGCTCCTTCGAGTTCGATCTTTTTGGTTTTTGTTTTCACTCTCATTTCTTTGGCTGGTTCGATTCTATCAACGAGTTTTGGTGTTTGGGTTTGTTGTTGCGGTTAAAAAAATGTTGGACACTAGACACAGTAATAATCGATTGGTGAGGGGAGGGGAAGAGTAGGGGGCGGACGGCTGGAGGTCCACCCTCGCACCCTCATCAACGGATGGGGTACCCCGCCCCAGCATGGGCGGTGGCGGAGTCCGGGGAAAAAATCCCACCCCCCGTCCATGAGAGGGCGGGGGGCGGAGAAGGGGTGGCCCCGCTCCGTAGAGGTTGGGTAGCACCCCTACTTGGGGGTGTTGAAACTTGTGGTTCTTTACTATTTTGCCCCTCCAGCTTTCCAAATATAATTTCTAACGAACGACAGTGTTCTATTTTCAATGTCTCCAAACTGGAGAATGAGAGCTGTAAAATTCTTGGGATCAAGAGTAGTTAGTTAACACATGTTATCCCGTATTAATCTAACATCATAACAGAACCTATAACCAATTAATTTATATAGTAGGACTTTAACATGCACTTTTATAAATGCATTAAAAAAACATATATATGAGTTTATGTTTTTGTCATTTAATTTATACAGAATAATCAAATTTGAGTATTCTTTAATAATGATTAATATTGTAATTAAATTTACAGTTCGTAAAGATTAATTAATTAAATTTATCAACTTAAGGAGGGGTTAAAATGATTTTATAATATTGGGATGTAAATGTGGAAATCTTAAGAGAACCAATTAATTTAGTTTCTTTAATTACCTCGTCCACCAAGAAAAGGGGTTGTTTAATGGACATCTCAGACCGCCTCTGATCTTTAACTATTTTTCAAAGCTCACAAATCCTGAAGCAAATATCTCAACTTTCTTGCATCCTACAATGTTCATGTCTTTTAGAATCAGCCATTTTGAAACATGCACTCCTCTGTAAAACCACTTGAGTCTCTTTAAATTTATAAGATTCAAATTAGTTACTGAGGGAACACCAATGTCCTTTCTACTGCTTCTCCTCCTCCTACTCCTTCAACTGCAACAATTTCCTCCACCCCACAATCCTTAATCTCAACTACTTGCAATTGCTTGAGACAACTAATGACCGAGATTGGAAATAAACTTTTCAAACTCTCACATCTCATATCATGTATTTCTTGCAGATTTTGAAAATTTAAAACTATTTTGGGATATTCACTCCATACGTGCTTTATCTTGGGTAGACCCGCCATATCCAGTCTTTTCAAGCTAAGGAATGCAACCTGTAAGATTAAGTTATTTGCATCAATTAAAGACTCCAAATATTTCTATATATGCTTCAACTTTGAAAATATGAAAAATTAAAATGGGAGAAAGAGTGTAAAATAGCACAAATTTGACAATAATGGTCCCTTCGAAAATATGATTCGCCAATTGCCATGCTACATAACACTAAACAAAAATATGCCAAATTCCATATTTATGAAATGAGTTTTTTTTTTTTTTTTCAAAATCCTTTTAGAAAAGTCACATCTTATTTTTTCAAATCTAACTTTTATGACCAAAGACTATGGTGGTATGGTACTATCTTCAGCCAATTGGCCCACAGCTAGGCCAATACTAACATTGGGAATGTTTATGATTGATACGATATATATTTCGACTATATTTATATAGAGTGTATACGTACAGTTGACACAAATGTGTGGTTGCTCCACTTTCTTTTGTCCCTGACCCTGAGAATATTAAAACTTGTGATTCTTTACCATTTTGCCCCTCCAGCTTTTCAAATATAATTACTAATGAATCCATGTTCGAAATGTGCAGTGTCTCCAAGCTGGGAAATGAGAGGCACTGTAAAATTCATGGGATCAAGAGTAGTTAGTTAAGACATGATATCCAGTATTCCAACGTCAAAACAGATCAACCTATAACCAATTAAGGAATTACGTACTAATCTTTTGGTTTATATATGTGGCATAACATTTGAAGTTATATGTGGTCCGGTGGAATCTTGAATGTATGAACATTAATGTCTTCTTCAAATAATCTTACATATTATATACATGCATGTTTTCATGCGCAAATTCATTATGGAGAGACATCATATTAATCTACCCTCCATATAATTTAATTGGACATTTCATATATAGTAATAATAACACATCCTCTAATTTAAAACCTTCATTTTTAATGGAAGAGAATCATATTTAGTCTCTTTACCTCATCCACCAAGAAAATGGGTTGTTTAATGGACATCTCATACTGTCTCTTTTCAACTGTTTCTTGAAAGCTCACAAGTCCTAAAACAAATATCTCAACTTTCTCAAATCTTTCAATTCTCATCTCTTTTAGCACTGGCCATTTTGTAACATGAACTCCTTTATAAAATCACTTGAGTCTCTTTAAATTTATAAGATTCAAATTAGTTACTTGAGAGAACACCGACGTCCTTGCTAATGCTTCTCCTCCTCCTTCAACTACAACAATTTCCTCCACCCCACAATCCTTAATCTCAACTACTTGCAATTGCTCGAGACAACTAATGACCGAGATTGGAAATAAACTTTTCAGAGTACTCTCACATCTCACAACATGTATTTCTTGCAAATTTTGAAAATTTAAAACTGTTTTGGGATATTCACTCCATACATGCTTTATCTTGGGTAAACCCTCCATATCCAATCTTTTCAAGCTAGGGGAGGCAACTTGTAAGATTAAGTTGTTTGTATCAATTAAAGACTCCAGATATTTCTATATATGCTTCGATTTTGAAAATATGAAAAATTAAAATGAGGGAAAGAGTGTAAAATAGCACAAATTTGGAAACAATGGTCCCTTCAAAAATACTATTCGCCATGCTATATAACACTTAACAAAAATATGCCAAAGTCCATATTTATGCAATGAGCTTTTTATTTCAAAATCCTTTTAGAAAAGTCCCATCTTATTTTTTTAAATCTAACTTTTATGACCCAAAACTATGGTACTACATTCTTCAGCCACAACCTCAGTAGAGGCATGCAATTATAATTTAGGGGCAGGAGATGATCAAGTCATTTGGCCCACAGGCCAATACTAACATTGGGAATGTTTAATTTTTAGGATTGATACGATGTATATTTCGACTATGTATATAGAGTGTATACGTATAGTTGACACAAAATGTGTGGTTGCTTCTCTTTCTTCTGTTCCTGACCTTGGGGATATTAAAACTTGTGATTCTTTACCATTTTGCCCTCCAACTTTCCAAATATAATTTCTAACGAATCCATGTTCGAAATGTGCAGTGTCTCCAAGTTGGGGAATGAGAGCTGTAAAATTTATAGGATAAAGAGTAGTTAGTTAAGACATGATCTCCTGTATTTCAACATCATAACAGAACCTATAACCAATTAAGGAATAACGTACTGATCTTTTGGTTTATATATGTGGCTTAACATTTGAATTTATAATGTCTTCTTCAAATAACGTATTGCATGTGAAAATTCATTATGAAGAGAAATCATATTAAAGCAAACATGCACTTTTATAAATGCATTAAAAAAACATATAAGTAATTTATTCTGTGAACATTATAATTTTGTTAATCAATCAGTTGTAATATTTCATTAGACGTAATCGCAAAATTCATATGCTTATAATAGTACATATATACGAATTTATGTTTTTGTCTTTTAATTTTTACAGAATAATCAAATTTGAATATTCTTTAATAATGATTAGTATTTTAATTAAATTTATAGTTCGTTAAGATTAATTAATTAAATTCATCAACTTAAGGAGTGATCAAAATGATTTTATAATATTGGGAAGTAAATGTTGAAATCTTAAAAGAGCCAATTAATTTAGTTTCTTTAATTACCTTATCCACCAAGAAAATTGGTTGTTTAATAGACAATATCACTACAAGAAAAACTAGTATTTGCGGCTATTTTTATTTCCGGCGATAAAATTATTGTCGAAAAAAGCCAGTTTTTAAACTTCGGGAAAATTTTTGTGGCAATTAAAAAAGTAGCCCGAAATATATACTTTTTCCGGCAATTTTAGTGAGCCGGAAAAGAATGTAGCCGCAAATAAACCATTGTGTAATTTTATACCGTCCTAATAACATTTCCGCCGATACAAATTTTTATTACGACGAAAGTTATATGTTCTTACGGCGACTTTAGAGTCGCCTTAATAATTATTCTACTCCCGCGTCTTAATTTCCCACGCGGGAGCCTTTTCCCTCTCTTTCTCAAGCCCTTTTCCCACTCTTTCTCACCTCTGGCTCTCTCTCTCTCTCTCTCTCTCTGTGTGGTTCAACACGAGGCTTTCCGGCAAAAATAGCGCCGCCATCTTGTCACCGTCTTCTCCGGTGAGTTCCCGTTTAAAATTTTTCGCCTCCATCACTCGCTCTCTCTCTCTCTCTCTCTCTCTCTCTCTCTGTAACTCTCATTCGTTTCTCTGTGCCCGTTTAATCTTGCTCGTTTCGGTGGTAACTTTGGGGTTGATAGATGTTTATTGTTTAGTTGTTTTACCTTTTTGTGTTTGATTTTAAAATGAAGTCTCGTAGAAACTCTGATGGATTGTTAGATTTGGTTATAAAAGGGGAAAAAAATGGAAAAAGTTCAGAATTAATTTGGTTCGAATACTGTACGATTGTCCTTCGTATGGTGCTTCATTCCTACAAATACACATGTAAATACATATGCAATGCCTACATATGCTATTTTTTGGCGAACTCAGGGTTGTAAGTTTTTCCCTGTAAGTTTTTGGCGAACTCTGTGGCATTACTACATTATGCTAGATTTTTTTCACTCTTTGCTTGGTTTCTACTGGATGGGCAGTTTAGGAGAGTTAAAATATAAATGTGGACATGAAATTTTTTGCTCAGGATAAAAATTTTAACTTCCTGTGTTCTATGCCAAAGATCTTAACGTATATAAAAAAAATCCATCTAACTTTGAATGGTTCTTTAAATCAACACCGACAATAACTATTTCAGTAGTGTTGGTGCAAGATTGGTCAAGTAGTACTAAAGCATGGGAAGCAGCAAGCACACTGCAAATAAGGGTCCTGATCCAGTAGCTATCCAGGCATGTGAAAAAAGCATATACTAACACATAAAGTGATATCTTCTTTTAAGCAAAAAGCCATCAGTTTGACAAAAAGCAAAGTCAGACCAGACTTGAGTTCTTAACAGTCACTTTCACTTTCTCTGAAACCTCTGCAACCCTAAACACAACTACTTACAACTTCCCCTTCACCTTCTAACTGCATGTTTACACAACTACTTACAACTTACCCTTCACCTTCAAACTGCATGTTTTGCAAACTTCCATCATCAAGTCTTGTTTGAAAGTGTTTTAGGTTTTTGCCAACTTTAGGGATTTACATAATACAGCAACTTATAGCCACCCAGCCAATCAAGGGGCAAGGCAAGAGCAAAAGTAAATATATTCATATGCCTATGAAGCTGCCTTTAACTAGAAGTTCTCACTTCTCAGATAGTTTGCTTCAACAGGAACTAGTTAAAGGAATATATCTATCAATCACAAGACTCCATGTCACTGATTTGCATTCCTAAAAAATATGCACTTAGGGACAAATCCCACATTACTATTTTGGTAGGATATATATGACAAAGAGTTTTATATACCATGCATTCTGGTCTAGCTACCGAGGTTAAATTAGCAAAACCCAAGAAACCAGTGAATAATATTTCAAATGAAATGAATTATCTGTGGGCTTGGGGTAAACAAAAAAAACTATAAGTTTTTTGAATATCCAGAGATCTCCATACATCTTTATGGAGTTTTTAAAGTATTGGGCAAGGACTTTCTGCAGAATCCCTGAATAGGGATCTTCTTGGTTAAAACAGAATTTTAGTTTTGCATAAAAGTCTTGGTTAGCCATGCTCAGTCTTCTCTTTGTCCTTGTCTATTCTCTCCATGTGCTTGATCTAGACTTGACATATGTTACAGTCATGTAAATTTGTTAGTGCTTAATGAGCTTTGTTGTTCACCAATTCTGGAGAAGGAATTCATAGGTATTTTTTCTGCCACTTAAATCTCTGAATGGCCACCCTGATGTACTTCTAGTTTTTATATCCAATTGTTAAATTTTTATGAATTGTTTGCTGCCAACTAGTCATTTCTGATTCAACTTTCCCTATCTCAGGAGCGACCAAATCAGTTTATGCTCCTGAGCCTTTTGATGTTGGAAGGATCTTGCATGCTGACATTGTTTAAGAAGGACAGCAAATCAACTCTACAACTGCTGGTTGTATTGATCCAGGTGTAGTTTTGATCCTTACTCTTAAGTGCTGTTTCTCTGATGCTTTTTATTTTTACTGGTTAGTTATACATGCACCTAGGGGTTCTTTAATTGATGATGTTATCATCTTCCATGTCCCATGAGGGGAGTAGCTACCATTATAGTCGGTATTCAGTCGTATTGTTTACCTGGGTTCAAAATATGATTTTGTAGGGTTTCCATTTAGCACCATTTATTCAATATTGTTAATATGACATCTTTGTAGTCCTCATATAATCTGCAATGAATGTATGTTTGTCTATAATGTTAAAATGAAATTAAAAAATGTTTGGATTTAATATCTTTCAATACCTGAGAATACAAACATAAACTGATGGCACTTTTTCAAGTGATCTTAAAGTGCGAAAAGTGTGCTCTTGTAATTTTTTGGGAAATAAATTTAAATAGTCAGTTTTAAATTGTGAATGTTATATACTTAGACTGAAGACTAAGGTTAATATTTTAAGTTTCTGTTCATGAGTTGTATCAATATATGTTCTGAAAGTTTATCAATAAATTGTTGAGACTTTTTGTATACAGAATCTTGTATTCTTTAAGCTACACTATGAATGATGTGTAGCATCATACTAATAGCGGGAAGGGGGTGTTACACTTCTGAATTTTGATTTTTGTATTTTTCCTGTGTATCATGTACTTGTGCTGTGGGTTTCAGGATGCTACAATTGAGCAACTGCTTCCTGTTTTTCTTTCCCATTTAAAGGATGAGTTTCCTGATGTCTGGCTGAATATTATCAGCAAGCTTGATCAAGTTAACCAGGTATTATCAAAATTGCATGTTCAAATAGTTAAGAGTTCATTTGTTCAAATTTTGACTTTTTATTTTCTTCTTCTCGCTTTTCTTTATTGTATTGTAGTAATTATGCAGTTGGAAGCCATGTGTAAATGCAGGCACCAAAAAGACGTATATGCATGATGGCATGAGCTGGCACCAAAAGCACATTTATGCATGATGTGTAACATATATGTATCCATATACATGTACATGGTCCAATCACATGATTTAGCAACACGTTGCAAAAAATCCTTTATTTTTTTCTTGAAATAGACTAAGTGCTAGCAGAAGCTGAGTTTCTAATGCTCTTGAAACTGATGTTTTTTTCATTTTTATATGGGGTTGAGCAGAATTTCT
Organism: Carya cathayensis; assembly: GCA_011037825.1. Lineage (NCBI taxonomy): Eukaryota > Viridiplantae > Streptophyta > Magnoliopsida > Fagales > Juglandaceae > Carya > Carya cathayensis. The sequence goes on along the minus strand of QGSO01000391.1, from coordinate 583,635 downwards.
TCATCTTACACTCCACTTGTACCCATACATTATTCTGTTAGCATCTCAAAATATAAAAATGAATTTTATATGGGAAGTGTGATAAAGGTCATTTAGTTTTTTGTGCTATGTATGCTTGAAAATCATACATGAGAAAAGTAAGTTATGAGAAAATTTATCTGTGCTAACAGTTATGATTACTGACACTTGTTTACAATATCATGAATTGGATTATGGTCTGGTGATGTTGTGTTGTATGTCCATTAAACACTCAATTCCACTTTATTAACGAAATACACAACACTCACTTCCCTCACTCAAGGAGACAGTAATACAACATGCATATAGCAACTTTGCTGTAGGACTTAACATCATTGTAATAGAGAGAATTTCTAACAGCCCAAAGCAACAAGAATGTCTAAGGAAACCAACTTTTTTCTGCTGCCCCGGGTAATTCTCTAAATCCCCTTAAACCATTTGATCAATATTAATAAAGGAATCAAATATCAGTCGATTTGAACAAATCTAATTATATTTTCTTCCACTAACATCTTTCACTTTTTTTTTCTCATTTTGACTCCCTTCTATTTATTCTCTCTCTCTCTCTCTCTCTCTCTCTCTCCCACACACACACACATATATTTTACTGTTTTTGGATGATGGTCAGGGTTTCCCATTATTCCAGCTAATATTTATCATTCTTGTGACGCCCCCAAATTTCCGCTTGGGATTGAACGGACATTTGAAGCGTCGAGACATGCAACACAAGGTTACCTGCCCCCGTTCATGACATATAAGATGCAATGTTCCTAACATGCATCTAGCATTATGCAATATTCGCAGCGGATAATCTTTTTCTTTAGCAATACTATGCACCAAACTAAATATATCCCAAATACTTGAAACATAATTCATACATAAAGGCATACTAAAAAGCCGTGATCACTACACTAGTCCAAAATGGTTGTGATCAAAAGAATACTTGAGATACAACTCCAAAAGTACAAGCATTAACCTAAGTTAAATACTATACCATCATCAACATCGCACCGTAGCCTAGATGACCGTATTCAGATGGTCAGATTCCAATTCTTCTTTGGGTCCTGTAACAAGATCTACCATTCGGGGGGAATGGTAGTTGGGACTACCACAGTGAGATTTGATTACAAATCTCAGTAAGTTAACATAAAACTCACACACAGGTTAAAGATGCATGCATGGCAGTAAAAGCATAAATGCATAAGTAAAGTCGTACATAAGCATAGCATAACTTGACATATAACATGACATAACCAGAACTTAAACGTGAACTGAACTTGACTTAACATGACATGAACTTGAGTTTAAAACATAACATGGACTTGAAATGTAGCATGAACGTAAACATGCATAACATAAATATGAACTTGAAAATAACATAAACTTGAACATATCATGACATAAACGTGAACTTGAGACATACTGTAAACGTGAACTTAACATGATGTGAACATGAACTTGGAACATAACTTGATCATGAACATAACATGTACGTGTACATAACAAAACATGAACTTGATCTGAAACTTGACTTATCATGCACTTGATCTGAAACTTGACTTAATACGTACTCCACAGTTGTTGTGGCCCCACGTATTCTACGTGTCACAATTGCTGTGTCTCACGTAGTGTATGCTCCACAGTTGTTGTGGCCCCATACTTCATGCTCCACAGTTGTTGTGGCCCCATGAATACACGTAACATAAAATATAATACGTACTCCACAGTTGTTGTGGCCCCACGTATACACGTAACATAAAATATAATACGTACTCCACAGTTGTTGTGGCCCCACGTATACACGTAACATAAAATATAATACGTACTCCACAGTTGTTGTGGCCCCACGTATACACGTAACATAAAATATAATACGTACTCCACAGTTGTTGTGGCCCCACGTATACACGTAACATAAAATATAATACGTACTCCACAGTTGTTGTGGCCCCACGTATACACGTAACATAAAATATAATACGTACTCCACAGTTGTTGTGGCCCCACGTATACACGTAACATAAAATATAATACGTACTCCACAGTTGTTGTGGCCCCACGTATACACGTAACATAAAATATAATACGTACTCCACAGTTGTTGTGGCCCCACGTATACACGTAACATAAAATATAATACGTACTCCACAGTTGTTGTGGCCCCACGTATACACGTAACATAAAAAATAATACGTACTCCACAGTTGTTGTGGCCCCACGTATACACGTAACATAAAAATATAATACGTACTCCACAGTTGTTGTGGCCCCACGTATATACGTAACATTAAATATAATACGTACTCCACAGTTGTTGTGGCCCCACGTATTCACGTAACATAAAATATAATACGTACTCCACAGTTGTTGTGGCCCCACGTATTATACGTAACATAACATGTCTTATCTTTCTTAATGCATGAGATATTAATTAATATCATATACTTTTCTAACATGGCGTATACTTGTAAATGGCACAATATGATTTAATCATAACATTTCATGGCATACTTAACATGGCATACTTATAACATACATCATTGTATGACAGAAAAGATTATGTAACAGATAATTATTCATGAGAGATTAAATCATACGTAGCAGATAAACATGTAATGACATAGCATGACATGGCATATACGATAACATACATACATAAATTGTAGTTCTCTTACCCATCACACATACACAATAAACTGATAGTAAGTTAGAGGCTAACTTACCTCGATCGTCGCGTTCTATGAGAATAGAGCGCGAGACACGAGGAACTGCACAACAGCTGGAAGAGGAACACTCAAGTCCTTAAGATTTTCACTTCTGAACTCAATTGCCATATTGTAAGCACTTGCAACACCACGGCCAACTTGAGGTTTCACTATACTCGGAAGAGATAAATTGACTTCAGAAAGCCTTTGCACTAAAACAAGTTCATTAAAATTATCAATAACAACCAAACAAACAACTCATTTCTCAATCCATATACTCTTAGCCATAGTCAACCACAAGATGACACCAGTCATCCCGGACTATAATCCATATCATCACTGCTTCGGGACACTGTCATACAGTTTCCCAACATTACACCATACGCTCCACACTTCTCTGCTACGCCATCCAACCCTTCGTGACACGCCATCCGGTGTATCACGACTTAGTACAGAGTACACTCACGTGAACTCTCTTCCATTCACACTACAAAACCCATCACTGCGATACACGTCTCACGGTGCATCGCTACGCGACACGGAGTACGCGCTACGCGTACTTCCTTCGCTACAACACTCATCAACACGATGCACATCACACGATGCATCGCCATACCACACGGAGTACACTACATGCGTACTCCCTTCCTTCTACGACCCACATCACTACAGCGCACGTCGCGCGGCGCGTCGCTGCATTACACAGAATACGCTACACGCGTATTCTCTTCACACAACCCGCCGTATCACATCTACGGCATCCATCTCACGCCTATACTTCACAGCACAGTCCACAAAACTACAAAATCAAGCCTAACACTTCACAACCACACTTCGTTTCACAACTACGCAGCGAACTCCACAAACACTAACTACACAGTCTACAGCCAACCAAATCAACTATGTTAAACATAAATAACTAAAGATAGAGGGTTATACCATCGACGGGATAACCCGTGCGTCGCTCGCTGCTCGTCACGAACATGCGTCGGAGGAGCATACGTGGCGGTACGGTGTCTGTCCACCACATAAAGTGGTAGTTTGGGCTTGAGAAAGGCTAGGCGTGGTCTTGGAAGACTCACGGTCGCCTTGTGATGGTCAAAGGTGGCGGAGCACGGCGGCATCACGCCGTGAACAGTAACTCCGAACGGTGAGCGGAGGAGACGCGAGGTAGCGAAAAGCCATAGAACTTCATGGAAAGCTAGGGAAAGGTAGAGGAACATGTGGTGGAGCTGTGGTGGCGAGGTGGTGGTCGGACGGTGGCTAACGGCGGCAGATCGGCCGTTTGAAACCATTTTTGGCCTTGGAGAGTGCGGGAGAGTGTGAGCTCTACGAAGCTCCGTTGGCCATGAAATTTCTTGGAGAGGTTCATGAGGATGAGAGGAACAAGATGGTGGTGGTGAAACACCACGGGTGGCCGTGTACGGCGGCGCACGGTGGTGCAACCGAACGGGTGTTTTGAGAAACCCATATGAGAAAAAGTGAGAGTTTGGGAAAAAGAAAGACATGGGGAGGAAGCCCTTGATGTGGTGAATCCAATGGTGGTGCTTGGTGGCTGATTTGGCCGTGTATGGTGGTCCAAAATGGTGAAAAGCCTTAAAAACCCATTTGTTTGGAGGCGAGAGTGGCGGCTAACCGTGGCTCGGATGGAGGTGAAACTTGGAGGGGATGTTCACCGGTGAGAGGGGAAGAAATCTGGGTGGGTGGTGTAGTCCACGCCGCCGGCGAGCGGCGGTTCTGGGCGGAGAAAGAAATCGGCAACAGGGGAGAAAACAGGGCAGGGGCAGCAACTTCCGGGGGCTCTCGGCGACTAACGGCTGGTCCGATGGCTCTGAAAATTGGTGTGTATGAACTATGGTGAAAGGGGAAGAGAATGGCGGGGGTGGTGTACGACACCTCCACCGGACGGCGGAGAAACGGGCGGTCAAAGGGGCGGCGACGGTAATGAGACAAGAAGGAAGAGCACGGGAAGAGAGAGAGAATTGGTGGCCGGCGTTGCACACCTCCGGTGCAGATGTGTTCGCCGGTGAGGGAGGGACATGCCGGAGGTGGAGGTGAGGCACGGCGGCCGGAGGTGGCGCCGGTAGGAAGCTAGAACCGATCAGCTATGGTGGAAGGGTGTAAGTCGACCATGGAGAGAAGGAGAGGAAAGAGAAGGAAAAAAAAGAAAAAAGGAAAAATGAAGGAAAAAGGGTAGGAGCCTAGGTAATAAACTTCAATCCTACGTTTTGGGATCCTCAAATAATTCAACGGTGAATTAAAACACTGATTAAAAACGCGTAAATGTTTTATTTTAAATAAAACACTTTAAATAAAACACCACGATGAATTAAGGTAGAATATTATTTTATAAACTAAAATTTATAAAATAATATTTCCTCATCATTATATAAAATGATAAAGTACCGTTAATTAATCGAAGATGATAAAACCAATTAATTTAAATAAGAGTTTTCAACGTAAAATTAAACATCTTAATATCTTAAAACAACTAAAATATTTAATCTAAGTAATTATCCACAATTATAATATTTTCAGAGCTCATTAAATTATTATAATTGTGCTACTTTAAAAACAAGCTTATCTAATACTTTGAAATTCGATGGATAAGATCCGGGAAAACGCCATCGAGGTACAACGCTTAGGATAAAACTGTTCATAATTTTACAGCTGTCGGTGAAGAACAAATTACGTGATTTACGGAAAAGATAATCTATACGCGTGATTCCAGATGAGGGTAAAGACGAGAGAGATGTGATTGCTGTCGGGAAAGAATCCAAAACTGATTATTTTAGCGGGCTGTTACAATTCTTATCACAATTTTTTGAAAAAAGTGTGATAAGAATGCATGTATTCTCTTATACATGATATTGAAGATGAATGGAAATCAATTATAGTCTAAACAAAATAAGGTAGTAGCTGCCAAAAATATAGCATATAGTTTAAGAGGTATAAAATGCAGTAATGAGCATTTTGTACATAACATCCAATAACTCAAGCATCCATACTTACAAAGAAAAACATCCAATAATAATAGCTCTTGGAAACAACCTGTAACTTAGAATCTAGTTTCAGTCCAAAGGGTTTTAAATGGGGGACTACATATTATTGTAATTTTAAAAAGAGAACAAAATATCATATTTTAATTTTATGTAATCCCATGATATGTAGCTCACACATCACACATTTTTTTTTCTTTTATAATTGAGAGGAAAGGGAAAATTCTTTCATCCCTTTGTGACATACTTAATTTTTTAACCATCAGAATTTATTTGAAATTGTAATATTTGTTTTCACCTTAGCATCGGGTCCCCAACAATTCTCTTGGCCCATTTTCTAATAGATGGTGCAGTTCTTGTGGTGGGAATTAACCAACAAGATGCTGCCAACTTTTTAATCTTCTTTATCCACATAATGGGGCCTCTCCTCTCCATGCAGTAGCTTTGGTGTTGTGTACTCCTACATAGTACTTATTAGTAGGGTTTTTCCCTTGTTGTCAAAAATTACCATGTAGTTGATCTTTCTTTCAGTTTTTTTCTTTTTTTTTTTTTCTATTTTTTTCCCTGTTTTTATTTATTTAGTCTATTCCTTTCTCGCCTTAGGCGGGGATCATTCTACTAATGGAAACATTAATTAATATTACCTCGTAGTGGTTGTATGGCCTTCTTCAATTGTATATAAACAAGAAGTTTGCTAGCAACCTAAACTTGGATCGGTACTACAATTTCCTTAGGTCTAGAGATTGCTCATGATGAATCTATGCCAGCATTCACCAATCAAACATGATGATCTGTACTACTTCCATTAACTCAAGTCTGATTATATTAATCTTATACGTCAATGATATTGATGCCTCATCTAATGGCTTTCAATAAATGACAGATTTCCCTTTCTTTTTGCAAACACATGGTTTCAAGGGGTGTCTATTTAAACCACATGAGAGACACCCCTTATTTCTTTCCTAAAGGTGATGAAGTAGTTAAAATCAGTTTATTGACTCCCTCTATATGATCATTCGATCCCTGTGACTGAAAAAGACTTGTGTGTGGTTGGCTTAAATCATTTGTTACCTTAGAAATCATGCATGCCCAGTGATGTTTATGTCTGATGTTAAGAAAGCATTAATAATGAAATGCTTTCTATATATATATTAGTCTCATCTTCCACCTAATAAATCAAACAAAAAACTATAATTCTTATATATCTCTCCCTCTTTTCCCTCTTCTATGTGGCATTGTGCTGCATTTTTTCCTTACTAAACAACTTTTGCACCTTTACTTGTTTCTAGATGGACAAGAGTTGGATGCAAATCACTGATAGATTTGGATCTAGGGAATATGCTAAAGGAGTTAAGGAGTTCCTTACCTTGGCCCGAACTTATGCTACAAGTGAGGAAATTCGTTGCCCATGTGTCCGATGTTCAAATAATTACTTCCTACCTATAAGCCAGGTAGAAAGACACTTGTTCATTAAAGGTATTGACAAGAATTACACCCAATGGGTTTTTCATGGCGAGGAAGAAGATTTAATCATAAGTGATGATGATGATGATGTACATGATCCCGAACAAGAGGATGACTTCCTTGATGACGTCGATGTTATGTTACGTGATATTCGGGCTGGGGGATTTCCCGATGTTCCCTTAACTGATGTTTGAATGCCCTTTATGCCAAGAATTTGGCAAAGTTTATTTGTATAATTGTATGTACTTAGTGTGATTGCAGGGATAATTTTGGTTGCCCAGCCTTGGAGATGTCGATAACTGGAAGAGGTAGAGGTCGATCACACGGCGTGAGCTATGGTCGAGGTAGATCTCAAAGAAATGATGAAGTTCAGGAACGAGTACCCATTGCTGCCCTTACTGCCCGAGATGATGCATTGTCAAGCTCAGATGACTCAACTGGACCACCTGATTGCGTCCCGAGCACAGAACCCAATGACATGCCAGCAGCAGTTGATTCACTAAGTGCAAACCCGTCTGGTATATTTCAAATTTTCTGAGGTGTTGTTTTGCATTGTAGGTTAGTGGTTGCAAAATTTGATTGTTGAACTATATATGATGCTAACATGTCAATTGAAAACATTAGTACCAGCAAGCCAGAAGCCTGGACGAGGAGCTGCAAAAAGCACAGAGTTTGATAGGTTACGAAAGCATGGAAAGATACCGTTGAGAATTAAGGATGGTGAGACTGCACCTTGTTGTGAAAATGCTACAATTTTTACTACAAGGGTTACATGGTTGGTCAAGCACCATATGGACTTGAGTCATGCTAGCTGGCATGCGGTTCCAGCTAATGAGAAGGAAGAATTGATTACACGCGTTCAGGTAAAAGTATTAAGAATTTCATACATGATAAAATAGAATATTTGAAATCCCAACGTTGCTAATATAAAACTTGCAGTGAGGAAATTATGATTAATATGTTTGTTGTTTGTCCCTAGGCTGACTTCATCCTCGATTGGACCAAGAAGAATCATCGTGATACGGTGACGAAGACACTTCGCAAGCGATTTAATCATATTCGCTATGATTGACATCAAACCTACAAGAAATACGAGAGTAATGAAGTGGCACTGGCGAATGTGCCACTGTTGGTGTCACCAACCACCTGGGTGAAGTTATGCACTCGATATTCAAGCGAGGACTATAAGGTAAGTTGGAAGTCGAATATTTAATTAACGTTGCTTTGTTATTTTTTGGCTTCAATATTTTTTAAGCACTGTCTGATACATTTTAAGCTTGACACCTTATTATTTTTCATGTATATCATGTCTCGTGTGAGTGCAGCGGATGTCTGAACGAAATAAAGGTAATAGAGAGAAGCAAGAAAACAATCACACGGCTGGACGAAGGTCATTTGTACGGCTAATGGAGATGAGGGTAAGTCAATTAATTTTGATTGCAAGATGCACATCAATGAGACTTTAAGATGATATAGTTTTAGTCTAAGTTGAATTTAATTTGCTTGTATTGGCGGTCTGGGAATGAGGAGAATTTGGTCGATTTCTTTAAAGAAGTGAGGTGGTCAAAGAAAAAGAACAAATTTGTGACTCCCATTGCTGAAGAGAAATATGTGAGTGTTAAAGCAAAATCCTAGGAATTTGGGAAAAAAATGACAAATAAATTTTGTGTGGTATAAGTAGGAATCCCTTTTTAACATTTGTGATTTTTCAATGGTTAATAGTTGGAGATGACTGCAAAGATGTCAGAGCTGGAGCCTGAGAAGCGGACTAAAGAGGCTGTAACAACAATATTTAAGGAAGTTTTGGGCCACAGATCAGGGTATGCAAGGGGGCTCAGCGAGATGACTATTCCGGAGTCATCTAGACAAGCAGCTGATGCCCAAATAGCAGAATTAACTGAACGTGCAGAAAGGTTTGAAAAAGCTACTTCAGATTATAAGGGCTAGCTTGATGACTTACGAGCAAATGTCATGCTACTAATGGAGTGACAAGTTGAATACGACAAGTTTATGGAAAGATATCAGTCGGAGCGGCAGACCCAGGGAGAGTCTCATAGAGAGACTCAGGGACCTGCGTAGTTACTTTTTTTGGAGGGAAAACAATTTTTTGTGAATTTTGATAACCCCGTGAAGGTCAAAGTATACTTAAAACAAATGCTTGGATCCTACTTAGTTAATATTTTGTTCATCAGTTTATTGGTGTGGGGTAGGTAGTGTAAGGTTAGGTTATGTATCGTGTATTTTGTAACTTATGTCATTGTACGTTTCTCTTGCCACCAACTGGTCACTTGGAAGTTATTGGTCAAAGGATGTCAGGTGAAACAGCTACAACAAGGTAAGTTATAAAGGACATGCTGCTTTTTTTATGTTTTCATCTGAATTCTATACAATTAGCATTGTATTCTCCTTTTATGATTCACTTCAATTTAATTTTTAAGAAAGAAAATCATCCCTCTTTGGTGCAAGTGTCATTTTGATTTCTCCTAAACCATCTGAAAACCTATGAAGTATTTATGAGGCCTATTTTGTATCTCTCCCTTAAGTTGTAATTTGTATCTTTCTGTCCTAATTTCCTTGTTATTAAGAGCTTCTGTTTTTGTCGAATACTAGCATAGACTGACTATTTTGTGGGTGTGATGTAGTGTCAAATGATTTTTCCAGCAAAATGAGGAGAAAGAAAATTCAGATCAAGAGGATCGACAACACCACAGCACGTTAGGTGACTTTCTCTAAGAGGAGGAAGAGAGTTTTTAAAAAGGCTTTGGAGCTCTCAACTCTTTGCGAGGCTGAAATAGCGCTCATTGTATTTTCGGCTACCGGAAACCTCTTTGATTATGCCAGCCCAAGGTTTCTCTCCCTCTCTCACTCCTCTTTACTTATAGAAGAACATATATCCTATTTATTAGAGTAAAGTAAGTACGTAGCTGTCTACACCTTTATGAAGATTGACTTGTTTGTGCATTCAGTAATTGGTTGAAAGAGAGCTAGATGCTTAATTGAAAAGATGGATCTTTTAAGCAACAGGACTAAACAAACTAGATAAATGACTGAGAATGTATTATGTTACATCAAATAGAATGACTGACTGAGAATGTTTGTGCATTCACTAATTGGTGTATCATTATAGGTATTAAGATTTTGGTGAAGTGTGATAAAGTGAAAAAGTTAGGCATGGCAACCACAATTGATGAGGGCTCTTTTGAAGTGGCTCTTTTGTAGTGTTTCAATCTGGAAATTTTATGGCATGAGCTGGTATATGTAAATGATATTAAACACTATTCTAGGATGGGAACAAGGAGTGATTCTCGTAAAAGTGAACATAATTACAAATATAGGCTTTAAATTACACTAATTAAGTGCATGCTTGTATGCATGAAAGTTGGAATTTGGTGTTTTCTTAGATTTTATTTATAATAAACGTCCACATTCTAAGTTTGTAAATGGATTTAAAACAGAGAATATATGTGTTTAGTTAAGTTTTGTGAATTTGGGGCCAGTTTGTAATTTTTTAAAACATAGGGGTAAAAAGGTAATTTATCAGGAATCAAGGGACTGATTTGCAAATTGCTATTTTTTGGGAAATCCAGATTTTAGTAAAATTTATATTGAGTTACATGGAAGTCTCTGATCTTAGTTAATTTAATTGTTTCAATAATTTTTTAAGAGGTACCCGTTGGTAATGGTGGGATTAATGGTGTATTAATTGATTGTTATATCTATATAAACAGATTTAGCTCTCAGAAGATGGGATTAATGGTGTATTAATTTATTGTTATATCTATATAAACAGCTTTGGCTATTTTGTCTTTGTGCTTTATGAATATTGGCTTATCTTGAATTTGTATATCTTCACATTGAATACAGGGAATATTAGGAATGTACCACTTGTCTTGATTGCGGCTCTATCCAAAGATAAATCCAACCCTTTTGGCGACTCAGAAAAATGTAGCACTGATGGGATTGCCTATATTTCATTTGACAATGGGTGGTCCAACTCAACTCTATTCCTCAAGGAAATCAATGGTGTCCAGAATTATTGAGACCCACGAGAAGCCAAACTTCTACACTATCTCCACTCCTCTTAGCTTTTACATAGCTTGCCCTACAACGTAAGTGAAAAAATTTTACTTGTAAATTTAGCTTTCCGTTGTGATATGTTGGATGGTTTTATGTAAAACTTAAAACAATGGCATACCAATGGTGAATTTTAAATATGTACTTTGAGGTTATATGAATGATATTCAATGCCTAAACTGAATTTCTCTAAATATAGTATTTTCTTGTTTATTAACAAGTAAGTACATGTTATGAAGAAAACAAATATCAGGGAAAATACAACATATGAATTTAAAAAATGGGCTGCTGGATTCAAACATTTCCGGCGTATATAATACGCCGGAAAATAATTTGTCATATTGTTTTCAACAATTTCTGGCTATAAAAAGTAGCCACTAAAAGTTTTTTCCGGCGACAAATGTAGTCGGAAATAAAACGCTGGCAATTTCCTCTCGCCAACATGATATTTCCGGCTTTGCAGTATTAGCCGCAAAATATTTTTTCCGGCTAAAAATATATAGCCGGAAATATTTTTAACTTGGATAATGGATGTTGGCCAAAATAATTGCGACAAAATTTTTGAACATTTGCGGCTATTTTTATTGTCGCAAATAGGCTCCATTTCTGGCAATTGTTAGAATAGCTGGAAATACTTTTACTTGGCTCTGTAATAGCAGCTATTTGGTGGCACTTTTAAATAGCCGGAAAGAGATTTTAGCGGCTATTTATACAATTATTTCCGGCTACTTTGCTCGCCGGAAATGATCTAATTTTTTGTAGTGTGTCTCAGCAGACTACCTCTCTTCAACTGCTTCTTCAAAGCTCACAAGTCCTGAAGCAAATATCTCAACTTCCTCGCATCCTTCAATCCTCATCTCTTTCAACATCGGTCATTTTGAAACATGCACTCCTTTGTAAAACCACTTGACTCTTTGTAAATTTTTAAGATTCAAATTTGTTACTTGAGGAAACACGTACCAACGCTGTCCTTGCTACTGCTTCTGATCCTTCTTCTGCTGCAACAATTTCTTCCATCCCACAATCCTCAATCGTAAGTATTCTCAATTGCTCGAGACATGTAAGGACCCAGGCTGGAAATAAACTTGTCAGGCTCTCGCATTTCCCAACATATATATCTTAATTGTAACGCTTGAAACCTGAACATTGTCTGGGGTTCTTTACTCCAAACGTGCTTTATTTTGGGCAGACCTTCCAGATGCGCGCAGTTCTCTCAGACTAGGGAAGCAAATTAAAGCAGCAGGATTACGTTTCTCATATTAGCTAAAGATGATAGATATAATGACTATAAATAGCAATAGCTTTAATTTCTTGTAACACTTTAGATAATTTAAGGAAAAATTTCCAGTTCATAGTTCTTAAGAATTGTTTATACTCAAGGATTTGAACCTTCGAGAGAACATACTACCAAGACTAAGGTTGTTACCACTTGAGTCAATTTCTGAGTGTTACTTTGCAACAAAAGTCACGATCTAACTTACAGACAAGGTTTTTAGAATAGAATTATTCTTTTATATATAATATAATATATATATATATTTCAAATTAGAAATATAAACATATATAATGACAATAGTTAGACCATGACTTTTGTTGCAGAGTGCGTGCTTCTTACAGTTACCTCTTTCTTTTAAGTCCTTTGTTTTATTAATAAAAGTGATATATGTTACCCATATAATTTTTGAAGCGTCTTCCTCGTATTAACCTATTTTATTAACATATTGATACCCTTCACGTACACATATTAAAAAGACTTTCCATTATATATTGTATTTATTATCTCAATTAAGTCCATTCGATTTTTTTATATTAAGATTTTAAAAGATTAGTAATTCAACAGAGAGGAAAAAACAAAGAATATTAATCCCTATTTTCGTTCTAATCAACCTGTAAAACTCTCATGATCTGAGCTCCTAAAGACACTTGTCTAGATGTAAAAGCAAATACTCATTTAATTTATGTAATCAGCTTTTTATTTCAAAATTATTTTAGACAAGTCGTCCCATCTTATTTTTGTTTTCAAATTTAAGTACTTTTATGCCCCAAGACTAAGCAGTATATACTTCGGGCGCATGAAATTATACATCGGGCACAATGAATGCCAACTATAAATGTTTATGCTTGTGTAATGTGTGGAATATTTTTTGGGTAATAATTACGTACTGTGTTGTTAAGGAGCAGACTGTCATCACAGCAAAAGAATCACAGCCAAAGGATTTTAGTAGAATCACGTAACGGCTTCAGCATCTCTGCATGAGCAGCGTCTCTGCATGAGCAGCGTCCCTCCTGCATGTCATCCTTCCTGTAACAAACCGTACCTAGGCTAAGAATATTCTTTGTACAAAAACTTCTCTCTCATTGTAGCTATGCCTATAAAAAGGCATCACTGTAACGTCTTCAAATATAAGGAAATAAAATGTTTTGAGGCAGAGTTCATTTTACTTAGCATGGTATCAAGAGCCTAAAAAGGACTAACGTCCATGGCGCCTCCCAAGCCTCAGAATCCTAATCCTAATCCTTCCCTCACCATTTCTGTCAAACTCACCTCAGAAAATTACCTTTTATGGAAAGTGCAGCTTGTGCCTTATCTTCGTGGCCAACGCTTGTACAAATACATAGATGGCTCCTGCCCTGCCCCGAACACCCATCTTGACAATGGTGCTCCCAACCCTGAATACGATACCTGGACTGAGCAGGACCAATTAGTAATGTCTGTGCTCATCTCCTCCTTATCAGAACCCATCATGGCTGAAGTCGTGGGCTGTTCTTCAGCTCGTGAAGTCTGGCTCACTCTCGGGTCAACATATGCCTCTGTTTCTCAATCCCGAATACTCCAAACCCAACTCAAACTAGCCTCCCTCAAGAAAGGAACCGATACAGTCTCAGTCTATTTTCGTAAAGCTAAAATTCTGGCAGATACCATGGTTGCCGCGGGACGTCCTTTACCTCCCGAAGACTTCGTTCCTTATCTTCTTGCTGGTCTTGGACCTGAATACGATGGCCTTGTCACCTCTGTTACTTCTCGTATCACTCCTATTTCTCCAAGTGAAATTCTTAGCCACCTGCTTGCCCATGAAGCCCGAATTATACACCACAATGCAAATAGCCTCTTTCCCACTGAAGCATCTGCTCAGTACACAGCCAAAAATCAACATGGTCGAGGCCAACGCTGGGGTCGTAACACCCATGGGCGTGGTCGCTCACACCGTGATCGTGAATCACCTGGAGGTAATCATGGTAGCACTCAGTTTTTACCTGCTGACACTCGTTTGGTGTGTCAGGTTTGTAACCGCCAAGGGCACTCTGCCCTCACCTACATTTACCGCTTCAACCAGGCGTATACTTCATCATCACCAACTTCTGCACATTATACCTCCAACTCTTCTTCAGATTCCAGCTGGTATCCTGACACGGCAGCAACGCATCATATCACAAGTGACTTGTCTCACTTGAATCTGCAGGCTGCCGAGTACCATGGTGATGATTCCTTGCGTGTTGGCGATGGCTCCACAATTCCCATATCTCATTCCGGTTCTGCCACCTTTTCTACTCCTACTTCCAGTTTTCTTTTAAACAAAATTCTCTGTGTTCCATCTTTTCAGAAAAACCTTGTCTCCGTTCGTCAATTTTGCATTGACAATGATGTCTTTTTTGAATTCTTTGCTGACCCTTTTTCTGTTAAGGAACGAACAACGGGGAAGCATCTACTTCGCGGAACCACGCATAATGGGCTCTACTCCTTCACACCTCCGCTGCCTTCAGCTCACACAACATCTCTTTCAATTCCAACATGGCACTCAAGACTCGGGCATCCCTCCATTTTATAGCATTATAATCTTCCTTATGATCCTTTAATTTTGCCATCTTTTTGTAATGCATGTGCTCAAGGAAAGTCCCATAGACAACCTGCACTCACTAGGCGTCACAA
The DNA here is from genome assembly GCA_011037825.1 of Carya cathayensis. Lineage (NCBI taxonomy): Eukaryota > Viridiplantae > Streptophyta > Magnoliopsida > Fagales > Juglandaceae > Carya > Carya cathayensis. Next base: position 568,447 of record QGSO01000391.1, on the reverse strand, counting down.
GTCTATCTCCCCTTTTCAACTTGTGTTTTCAGATCTATGGGGTCCTTCCCCACATGTATCTCATGATGGACATAAATATTATATTAGTTTTATGGATGATTATTCCCGTCACACTTGGCTATTCCCTCTCAAAACTAAATCTCAAGCTCTCGATACTTTCATTAATTTTAAAACTCAAATTGAACTTCAATTTCAAACAAAAATTAAACAATTTCAATCCGATTGGGGTGGAGAATTCCGACCCTTCTCTCAATACTTAGAAACTCACGGAATCATCCATCGAATAACATGCCCTCATACTCACACACAAAATGGCATTATTGAACGGAAACACCGTCACATTGTTGATACGGGCTTGGCCCTTCTAGCGCATGCTTCAATTCCACTCCACTTCTGGCCTTTTGCATTTGCCCACGCCGTCTATTTAATCAATATTTTACCCTCCCCATCTCTCAACAATTCATCTCCTTATTTTCTACTTCATCAAAAACATCCCGATTACAAAGCCCTTCGCGTTTTTGGTTCGGAATGCTGGCCACTTACCTCCCCTTACAACTCCCACAAATTCAATTACCGATCCATTCTATGTGCTTATCTCGGTCTCAGCCCATCTCATAAGGGATTCATTTGTTATAATTTGCCTATGGGTCGCACGTTTATGTCCATTGACGTTCAATTCAATAAGAAAATTTTTCCGTTTGCCAATACTCAACCCAAGCCCATTTTTCCTTCAACTCACACGGATCTCTCTCTTTTTCACTCAAATCCTTCTCCAACTAAATCTATACCCACTTCCTCCACTCCATCTGTCTTAGGCCCACCTCCATCACCCTTTACCTCTCACTCATCTCCTTCATCATGTTCATCACCTAGCACGCAGGACTCTCGATCATCTGCTACGCCGCAGCCTGCACATCCAATGATCACAAGGTCCCGCACCAATGCTCTCCGTCCGCGTCAGTACACCGATGGAACAATCAAGTGGCCGCCTCCTCGTGCTCTACTTTCCATCTCCTCTGATATTCCAGAGACACCAACCTGCTATACGATTGCTCAACAGCATCATGAATGGCGGGAAGCCATGGCCCAAGAATTTAATGCTCTGCTTAACAATCGAACGTGGTCCTTAGTACCATCAACCGAAGCCTCCAACATTGTTACCTGTAAATGGGTTTTTCGAACAAAACGGCATGCCGATGGCTCTCTTCAACGATGGAAAGCCCTTCTTGTGGCAAAGGGTTTTCTTCAGCAGTTCGGTATCGACTTTGAGGAGACTTTCAGCCCTGTCGTGAAGCCAACCACTGTCCGACTTGTCCTTGCACTTGCTGTTACAAACCACTGGCCTATACGTCAATATGACGTTCAAAACGCCTTCCTGCATGGACCATTACAGGAGACGGTTTTCATGACCCAACCACCTGGTTTTTCTCATCCCCAATTTCCCTATCATGTTTGCAGGTTACACAAAGCTCTCTATGGCCTCCGGCAGTCCCCACGTGCATGGTACTCCCGCCTAAGCATTCGCCTGGTTGACCTTGGTTTTAATATCTCTACTGCTGATCCTTCTCTGTTTCTGCGCACCACCTCACACAGCAAGATATGTGTCCTTGTGTACGTGGATGACCTGTTAATAACAGGGTCCTCAATTCAGCAAATATCTGATCTTGTTACAGCTCTGCGATGTGATTTTCCTATCACGGATCTTGGTGTTTTACGGTACTTTCTGGGTGTTGAAGTTACATCGAACTCCAAAGGATTACTTCTTACACAGCAAAAATATATCCTTGATTTGCTTCACCGGACAAATATGTCACTAGCAAAACGGGTCAAAACCCCAATGACTACAACAGAGAAACTAAGTGCCTTCACCGGTAATTTTTTTGAAGACCCTTCTCTGTATCGCAACACTGTCGGATCCTTGCAATATCTTTCATTCACACGGCCTGACTTAGCCTACGCCGTTGGCAAGGTCTGCCAGTACATGCATAATCCCCGAGTTCCCCATTGGCAAGCTGTAAAACGAATCTTGAGGTACTTGAAACATACATCAACTACTGGTCTACAAATTTCACCATCCTCAACCTTCAAGCTCACTGCCTTTTCCGATGCCGATTGGGCAGGCTGCCCAAACGACCGGCGTTCCATAATTGGTTTTTGTGTCTTCCTCGGTGCAAATTTAGTTTCTTGGTCATCTAAGAAACAACCCACAATCGCTCGCTTCTCCACTAAAGCGGAATTCAAAGCTGTCGCCAACGCCACCACTGAAGTAATATGGCTCCAACATCTCTGCCGTGATTTGGAAATTCCTCTCAACTGCCCACCTGTCGTCTACTGTGATAATATGGGGGCCATGTACCTTTCATCAAATCCGGTCTTTCACGCTCGCACGAAACACGTTGAAATTGATTTTCACTTTGTGCGTAATCGTGTAATTAACAAATCTCTTCAAGTGGCCTTCATTTATGGAAAAGACCAAGTTGCCACAAAACCACTATCTGGAACACGCTTTGCTCTTGTCTGTTCAAGTCTACGTCTGCATGCTCACTCACCGCTTGACTTGAGGGGGGATGTTAAGGAGCAGACTATCATCACAGCAAAAGAATCACAGCCAAAGGATTTTAGTAGAATCACGTAACGGCTTTAGCATCTCTGCATGAGCAGCGTCCCTCCTGCATGTCATCCTTCATGTAACAAACCGTACCTAGGCTAAGAATATTCTTTGTACACAAACTTCTCTCTCATTGTAGCTATGCTTATAAAAAGGCATCACTGTAACGTCTTCAAATATAAGGAAATAAAATGTTTTGAGGCAGAGTTCATTTTACTTAGCATGTGTAATGTACCTGATGATGTAGAAGCGGCAGCTGAAAATCATGCAGGTTGCCCTCCGAATTGGTTTCTCTTGTGCTTAGGAAGCCCACGAGCTTTGCAATATCCTTTAGCACTAAGGTTCGAAGTCGACTGAACAACATCATATCTCCTTGATCTTCTATTCTGTCTTCTTCTTCTTCCATGAATATTGCACCCAATTTGTTGCATCTTGTTATGTTCAAATATTCAAGTAGTAAAAGGCCTCTTATCGATGATGAGAAGATAAATCCTAATTTCTCACTGTTTTCCACCTTTAAAACTTTCAAGTTTTTGAAAGATGTCAATGGAAGTTTGCCCTGACAAATTTCTTCCAAGCTGATCATATCTTTCAAAACAAATGTCTCCAGGTTAGGAAAGGCAACAACCGGTGTCCTCAACTCAGGGATATGCTTAATATTACCATTGTTTTGGATATGGAGATGCTTCAGTTGTTGAAAATCTTCTCTATCTAATTCATATAAGACACTCTTAGTAGTGTTGACTCATCTAAATAAAGATCATTTTCAATAGCATTTTGATCCCAAAGTCCAATTGGAAGCTCATATTCAGTTTGAGTTTTAACGTTCTTGAGGTCTCCCCCCTAAAAAATGGATCCCAGATATCTCCAATGCATATCTCGTATCTCTTAAACTTTTTAGAAAACAAATCTTTCGGTAGATTGTTGGCATCCGGAATATCTATCTCTAAGGTGAGAAAGTGTGACAATTTCTTTAGCTCTGCAAGACTAGCGTTTTTTCCTTCATTGCTAGGTCCTTCAACCTCCCATCGGACATTGATTTTTCACATATACAAATCTTCTAAGTTGACCAAGCTTGACAAGACATTAGGAGGAATCACTCTTAAGTCCGGAACAATTGCTCAAAACCAATAACCGCAAACGAGTCAACGACCCTATTTCTCTTGGCAGATTTGAAATGCCAGAATGAGCAAGACTAAGAATTACCAAAGTCTTGAGTTCTCCAATCCCATGAATATCTCCCAATATTCATCCATCTAGACACAATGTTTGTAGGTTTGTAGGTGGAAAAGTGATGAAAGTTGCATATTTCTCAAACTCATAACTTCGAGCTTCTCCATCCCTTGGAAGAAAATGTCTTCGAGCTTGTCCATCCCTTGGAAGGAAATGTCTGGGATTTTCCCAGAAAATGGTCTTTCAAACTGATCATGAAAGAATCTTAATTTAGGGCATTCCATTTTATTGGGATATTTATGGATTTGATTTCCACCATGAATAGAGAGCGCCTCACTTCTATTTAGTGCATCCACATCTAGCCATGCTTTTTGCCCACCATCATCTCTCATGACAAACATAAGTTGCATATTTCTCAAACTCAAAACTTCGAGCTTCTCCATCCCTTGGAAGAACATGTCTTCGAGCTTGTCCATCCCTTGGAAGGAAATGTCTGGGATTTTCCCAAAAAATGGTCTTTCACACTGGACATGAAAGAATCTTTATTTAGGGCATTCCATTTTATTGGGATATTTATGGATATGATCTCCACCATGAATAGAGAGCGCCTCACATCTATTTAGTGCATCCACATCTGGCCATGCTTTTTGCCCACCATCATCTCTCATGACAAACATATTATGATTCTTTGACGCAATTATTGTAACAACATCACGAACAAGATCATGCATGTAAAATATCTTGGAGCTGTGTGGACTTTCTAGTAGCAAACAAGAATCTTGGAGATTACTAAGTAAACTTTCTAGTCTGTTTCTTGCTTCTTCCAATGTATAAATGTTGAGGAATAAACCCAAACCGAAACCATATCTCAACAAGTCCTGGTAGGAAGTGTAGTAACCTTGTTGAGCACAGAGCAAAAGGAGGGATTTGACCTCTTCACCAACAAGATGTTCATAACTCAGCTGTATACAAGAATAGACACGTGACCATATTTTTGTGTCATGTTTTGGAGTGGGTCGTGTTAGTTGCGCCAGAGCATCATTCCAGATTCCCAAACTCTTATTTTTTAATGCCTTTGAAACTGTTACAAGTGCACTAGGAAGACCCGCGCACTTTTCACTTATCTTAGTTGCTATGCCTCTCACTTCAGGCCGATCTTCGAAAGAATCACCCGCTATCTTCTTAAATAAGTTCCATGCTTATTCTTTCAGTAAAATTTTAAGTTCATGAATTGCTTTTTGGGTGCCCATTCCACTAATTAATACATCTCTGGATGTCATTAATACTTTGCATCTTTCAGAAGGAATTCCTGTTTCCTGTAAATCAAATGCCTTCCATATATCATCCAGGATAACAAGTATCTTCTTGTCTTTTGATAGCCTCCGTTGCAGATGATTTGCTCTCACCTTTTCAGTTTCTTCATCAAAATTTAGACCTAGCGTGTCTGCAATCTTTCCTTGAATACGCCTTACATCTGGGCTATTTGTCACAACTGTCATAACCACCTCATTGAATAACTTTTTTTCCCTGGCTTGTCTTGCAATTTCTTTCATCAGAGTACTCCTTCCAACTCCAGGCATCCCCCACACCCCGATCTTGTCGATATCAGAATTTCTCAATGCCTCCATAACCCCATTCACCGATGTCATTCTCTACTTCATGGCCATGTAATCCATGTTTCTTGTTGTCTCCATTCCTTTTGACACAGGACAATACGAAACTCTATCAAAATTTCCATTTTTAACAAGTTCGGCAATATTTTCCACGATCTTCTTTGCTTCCCGACTTAATTGATGTCGATGTTTCAAGTTTAGGCATGCCGCATTAGAGCTCCTAGTACCTACTTCTTCATCGATTTTACGAAGTTTCATGGTGGCCAATTCTGTAATATGATCTGCCTTTGTCAACCACTTGTTAACATCATCTTCAATTTCGTCGCCATTTCTTGAAGCAGCTTCAACAGAGTGTTGCAACCTATTTTTAAAATCTCGCAATTTCTCTTCCTGATTCTTCAGATTCTCTATGTTGCTGTTGTAGTGAAATGAATAGCATAGCCACTGTCCAACAGGTGCAACAGTGTACTCTGCTATTTTCGCTGCAATTGAAATAAGGATCTCCATTCTTGTTCCAGTGGTTTTTGGATTTTTGTGCAAGTAGAAAAGCAACCAAATAACTATTGTACCAACCAAATAAGAAAAGCAAAGATGGAGACAAGAGAGAATAGGAAAATCAAGATAGATCAGAGTTTGGCAGTGAGAGTACTTCAGAGTCAAAGTGAGTCCAACAACCTAAGGAAGGAGGGGCGAGGCTTTCATTCCACAAGATGATGAGTGAATATTAGTAGCAAGCAATACACCTTCAGGAAGAACAGAGAAATGATGTGGTCACCCAAAGTTGGTGATAGATCCTCCAGGCAGTACGTTGATGCTGAGTATTCAAATTTGTGTACACATTAGGAATTGGTAAGATTATAAAAGTCATCAATACAATAAATTTTGAAAACCAAATTGGAAATATGACTGACAGGTAATGGTGGAAAAATCAAACATTTACAACCAATAAATAAAATGAGACAGAGAAAGAAAGAAAAAATGTCAAAAAGCAGCATGAAAAGAAATGATAACAAACCACCAAACAAAGGTCTATTTGGACGATGAATTTCAATTTATCTTATTTAATTATTATATATATATTTTAAAATTTTTAAACAAAATACAATACACAACTTATTTTTTAAAATTTTAAAATAAAAATAATATTAATAAATAATATTTTATTTAAATTTCATTTCATCTCATCTCACTATTTAAATTAGATCAAAATGAGTTCTGATTTGATTTTTCACTGTCACAAGTCATTGGTGTCCATCAGTGGCATCATTGTGGCCCTTGTGGGTGTAAAGCTATTTGACAAAGAAAAATTATACCTTCACATAACACGCATAATTTTTTTTATCTCTTATTAAATATGTGATGTATGGATATGGTATACCTTTCCTTAAGACATTGATGGACTTGAGGCTGGAGCAAAGAGTTAATAGGATGAAGTTGGAAAGCAAAGAGAAGATGAAAACTAGGCGAGCGGGGCTTGTTGAAAACTACCCAAGTGTGAAGTCCAAAATAGCTGCCGATTTGCAGCCACCCACTCACCACTTCCACCTACTATGGCTGCAAGTCCAACATGATTGTAGTAACCCCCCATTTGTCTACAATGGTGGCTGAAGTTTGGTGGAGCTCACTCTATAAAATGGGAGCTAACATATATATAAATTAGTGTGGAAAAAAATAGAGAGGTAAAGAGTTTGTATTGAATTCCACTTCAGTGGACGTAGGCAAGTTGACAAACCACTTAAATATTATCTTTATATTTTGTGTGTGAGTTTTTGGGCGATTCTGGGCACAATAATTGGTATTAGAGCATTGTTTTCCAGAAAAATCAAGTTAATCAAAATAAACTTTTGATCACACCAAGAAATTCCTCTCGTCAAGAAGAATCTATTGCCGCAAATAGCATTGAAAATGGACGCCGAAGGAGCCCGTACTCACCTTTAGAAGTCGGATAGTGCACAGACGCGCCTCAGTCGTAGCCAGATGTAGAAGACGAGTGAGTAACACACACCCAAACACCCCCACTCTCGTTGGAGGTTGAAGATGCGTGAAATACACTTTTGCATGTGCCCCCACGCACCTTGTTGATCAGAACCGTTCAAATTCCATATCTATGTTTAGGCTGGATCTAAACCATTCAAAGTCCGATTTCGACAATCAAATAGTGCTTTCCAACTATTTGAATCATTCCAGACTCATTCGTACGGTTAGAATTTTGAAAACTTTTTTTCTAAAATTTTAAATTTCAGATGAAAGGTTTTGAATGAGATAGGAGCTTTGGAAATGCTAGCAGTTCTGGGCGTAGGACCACAGTTTCAAATGCCAAGTTTGAAATTGAGAAATTCGATGAAACTAGCAATTTTGGCATATGGAAATGCAAAGCAATGGACGTTTTGATCCAATAAGAGTTGGATATCACGTTAGAGGAAAAATCAGATGATTTGACGGAAAAGGATTGGAGGAAGCTGAATACCCAAGCTTGTAGTAGAATCCGCTTGTGCCTTGCCAAAGATCAGAAGTACTTCAGAAGTACTTTGTCATGAGAGAGACAAATGTAAGTAAACTTTGACAGAAATTGAAAGATAAGTTCATGAAGAAGAGCATTGAGAGCCACTTGCACTTAAAGAAAAAGCACTTTAGATTCCACTTTTGAGAAGGTATTTCTATGTCCAAATACCTCAATAGTTACAATCAAATTCTTGCTTACTTACTAAACTTGGATGTTGAAATCCAAGATGAAGATAAGACTTTACTGTTATTAAATTCGTTGTCTGATACATATGAGTATTTAATTACCACACTATTGTATGGGAAGGGAAAAAAATCAGTTTTAACGATGTATCTAGTTCTTTGATTAGTAATGAGTACTGCAAAAAAGATAAGCATGTACAGCTAGATACAACAAGTGAAGCATTAACAGCAAGAGGGAGATCATGGTCAAAGTATCCAGGAAAGTAGAAAGGTTTTCAATCGAGAACTCAGGCCACATCACATGGTTAATCAATTGGAAGAAAACTCGCCAAAGATGAGCGTTCTTTTTTTCACAACAAAGGACACTAGAAGAATGATTGTTCCAAACTAAAAGGACAACAGAAGAATCAACCCACCACAGCCAATGTCGTTGATAAAGATGAAGATCTACACATTGCCTTGACCGGCTCATCATTCATTTGTCATTCCGATGAATGGATTATGGATTCTAGATGTACCTATCACATAAGTTCAAATCGGGACTGGTTTATTGACTTCACAAAGATTGATAGTAGAGTAGTACTTATGGGCAACGACAGTACCTGTAAGACTCAGGGAATATGGAGCATTCTGTTAAAACTGCATGATGGAACTATCAAGACTCTTATAGAAGTTTAGTATGTTTTGGATTTGCGGAAGAATCTCATCTCACTTGGATCTCTGACTTCAAAGGGATTCAGAATCACTATTGAAGACGAAACTCTCAAAATAGTAATGGGAGTTCATGTGGCTATAAAGGGTTTGAGACGAGGAAATTTGTACTTCTTGCAAGGAAATACTATTGATGGAAAAGCTTCCACAATCAGTGAGAAGCTAGATGAAACTAATGCTAACACCACCAGTCTTTGGCATATGCGTATGGGACACGCCGGAGAAAAAGATTTGCAAATACAAGTAAAGCAAGGCTTACTCAAAGGTGCCAAGACTGACAAATTTTCTTTCTGTGAGCATTGTGTATTGAGAAAGCAAACGAGGATCAAGTTCGAAACCGTTGTACACAATACACAGGAGATACTTGACTATGTACACTCTGATATTTGGGGACCTACCAAAATTACATCTTTGTGAGACAAGCATTGGTTTGTAACTTTTGTAGATGATTATTCTTGTCGTGTGTGGGTGTACACGATGAAGCATAGAGATAAAGTGTTGAAGATCTTCCTTAATAGGAAGAAAATGATTGAGACTCAAACCGGCAGAAAAATCAAGCAGCTCAGATCAGATAATGGAGGGGAGTACACTCTAGACCCCTTCATGGAAGTATGCCAGAGAGATGGAATTGTCTGAAACTTCACGGTACTAGGAACACCACAGTAGAGCGGTGTGACAAAACGGATGAACCGTACATTTCTGGAAAAAGTACAGTGTATGTTACTGAATGCTAGATTCAGTAAACAATTTTAGATTGTTTTCTATAAGTCGATTCCAAGACCTTTTTTCGATTGGGTATGATATTTGCCCTACTCGATGAGAGTACCGCTTGCTAACGAAAGTAGTTTGTCTACTAGCTAAAGTTCCGGTTTCCTCTATCTTCTGTTCTGCTTGGCTTGCAACAAAGAGCTTGACTTTCAAGTAGTACTTCCCGGAACAATCAAAGAAGTAGCTTTTCTTCGAGTGCCGAAACTGTACGCATCTCCCGACACTTCACTAACGGTTTTCTTTCTCTAAGCTAAGCTATAAAAAATAATAGGCTCATTGAGCTCTCTTGAATCAAAGTTGAATCAATCTGCACGAAACGAAGAAGGTAGCCATGGCGGATATCAGTAGGAGATTCGGTTTAGGTTCCTTTCCCGGAACTACGAAGCTGTATCATGTACCTGTCACCTCATCAATCGACTACCCGTAGCTACCAATGACGGGAAGACACCCATTAAAATGTGGAAAGGTACACATGCTACGGATTATGACTCTTTACACATTTTTAGATGTCCTGCTTACTTTCATGCTAAAGAAAGTAAGCTTGATCCTAGAGCCAAGAAAGCAAAATTCTTAAGATTTAGTACTGGTGTAAAAGGGTATAGACTCTGGTGCATAGAGTCTAAGATAGTAATCCTCAGTCGAGATGTTACATTCAACGAATCTGATATGCTTAAGTCATATAAATATAAGGATTCCAATGAAGGTAGCCATGATAGCGAAATACCTGATGATTCGCAGAAGGTGGAGTTTACTACTCCAAATGATTTAGGAGAGCACAAACAAGAGGAGGTTAACAGTCTAGTCGCAGTACCTCCAAGTCAACCTAAATCAATAGCAACCAACAGGCTGAGATGAGATAAGCATGTATCGACACGTTATGCAGACTTTGTGACATATGCAACCAGTTGAAGGGGGTGAGATCTCAACCACTTACAGAGAATCCATACAGTCCAGTGAACAGGATGAATGGACAAAGGCAATGAATGAGGAAATGTAATCTCGTCATAAGAACCAGACTTGGGAGCTTGTGTCGCTTTCACAAGGAAATAAGTCAATTGGCTGTAAATGGGTCTTCAATTAGAAAGATGATCAAGCTGCTAAAACTGGAGTGCGATACAAAACTAGATTGGTAGCCAAGGGCTACGCTCAGACAGAAGGAATTGACTACAGTGAAGTATTCTCTCCTGTTGTAAAGTATTCATCCATTCGGATAGTGTTAGTTTTGGTTGCACAAAATGATTTTGAGTTAGCACAGTTTAACGTGAAGACAACCTTCTTACATGGTGATCTAGAGGAAGAGATTTATCTATCTCAACTAGAAGGTTTTAAAGAAGCTGGAAAAGAAAAATTGATCTACAGTCTGAATAAGTCTCTCTATGGATTGAAGCAGTCACCACGACAATGGTACAAGCGGTTTGACCACTTTATGATAGACCTGAAATACACTCGTTGCCAATACGATCACTATGTATTTTTTAGATAACTTGCAAATAGATCTTTCGTTTATTTGGTTTTATATGTAGATGATATGTTGATTGCATGTAAAAGCAAGGTGGAGATAAATCGTTTGAAAACTCAGTTGAATCATGAGTTTGAAATGAAAGATTTAGAAGAAGCACGAAAAATATTGGGAATGGAGATCAACAGAGATAGGGTAAAATGTACACTTCACCTTACTCAGAAGCAGTATCTGAAGAGAGTACTACAACGCTTCAACATGGACTCAACGAAGTCGATGAGTACTCCAATGGCCCCAAATTTCAAGTTTAGTTCATTGCAGTCTCCTAACGATGATGAAGAGCGGGACTACATGAAGAATGTCTCATATACAAGTGTTGTTAAAAGCCTAATGTATGTCATGGTTTGTACACGACCTGATATCTCCAAGGATGTCAGCTTAGTCAGTCGCTATATGCATAATCCTGGAAAAACACACTGACATGCGGCTAAATGGATTCTATGGTATATTATAGGGACCGTAGATCTTGGTTTGAAGTTTGAGAAGAGTGAAGATAGTCTAGTGACTGGATATGTTGACTCAGACTATGCAAGTGATCTTGAAAAACGACAATTAACAACTGGATATGTGTTCACTATGACTGGAGGACCAGTTAGTTGGCGATCAAATTTGCAATCTACAATTGCATTGTCATCCATGAAGGCCGAATACATGGTTGTAACAGAAATTGTGAAATAAGCCATTTGATTACAAGGATTGGTAACAGATTTGGGCTTTAAGTAGCAAAAGGTTACCGTTTACTGTGATGTCAAAATGCAATTCATCTGTCCAAGAATCAAGTATATCATTCTCAAATGAAACACATAGATGTCCGATTTCACCTTGTACGTGAAATATTAGAAGAATGAGATATTATACTTCAGAAGATTGGCATTGAAAATAATCCAGCATATATGTTGATGAAAGTCGTCACAGGGATCAAGTTCCAACATTGCTTGGACTTTATCAAAATATCATGTTGCTGAGCACATTCGAGTGCATTGGCACCTTAGGGCGCATTTGAAGGAAGTCTCTCAGGTTTGTAAAGCAGTTTGTAAAGTATCCTAGTATGACAAACTTGGATGAAGTGAGTAATTGTTGAAAACCACCCAAGTGTGAAGTCCAAAATAGCTGCTGATTTGCAGCCACCCACCCATCACTTCCACCTACTATGGCTGCAGGTCCAACATGACTGCAGTAGCCCCTCATTTGTCTATAATGGTGGCTGGAGTCTGGTGGAGCTCGCTCTATAAAATGGGAGCTCTCATATGTATATTAGTGTGGGCTAAAATATAGAGATAGAGAGTTTGTATTGAATATTTGTAATCTTATACAAATATATTGAATTCCACTTCTGTGGACGTAAACAAGTTGTCGAACTATTTAAATATTGTCTCTATATTCTGTGTGTGAGTTTTTGGGTGATTTCGGGCACAACAGGGCTCTGATTGCACAATATCAATGTAGATACCAGACCAAAAATAGAGTTGGGAGTGGCATATTGAGTAAAAATGGATCGTTACTAAAGTGAATCACTGAAGTAGAATGACAACCCAAGAATGAAACGAGAAAGCTTTTCACCAAAAACCAAAAAAAAGAAAAGAAAGGAAATGGTAATTATCAATATGCCAAAAGGCAGGAACAAAGAAAGGATGGTCAACCACTCTCGGTTACCCTTTAACAAATGCATCACTTTCTTCGTCACTCGCCAGGCCCTGTGCTGAAAGTTCAAATTTTTTTTAACATAATTACAAGTGTAAAAATGCAAATATTATAGAAGAAATATCACATAGATATTTGTTTTGGGGGGTCTGAGCGAGTCATTCATGTGGAAAGAGGATTGGTATTGTATAATTTTTCTAGTTCGAGTCTCAAACAATTGAAAAGAGATTTAGATCATTATATATAGTATCTAACCAATGTTTTGAATATCGTACCGGATGGCGTATCGGTCAAGGCACTAAAATGAAATATTTCGATACCGGTACCGTTTCGAGATAGTTGATATATGAATAAATTATCTATATATAAATTATATTTTAAAATAATAGTCTATATATGAAGAAATTATACATGAATATATATATATATGTATAAATTATAAATAGTCTGACCTGAATTGGGGGTCAAAAAATAAGCTTATAGTATGAAGAAATGAAAAAAAAATAGAGGCCGAAATACTAGCCAGTACGGACAGGTACGCAGGTTGGTACTAGGGGTGGGCAAATTTCGGAATCGGAGTCAGAAATCGGAGTGACCTCGACGAGTCGATCAGAGGGCGGAGTCGGAGTCGGAGTCATGTTTTACTCCGAACTCCGAACTCTGATTTATTTAAAAAATAAACACAGATGCAAAACGACGTCGTTTTGCATCTGTGTTTATTTTTTAAATAAATCGGCCCTGTCTTAAACGATGCCGTTCCATTTAAATAGGAACGACGTCGTTTTGCTCTGAGTCTGAGGCTCTACGCCCTTTCTTCTTGGTCTCGAACCGCTGGCCACTCACACGACACACTCTCAGTCTCTCACGACTCACGGTCTCACCGCGGTTCACCTCAGTGACCTCACTCAGACTCTCAGTCGCAGGCACCACAGCAGAGCAGACTCGCATGGCTCAGTGGCTCAAGGCGCCCCATCGTATTCTCTCACACCTCACGGCCCAACCACCTCACGCTGCCATTTTCCCAGTTCAGAGCTTCACGCCGCCAGCAAGTTGCAACGGTAATTTTGGGTTTTAAATTTATGCGTTTTACCGTCGATTATGGGTATTGATTTTGGATTGTGTTTTGTGGGAAATTAAGAATACATTTGTATTTAGCAAATGGTTGTGAAAATGTGATAAATTTTGTCATGGTGTTTGTGGTTGGACAGTGAACGGAATGTGTTTGTTAAAATGTCCCTAAGAAAAAATATTTATATTTATCATGCTGATTATTTATTGATGGTACCAAAAAGAATATCAATTGAGAAAATTAACAAATATGATCCAGCAGACTATTCAAATTATATGCAAAACACAGCAAAGTGTTGCTTTGATAATACATATGTGCAATAGACAGGGCACAAAACACTAGATTTAGTTCAGACTTTCTGAAGTAAGCAAAACAAGCATTAAATCGTAGCATACACCTAATATTAATGTCCCAGTACATGGCTATGCCTAATGCTTTCATTAATAAAATTTCTTGGTTACTTATAAAAAAATAATAATAATGTCCCAAATTGAAGTTGGTTCATAATCTCAAAGAACACTTTATGAGGTAGGCACCTGGCTTCTCTATTTCAGTAAATTTTTTTGATAGGTAATCAAGAGTTTTTTATATAAGTAGGTAATCAAGAATTTTATTCATAAGAAAAGTAGGCATAGCCCATTCTCCATTTCAGTAAATACAACATGATCATTTGTGAATGTGACACTCCTTGCCTCTAAAATAAAGTCATATATGTTGTGTACTCGAGAGATCATTTTTCTCCTTATTTAGATCTTTTATCCTTCTATTTTCCTTCACCTCCCTAGTTAGGTGCTCCTCTTGCATGCAAAAGGAACACCCCTTTGCTTATTTGATAAAATGACTATCAAATAAAAATAAGGCATATTCGCTAGGTCTTTATCCCTATTTTAGGTTCTCTAAGGTTTTGATAAATTAGCAGCATTTTAACGGGCACCATAACAAGAAGTCTTCCTTAGAATCAACTAAGAGAAAAACTTCAAAGTTCAAAGCTGGTTGTAAAAGTTTCAGTTATCTACCATTTGACTTGAGCATTAACTGAGTAAGGCTAGTATTAATCTTGTTAACTCAATAAATTAAAAGGTTTGGATTAGTATATTTAATGGTTTTTTGAGGTAACGATGGTCCCTAAGATTAAAAAAAAATGCTAGTCCAACACAGAATCAGAAGCAGAATTCTACTTGGTTAACCACGGCAATTTTATCATCTGCCGAAGCATCAAATGGACTGAGTTAAGATCCAATCCAATTAAGTATTCATACACACCCATATCTTTCCTTTAGACTTCACTTTATGTATTACCCAAAAGTAGCTTTGAACTCATCCATGTCCAGCTAGTGGTTCTGAACCATGTTAAGATGGTTGATTGAGCATTTTACTTTTTTGCAAACTTATTCAACAAGATGCATGTTGCGACTGATCATAATCATAGTTTATGAAATTTAATTGCGACGTAAGGATCCACTTTGAATGAGATCAATTGTGAACCTGCAAAACCATGGTTTGATAATTAATTTAATTGCGAACCTGCTAAAATCAGAGTTGATTATGACTTCAAAGCATATCTGAGTCATAGCAACAACTTGTTGGATATATGATTATTATATTATAGTATTAAGAAAATTTTATCCGGTACACTTCCATCTTATTATGTAAAGTGAAACATTTTTATCGTTATTACATAATTTCTCTTTCCCAGTAGATATTTTACGTTTGGGACGTGATTTATTTTATTTACAATATTTACATTTTTTTTATTTAGCAACTAACTCCCTATTTTTAATTTAATTTTTCAGTTTCTTTGATTTCAAATAATATGGAATCTATGGATGTTGGATCTAGTGGAAGTAGAGATTGTGGAGACAATGTCAGTACTCCTACACCGGCGGCTTCCACCCTTCCAACGGCGTGTACTTCCACCCCTACAGCCCCATCTAGGGCAGCACCTAGACCAACATCTAGAGCAGCATCTAGAGCAGCTACTTCCTGTGCAAGTAGTCGACTCCCAGTAGATATAGAAGTTGAAGATGAAGATATGTTCAATGAAGAGGAGGAGACGGCAGATGTGCCCATTGAGCATGATCAACCGCCACAACCTTCTAAAAAACGGTCGTGGACGTGGGAACATTTCACTAAAATTTCTGGTGATCGTGAGAATCTCAATGCAAGATGCAACCACTGTGGGCAACTTTGTGGTTGCCATTCGAAGAAGCAAGGCACCAGTGTATTAATAGCACACCTTTTTGCTTGCCAACGGTATAAGATTGCGAAGGGATTGGCGGCCATTGGCACTAATCAAACCAAGCTCAGTTACGAAACCAGCATGGCAACTGATGGTGGCCCTTCACATGTTAAGAAGCTTATAATCCATCAATATAGTGAGAAGATGTTGCGGGAATTACTTGCAGAGATGATCATTACTGATGAGATGCCTTTTACCACAGTTGACAAAAAAGGCTTCAACAAATTTGTGCGTTGTCTTGAGCCACGTTTTCCCATGCCTTCACGGTATACAGTTATGCGAAATTGTATGAAGAGGCATGTGAGGAGAAAGAAAGAAATGAAGGAGATGTTTAGTCGGACTGGCCAAAGAGTGTCATTCACCACTGATACATGGACGTCCATACAAAATGTGGGCTACATGTGTATCACAGCTCACTTTATTGACAGTGAGTGGACGCTGCATAAATGGATAATTGGATTTAAAGAGATTGTTGATCACAAGGGTGCATCCATTGGTGCAATGATGGATGATTGTATTCAGAACTGGGGTATTAAAAAAGTCCTTTGTATCACAGTTGACAATGCCAATGCCAATGACACTACTCTTGAGTGGTTCAAGAGGAATACAACGGTAAAAGATGATATCATTCGTGGACACGAGTTCCTACATGTTCGATGTTGTGCTCATATCATCAACCTCATTGTTTCTGAGGGGTTGAAGGAGGTTGATGATTCAATTACCAAAGTCCGCAATATTGTGAGATATGTGAGGGCTTCCCCCCAAAGGCTTGGCAAGTTTAAGGCTATAGCTGAACAGCTTCAGATTCCATCTAGAGCGATGTTGTGTTTGGACGTTCCGACTCAATGGAACTCGACATATATGATGTTGGATGTGGCGCGAGAATGGAGGTCGAGGACAGGGGTTTGAGGTATGCTTTGATGGAGTCTACTGGGGGGAGAAGGGGGCTCGGCGCTCTGGATGCAGTCGATTGGGATCGTGTGAAGTCATTTGTTGAATTTTTGAAGTTGTTTTATGATACAACTATGCGGATATCTGGATCCAAATATTGTACTGCGGACTTGTACTTCGACAAGCTTTCGAGGATTCACGAACACCTGCAACAAAGTTATGCTAACAGTGAGGGACTGTTATTTGCTACAGCTATGAGGATGAAATCAAAATATGATAAATATTGGGGGGATATTGTGAAGATAAATAGATTATTATTTGTGGCTGCAATCCTTGACCCCCGATATAAGTTAGAAATTATACAATTTTTCTTCATTGACATCCTTGGGGAAGAGAAGGCTGAAGAGTTTATTAGAGAGCTGAGAAAGGATATTGATGACTTATATGGCCACTACAACAGTAATAGTCATCCTACTCCAGCAAGGGGTAGCCGTAGCTCCTCACACCCGACCAGTTCGACATCTTCCGGTGATTACACTGCTTCTGCTGCAGCTCTTTCATCACCACTGGTGCAGCGATATCATCAAAGGCGTGCATCGAGGAATATTATGCAGTGTAGGTCTGAGGTTGAACGCTATTTGATGGAAGATGTCGAGGCACCTAGTGATGCATTTCAGTTATTAACTTGGTGGAAGGTTCATTCCACCAAGTTTCCTATTCTTTCCCGAATAGCTCGAGATCTATTGGCGATTCCTATCACTACGGTTGCCTCTGAGTCGGCGTTTAGCACTGGAGGTCGTGTGTTGGATGCTTATCGGAGTTCATTGTCAGCTTCAACTGTGGAAGCCCTCATTTGCACACAGAACTGGCTATGTGAAATGCCCATTGGAGTAGATATCATTGATCCCGAGAGCTATAGGCTTGAATCAGGTAACTTATATTTTATATGCTTTTAAATGGTGATTTAAATATTTGTAATGTTTTAATTATTCAACTTCTAATCATTATGATTTTGTAGACCTACTTGTGAACCCTAGCATAGTTGCAAATGAGTGATAATTGCGGATGACTTACAAGTTACATGGATGAGGAGTTGTGTTCATGTATTGTAGTGATGTTATTCAGGTACTATATTAATATTTTTAAATCATTTAAGAAATTATTGACCATTTCATAATTCATACTATATTTTTTTAAAATATTTTCATATGTATTATTTTGCAGATAAAACATTATGAGACTGGCTACTGGCTTCAACTTCAAGAATCAAGACTTTTTTCCTTTCTCAAAGTTCAAGAATCAAGACTTTGTCAATGTTCAATTACTAATTTACTACTCTTTGATTGTGTAATGTATGACTGTTTAATCAATCTCATTTGTAAGAGATGTTTTTTTATTATTTTTACATAATGTTTTTGAAATCAAAAGTCAATTAGGTGGTTGAGCCTTAGATTGAGCATGGACCTTCGGAGGTGGGCCTCGGAGTCAGAGGTGGGCTTTCGGAGTCGGAGGCAAAATATTACCACAATCTAGGAATCAGATTATCCCAAAATAAGCATAGTTATTTTGAAGTAAATATACTAAATAACATGGTCTTTAATTGATTATAAAATATTATTAAATTATTATAAATATATTAGATAATATTTGATACACGAAGGGTATAAGTGTTACTAATTATTTAAAAAAATTTGAATTTATTATTAAAAATTAAGCAAGTTTTTATAAATATTTTGTATTTATTTATTTTTTGAAATAAAAAATTTGCATTGTATTTACATATTTTATAATTAAAAGTAATATCTTTTAAATATATTATTAATATAATCAATTTATTTATTTTCAATAAAAATGATGATTCTTTAGTACACTTTTGACTGTAAAAGAGGGAGTGACTTGCATTGGTAACTGGAAAGTAGTAGACGGATAATATATGCTTGTAATTACATTTTTAGACTTTGATTGTCTGGTGGTTACAATAAAGAGAGGGATACAATTGGTATTCAACTGTATTGACTCCAAAAGTGATTATTATAAACTGAAAAGTTGATGGATAATGCAGAGATCCATTAATTAAAAAAGAAAGGGAAAAACAAAAAATCAATAGTGCTACTCCCAAGAGACTTCTTAATTGTGGTGAAATGAATTCTCCTGTGCTTTCTCTTGAGTGAAGATTTGTTAAATTTAGATTATCTCATTTTAATATTTATTATTATTTTTTAAATATTATTTAAGTATAATGGAAGATTTGCACTAAAAGCATGCCCAACAGTCAAAGCTGTGTGGCACACCAACAACAACCTTACATTAAAATACATCTAAATAGAATTCACAAAATATTACTATTTATAAGTCAACTAAACTAATATGAAATCACATTAATATTCACAATCATATCCTAGCCTACTTTGGATAGTGAGTTGAGATAGTTTGTGAATAACAATGATATATTTGAGTTGAGATGAGATAAAATATAAATTATTTGGATTAAAATGTTTTGTGGGATTTTGGAAAATGAGAGAAAAAAATTGGAAGAGATGTTTACCATTGTTTAATCAATCTCATTTGTAAGAGATGTTTTTTTATTATTTTTACATAATTTTTTGAAATCAGGCCTTAGATTGACCATAGACTATCGGAGGTGGGCCTCGGAGTTGGAATCGAAGGCAGATAAAGCCCAAAACGACTCCGATCGGAATTCCGAACTCCGATATGAGTTGGAGTCCGACTCCTGTCGGAGTCGGAGTCGAAAAAATTTTTTCCCTCCGACTCCGACGGAGTCAGAGCCCACCCCTAGTTGGTACAGGCCGAATACCGGCCGGTACGGCCAGTATTTCATTTCTTGCCCAATAAAAATGAAAAGCAACCATATATAAAAACACAATGAGGCAGGCTTGAGAAATTCTTGTGCCAGGAAAGAAAGTTGGATGTTTTCCACTTAAGCTTGATGTAATTTGTGAAATGGATAGTGGACAAGTTAAATTAAGGGGTCATTTGTAATTATATTTGCGGCAGCCGCTGATTGAATTGTACTACTCCACTATATATATATTCTTGTTATAAAACTAATGAAAAGAGAGAGAGCAAAAGAGAGAGAGATCTTGAATATGAGAGAAATGTTTAGAGAACTTTGTTTTCTCTTATTTCTTGGTGCCTTACACAAATGAGGACTCCCTCTATTTATAGAGATCTCTTGGTACAAAGAATGGTTAGGATTGTTACACTTGTCATCAATCCAATGGTAAAGAGTATAAAGGAGGTTAGGTGTACCTAAAATCACCATTGAGGGGTAAGTGTACCTAAAATCACCATTGGGGGGTAAGTGTACCTAAAATCACCATTGATGGCTAAAGATAGGTATAAATTAATGGCTCAAGATTGGTCATACAATACAATTTGAACTTAGTTTCTAACACTCCCCCTTTGGATGACCACATATAAAGAATATGCCTCGTTAAAACCTTGTCAAGGAAAAACCCAGTGGGAAAAAAAACCAATGACGAAGGAAAAAGAGTACAATATTCATGTATATCGCCAAGTACTTTAAGATTGCCTCATTAAAACCTTGCAAAGGAAAACCCAGTGGGATAAAACCTTAGCGAAGGAAAAAGAGTACAATCAGCACAAGTCTTCAAGACTTTACTCCCCCTGAAAAGTGCATGATAATATGTCTTCAAGTCTCCGCATTCCAATGTTCTGCACAATCTTCTTAAATGTTGCAGTTGGTAATGCTTTAGTGAATAAATCTGCCAGATTATTTCTTGACCGTATCTTCTTGACATCAATTTCAACTTTCTTTTTATGAATTGCAATGATCTTCTTGTGTGGATCTGATAGATAACTCGCATCTGTATATCCATCTAATTGTGGACTTGATCCAAATAATCACATATTCAGGGTTTCAATTAAACTGGAGATAAGGTACTTCAGGACCAAGAATTTCTCCATTGTCTTCACAAGGACGAAATGGATTTTTCTGCTCATCAAATTATCGAGCAACCATTGGAGTACTCAGGACTTTATAGTGAAATTCACCATATTGATCCAAGATCATTTTAATATTGAATTCACTACTCTTCTGGAGTTGTGCTCTTCTGGAGTTGTACTCTTCTGAAGTTCTTGTAAATAACATAATTACTGGAGGAGTTATCAAAATTAAACCGCAAACCTTCATATTCAAAAACGGTGGCCATCCTTTTAGATCAGACAAGCACCGCATGCTTTTTCAGCTTTTCTGGAGCTGTCAGGCACCGCAGGGTTATAATGCTACATCTGCTGTCAGACGCCGCAAGGCTATGATGCTATGCCTCGTCTCTTGTAGAGAGATGCTTCACGAGAGATGCCGTGAATCAATAGAGGTGCTTAGTTTTTCTCTATAAAAAAGATATTCGGCTCATTTTCATTCGCATCTCATCTTCTTCACTTTTCTGTAATCATACTGCATTATTACTCTGCAATCTCTTTTTGTATTCTTACTCTGCAATGGCTCAGCAATCTTCTCATGGCCAATATATAAGGTATTATGCACCTCGTTCATCAGCTGTTCCTGCTTCTTCCACAGGTGCTATAATATAATACAATAATGATCTGACTAATAAGTCAGATGTTGAAGCTATCTACGAGCTTTTGAATCTCAGTACCTATTACTCTTCAACTATTTATGCATTTTCTCAGCGACTACAATCCAAACCTTATGATTTGGACAAACTCCATGAGAAAATTTCTATCCTTCAGCGACTTCTTCAGGAGTCTAACGTGAAGATAGAAGCAATAAAGCAAGAGAATAGGAAATTAAAATCTCTGCTTAAGTCTTCTTTTAGATTGCCTACTCCTTTAGATAAGGATGCCATGCAGGTTCTTGAAGAACAAGAGCGTTTAAAGAATGAGGCGAAATGCCTCAAATTTCTGTAATTTTTGCTTCAAGATAATAAAATAATATTTCACAAATACTCATATTTGTGTTTCTATCTTCTGGTAGATATTCTGTGTGCTCCATTTTATTTCTCATTTAATAATGCACATTTATCTCCCCCTTGAAACCGAAAGGGTTTTATATTTCAAATATGTGCAGTTCTTCTGATCTCTTCAGGAGTTTCAAGAAGATTTAAATCATCAACCACAATAATAACAAATCCGGAATCTCTTAATAAAAACACATGGGTATATTGGATTATTTTCAAATCCTTCTTTCAATAAATATTCGCTAATGCGTTTATACCACATGCATCCGGATTGTTTTCTGGATATACTCAGATAACAAGCTTCAAGCATTTTATATCCTTCAGGGATTTTCATATATATGCCTTGGTCTAATGACCCATATAAATATGCAGTGACCACATCCATTAACTGCATATCCAATCTTTTTGTAACTACCAAACTAGTCAAAAATCTGAATGTGATTGCATCCATAACAGGAGATTATTTTTCCTCATAATCAATCCCTGATTTTTGCAGTTTTCATGAGCTTTTCTGGAGCCTCAATGAAATTTAAATTATCTATATAAACTGCAATAAAAGATAATATAAATACTGAAAATATATTGAAAATAGCATGTTCCACATGCGTTTAGCTTGCATTAGATCATATAAGGATTTTAAGACTTGATAGAATATGTACTTCAGGACTATATGCTTCATGCATACCCAAACTCTTGGTAACTATCAAGTTAATACAAATCTCAATATGATCTCTTTAACTTCAAAAACATATCAATATTATTTCTACTGGAAATATATTCGTGATTTATAAATCACATTTTCATTTCATTTATATAAATACCCACTCATATTCAACAAGCATCACCTCATAGGTGTTTGGATTTCAAGTCCATATGCATCGCATTTTACTAATGATAACAATTCTGCAGGAATTGTTTATTTCTATTTTGGCCAATATTTTACGTCGGTATTCTTCGACGATTCTGAGCTCACTTTCTTTATTACTTCTGGTAATATCAAATGCCATCTTATATGAAAATACGTTGTCGACAACGGTTTTATTTCTCTCCATAATTTCTCATTTACTCATGAAATGTAATATCGAGATCTCGTTATTTTCAGGTACCTGTCCCTCTTCAAGGGAAGACATTTCATGAAAACCTCTTCAGGAGGTACTCTTCAGGAGTATTATACTCTTCAGGAGTTTTCATTATGAGAGAATTTTGTATAGAGAGTTTAGATGGATCTTATTACTTGTTTTGTGGGTACGGTCTCTTCAGGAGCACCGATTTCTTTTCTTTATGCCTTTCTCTTTCCGAGATGCTTTATCATTTGTATCAATAGGTCTCACATGCTTTCAGACATGTCTTATGTTCATTAGACTGCTAACTTTCTCAATTGTCCTTCGGGGACTTCAATCCTCGCTGGGATTTTAGCAGCTAGAATATGAGACCTTTTACTTATTGCATCCAAAAATTAATTATCATATGAACTTCCAGTTCACCTATGATAATCAAGATAACGTCGAATTATTTCATCTTATTTGCTTCTAGCAAATTTTTCTTTCCACTTCTGGTGGTAAAACTTTATAGTAAAAGAATTTTCTGGTTCTTTTATGGACGTCCATATGAAAATCATTCGACTTATCGTAATTGATTTTGGATGATCAAGATAATCATGAAAAGATACAAATATTTTGAATCATATCACTTTTGATTCATCAACATATTTGATTCAATAGTTGTATAATATAATCTCAAAGAGAAAGCTGATAATATTTTTAATACGAGCTTCTGGCTCGAAATTATTTTAGTAATGAGAAGATGCTCTTTATTGTCTTCGTTGGTGGTTTCAATATGACAACCATTTCGACGTATATCTTTGAAACTTAATAAATTTCTTCTGGATCGTGAAGAAAATAGAGCATCATCAATACAAAATTTGGTGTCATTCGGCAACACAATATAAGCTCTTCCGGAGCCTTCAATTAGATTTGATGAACCAGATATGGTATGAACGTAGGCTTTACTCAATGTTAGATTTTGAAAATATTTTTTATACTTAAGAATTGTGTGAGTTGTAGCACTGTCAGCAAGACATACATCTCTATTATTCATCTCAGAGATAAAAAGTTCATCAGTAAGACTCATGATTCTAAAATATATAAAACTTTCATTACTACAAAACATTGCAAAATATAAAAGAAATTACAATAAGATAAAGGAAATACATTAATTAAAAATGAACATTTTCATCACCAATCAAATGATCAATTCTATCACTAGAATTTTCAAAGAAATCAGAAACATCAAGGCTTGTAGTATCTTCTCCTTTTATAGAAGCTAAAGTATTTGATGGTTCAGCAAAATTTGTTTCAAACTTTTTTGTTTTTTCTTTTATAGAAGCTTGGTATAGGTCAACCAAGTGCTTATCTGTACGACAGGTACGAGACCAATGTCCAGTCATACCACATCTATGGCATCCATCTTCATCTTTCTTTAAAAATTTGTTTTGAGGACCTTTACCCTTCTCTGAGTTGAACCACTTCTGGTGGTGCGGTGTATATCTACTATTATCCCTTTTAGTGTGGTCGCTTCTAGGACCTCCACTTCTATAATTTTTTCTACCACGTCCACGCCCTCGGTTTCTTTGAAAAAATGCACCATTTGCTTCTGGGAATGGTGTAAATCTAGTACCATTCACTTCAGGGAATGATATAGAACCAGTAGGACGTGACTGATGATTTCTTAACAAAAGCTCATTATTTTGCTTAGCTACTAGAAGACAAGATATAAGTTCAGAATATTTTTTGAACTTTTGCTCTCGATACTGCTGCTGCAGGAGCACATTCGATGCATGAAAAGTAGTATATGTCTTCTCTAATAAGTCATCATCAGTGACTTTTTCACCACATAATTTTAATAGTGAGCTAATTTTAAAGAGTGTAGAGTTATACTCACTAACACTCTTGAAATCTTGCAACCTCAGGTACATCCAATCATGACGAGCTTTTGGGAGGATTACAGTTTTCTGATGCTCATATCTTTCCCTTAAATCATTCCACAAAATAAGGGGATCTTTCACCGTGAGATACTCAATTTTTAATTCTTCATGAAGATGGTGCCGAAGGAAAATCATTGCCTTAGCACGGTCCTGCCGGGACCCTTGATTTCCTTCTTTAATTGTATCTCCCAGGTTCATCGCTTCCAGATGGATCTCAGCATCAAGTATCCAAGATAGATAATTTTTTCCAGAAATGTCAAGAGCAACGAATTCCAATTTGGTAAGATTTGACATTTTCTACATATATATATCAGGAACATAAGTATGCTTATATTTGTAAATAAGAAATATATTCACAAAATCATGAGAATAAATATAGAGCTTCATCAAGTAATAATAATTAATATAACATTTCATATTCATTTGGGAACTACAAATAATATATTGAAACACTTACTTGAAGTATAAGCCTACTAGCTTCAAGATCGTCAGAACCTTCGTGCTGATAACGTGTTATAAAACTAATGAAAATAGGAGAGAGCAAAAGAGAGAGAGATCTTGAATATGAGAGAAATGTTTAGAGAACTTTGTTTTCTCTTATTTCTTGGTGCCTTACACAAATGAGGACTCCCTCTATTTATAGGGATCTCTTGGTACAAAGAATGGTTAGGATTGTTACACTTGTCATCAATCCAATGGTAAAGAGTACAAAGGAGGTTAGGTGTACCTAAAATCACCATTGAGGGGTAAGTGTACCTAAAATCACCATTGGGGGGTAAGTGTACCTAAAATCACCATTGATGGCTAAAGATAGGTATAAATTAATGGCTCAAGATTGGTCATAAATACAATTTGAACTTGATTTCTAACAATTCTGCTAATTTTTGAGATATCAGCCATAAATAGGATGTAGCACGAGAAGACAAAAAATTTCTTTTTATTTTTTCAATCATTTTTTATATTCTTAAATATTTTCTTTTTAAAATTTCACAAAATCGCTAAAAGGCACTTCTTTAATTACTAAATTAAAAAAAAAAACAAACAAACAAACAATCGGACCCATCGTCGGTAAGTATAGCTTTTCTCATTCAGCACATATATATATATATACATATATATATATATAAATGAGTTGGAAGAACAAATATTTAAGAAAAACACTACTACACCGCCCACTGCTCTTTTTTTTTCCTTAATGATTAAATAAATAATTTTAAATGTATTGTACTATTGGTATATATATATTTTTTAAATATATTTAAATATATTAAATATATATATAAAAATATAAATATTTTAGCGATCAGACGAAGCCTTTCTACGAAACGATATTTAAAGTGCAGCTAGCTAGCTAGCGCCGATCAAATCAACCATAAATTCAATGGATTTGAAAGGATTCAGCTAATTAATTGTGAAATATATAACACAAATCTTGAGATCGATAGATCAAGAAGCAAGCACGTGCGTACCTCACTTGTTGTGCTCCTCCATCCTCGTCAAGACTGCAAATTACGCATAGAAGGTCACTGGAATCAGTTAATGATATGAGAACCAAGATCGATCGGCATTTAGATGTGAAAGAGTGTAGCGAAGTTGGGCATATGACCGACTCTTTATATATGGTGGGAAGAGTAGAAAAAAGCTCAAATAAAGCATGAAAGACGATAAATGATAAGGACCCACCAAACTGATTTGAACAAGAGTTTTGCTACATACAAGCAAAGTCGCGTACTAATCTGCGTACCAATACTGATTCTTTCATACTTAAAATTTAAATTAACAATATTTTTAATAAAATTTACTTTTTGACCAATTACATTAAATTGGTGCGTAGATTAGTGCATAATTATGCTTACAACTTGATTTTTCCTTTGAATAAAGTATTCACATCTCTATCTTTTCATCATCCATTTAAATATTCTTTTTTTTTTTAATAAAGATTATTCAAATGAACTGATTACTAATTTTTGTTTTAAATAGGATAAGACTTTCGTCTAAAGATTGGGGAAAACTTCTTCCAATTAATATAAACAAAAGTATTATGTGTCTTCGCATGTAAGAAACTCACGTCTTTTTTCTTTCTTTTTTTTTTTTTTTAAATTAAGGGAAGCATGTCAATTTAAACTTTGACTATTACAAAATATGTGTTTTTCATGTGTTTAATAGACTTTTGTTATTTCTATAAATGGGTTAAAGAAAATCTATAGTTGGAGGAAAATTATGTTCTTCCAACAAGGCAGAACATTTATATTAGTTTCTTTATCTTATCCTTTAAAATATATAATCAAATATCACTTTTTTTAAATTTTATATACTAATTTTTATAATATATCATATATTAATTTATCTATTTTTTTTCTTCATATCAAGTAAATAATCTTTTTTTATTCTTTTCAAATATTTCATTTCTACCAATAAATTTGAAAAATCCATATATTTTCTTATATTTGCAATATATTTTTATATACAATGTAATATAATTCAATCCTATACACACAAAATAAAAACATATAAGCCAAATAAAAATTAAAAATAATATCAAAATATGAAAAAACTGGATAAAAAATAATACCTATATATTTGCTAGAAGAAAATGAAATAGAGGTGTTTTAAATCATAAACAATAAAAAAAAAATTACTTACACAGTGAAAATCAAAGTAAAATAAAATGAAATAGTAAATAAAATATAAATAATAAAAAAATATTTACAAGATGAACAATATACAATACATGTAGCGGGTTACCTATAGTGATCCGGTGCAGCTGTACAATTTCGATGCGTACATCCATGACTATGTATAAAAAATAAATGCAGAGAAAGTAAGAGATTGAGATACATAGATTTACGTGGTTCGATATATTACCTACGTCCATATGCATTTGAGGAGGAGAACAATATTTTTATTGAGAATTAAAAAATACTGGTCTAAATGGTAGGAAGTCACACACGCTCCCTCCAATAGAGTTTGAGTTACAGCTTAGAATCTAGCCCAATTGGAGAGTTCAATGAACTTTAAAGTGATTACTACCATTAACTTAGGGTGAATCCATATTTCGTATTCTAATTTAATTAGAATATAGTACATGCCAAATCATTTGTAGTAAGTTAGAGATCAATGAGCCACCACCCCTAATATCTATAACTATACTATGAGGGAAGGAAACTAAACCAATGATCAATATGATCTCATTATTAGGCTCTATATTCCGAAACTTCCATGTCTTTTGAGTATGAAACACTACTATGGGCTTGGTAGGCCAAGGCCATCTACCATAGAGATGGTGGCCTAAGAACAAAAGAATAAATGACATAAAAGTAAGATTCATTCATTGATTATTCTCAAACTTGCCCATAGGCCATGGCCATCTACCATAGAGATGGTGGCTTAAGAACAAAAGAATAAATGGCATAAAAGTAAGATTCATTCATTGATTATTTTTAAACTTGCCCAAGACTGCAAGTATTTACTTTAATTGGTTCATTGCTTAAAAGGGAAAGTAATTTTTTGGTTCCTTGGATGGCAGCACGTCACCTCCAATTCTACTTACGGGAAAAAGGTACACGCAAGAATTAGCTCAACAATTCACCATGGCGGCAACCACTTTGTCTGTTTTTTCTCTTACTCTTTCTTTTTTTTTTTCTTTGGTCCCTTAATCTTGGTTTTATCCAATATTCTTGAAAAAATAAATTAGGAAAAAAAAAATAAGAAAATGATAGTTTTGCTACTAAATATGCTAATCAAATATGCTAACTCATATATTTTTATTTATTTATTTTTATTTTCTCTTAATGGTTAAAGAAGTAACTATTAGTGAATTTATATTTTTAATTTTTTTATAGTTAATAATGTTTAAATTTTTTTTAAAGAAAATCAAATTAAAAAAAATTTATTTACCGGTCACTAAGTAGCATTGTCCCAAAGAATATCATTTTGCTAATCTGGACTTATTAGAAGTTTTTGTTTTAAATATAAAAAAATTATCCTCTAAATCGGCAGGTTGGGAAAATCTTTTAAATTAATATGGATAAATTGTTACGTGTCTTGTGAGCATATAAGAAATATTTTAATTTAATTGAAGGGCTGGCATGTGTCAATTTTTGAGAAAATTTAGGGAAGAAACAAGCGTATCGGACTGTAAGATCAGTTGAATACAAATATTAATATTACACAAGCGTTAGGGAAGATAAACTGTAAATTGTACAAAATTTAAGCAGCCCCCACGTGGGTTTTTAAAGCCTGTTTGATTATAAGGTGGAATTAAAAAATTAAATTGTTATTATATTTGATTTAAAAATTTGAAAAAAATTATAATATTTATGTAATGATTTGATAAAAAAAATTAAAAAGTATTTATTAGAATAAAATGAAATGGTTTCTACGCCTTTTGGATGAGCTAAGGTTCTTTTATTACCCATTTTTGGATTTCAAGACTTACCATGAATAATGGAAGTTTTTCTATAAAAAAAAAAAAAAAAAAAAAAGAAGAAGAAGATTTCCCATGAATACTAAAATCTATTATATACAAATCGGTATGTTATATCGGAGACTCTATAGACATCGTTGTGGCTCTCTTTAGTGTATTTTATTTATATTTTTTTTAATTTTTATATGTATTTTTTAATATTTTAAAAAGTTATAATATCATTAAAAATTACTTTATTAATTATGAAATTAAAATATTAAAAAAAATCCCAATAGAGCCCAGCGGAAAGATTAGAATTTTCCAAACAGAAATGCTATCGTCCCCGAAAGTTGGGTCCTGACAATTTTTTTTTTTTACTTAATAATTAAAGAATTATTTTTTTTAGTGGTGTTGTGAATTTTTAAAAAAATATCTAAAAATATAAAAAAAATATAAAAGAAGAAGCAGGAGACTGAACAACAGCTTGAAAAGCTTGGGATTGGCGATTCTAAGGCCATATTCGACAATTTTTGATGATATGACTCTCTTTCTTGCAGTAGTTACAAACTTTCTTAGAACAGTTGCGAGCAATATGACCAAATTCCTTGCAACTAAAACATTGTAACTTGTTCCTCTCTCTTTCTTGTTCTGTATAGGCTACATTCACAGTCTCAAAACAGACATTTTCAAAAGTCATACCAATCTGAGTGAATAACCAATATTCTTCACGCAACAAATCTCCCAAACAAAGAGCCAAAAAAGGAACCGGATCACGGTTCAATAAACCAGCGCAAACAGGCTCAAATTCGGATCGAAGTTTCATTAAAAACTGATCTCGTGGACTCTCAATATAAACTATTTGAAAAGATGCGAGGGCTGTAGTGGGAACCTTAGCATGAGCAATGGCAAAATACTCGCTCTAAAAGTTAATAAAACTATAATAAAATTGTACGATAGGTAAATTATCTTGACTATAATTACTAATTTCCAATTCTAATTGGAACTCTAAGCATTATAATCTTGGTGATAAATACGGTGAAGCTAATCCCATATACCCTAAGCTGTAGTAAAACAGCGAAGATTGGTTACAATGTGATATTCAATTGTCCCTTATAGTGAAGAGATTATCTTAGCATCATTGACTTCTCAGTGAGCAAATATTTTTTATCAGTGGGAACCTTAGTAGAACTATCAATATGATTTGATAATTATTTCACTTTAAAAAATATTTTAAATTGAAATTCTTACGTGAGAAAATTCTTTTCAAAAAATTGAACAATATTATTTTCAATAGACATTATAAGTTTATGAAAAAAATATTAATCCAATAAGAGAGGCCCAAACACGTAATGCAAATGAAATAAGCCTACGGAAATAATTTGCAATACAGATTATCAGTCCAAATTAACAACACAAAAGAGAGACCCAATCACGTATTGCAACACAAGGTTCCCAAAATGATAATAGGAATATCAATTCGGCCCACGCAAAATGATCCACTCAAAATAAAAGAATTCCACTCGAAATTAGCCCACGCGAATAATAATAATAAAATAAATAAATAAAAACTCACGGCAAGCAGCTCTTCACTATTTGGCTCACACGTATTTTCTTTGCTCTTCCATTGAGCAAAAGAGACTCACGGCAAGAGGAAAGACGCACGGCCCACAAAATAGAAAGACCCACGAGAAAGAAGAAAAATGGCCCACGAAAAGGAACCCTGAAGGTGCTTCTTGAGAGAAAAAGAAGTCTGAAGGTGCCGTGAGCAATGGCTGAAAGAAAATATATATATATATATTATATATAATCATAAAATATATAAATACAGTACAATTATTTAAAAAAATAAAATTTATGATTAAAAATTAAATATAAATCCTGTATTAATTTATTTAAAAAAAAAAAGATTACGCAACACTTACACAACTACAATTATAAATATTATTTTTTTAAATTTTTATTTATAGATTTTATTTATTTTAAAATAATTACACAAAATTTATACATTCTATACGAGAATTATCCAAAAAAAAAAAAACACGGCAAGACCTAAAAACAAATAGTAAAAGTTACAACTGGCCAGGGGAGAACCTGCCGACAGCCTCAAAGCCACCCGCAAACGCTGTCTTTCTCTCGTTTGCTTTCATTTATATGGAAGAAATATTTACATTGGATGCTACGTATGCTACCATATGGAAGAAATATTTACAGCCGCTACCTAATTTACAGCCGCGCCTATGCTACGTATTCCAGCCTAATATTACAAAACTAATCCCCGTAACCCAACTTTCAGGATGAGCTGCTGAGGTCTTTCTTGCCCACCAACTTTATATGGAAAGCCAGCGGCAGCTAGTGTGTATCTCCCATTTCTCTTCCCTGAGTCATCTACTATAGCTGCCCTCCTGTTTATTTTACTCTACCTTAACTCCATTGCAACCAAGTATTTTTCATTTATCTGTGATTTTTATGTTTGTTGGAGGAGGCTACATGTACCAAGGGAAAGGTGAACATTTCTATGAGTACCCTTGATCTTGACTTGCCAAAGCGGCTGTAGCCAAATCAAATGGCTCATAGAAGTTAACTGGCCGGTCATTGTGAGATCTCTTGTTTCGATCACTGTCAACAATCTGCTTACCGAACTTCTCACGCTCTTTTCTCTTAGTCTTTTTTCTTTCTAATTATTGCTATTTTTAATTTTTTTGGATGGGTAAAGAGAAGGGAGAGAAGAGGGAAATGGCATAGGATTTAGCCTTTTTAAGAGACCCTTCTCAAACATCAATTATTAATACGGGTCACCTTCCAGGCAAGCTGCTTTGATTTCCCAGCAGTTTGCGTCTGATGGTGTCTACAGTCTTCTACCAAAAAAGTTACTTACCAAAAAATAATATGTGGGGCAAATTGTTTCTGCTGTTAGTTACCTGATAAGAAGGCTTAAGATGGGTATGTATTTTGTTCTGACACTCAGTGATGCACTAATGCATGGTATGTCTCTTGTCATACAGGGACGGCCAAGTTCACAATAATTGACAAGCAGGTGTGTTTCATCTTCTGTTTAAGTTTTTAGCTACTTTTCACTGATGTATTTTAAAATTTTGCAGATTCCACTTTCTGGACCAAATTCCATTATTGGAAGGGCTGTTGTTATCCATGGAGACCGGGATTATCTTGGCAGGGTAAACTCTTGTTGTGGAGTTTATGTAACCCACTTTTATTTTATGTATATTCATGATTAAAGCCAGCTATATGTAATCCACTCTAAGTCACAATTGGAGCATCTGTGTTGATAAATTGTTTTATTTGGTAAACAAGAAGAGTAAGGGCATTTATTTTGTTGTTATTTTTGTGGGGTAAAGGTCACCACTTTAAGCTAAAGCTCTAGATATTTAGGGTAAATATTAGAAAACTGAGATTTTGATATCCCCTTTCAAGTTTGTTAGAGGTTAAAATAATGATGTAACTCTCAAGTCCGACACTTTTAGCAAAATTTAGCAATTATTTGGAAGGGGGTGCTTGTTTTATGTGCTAACCCCTCCTCCCCCAGGATGATCTTTCTGAAGCCTTTAAATTGGTTTCTAACATGGACTTCTGATATTGAATTTTTCCCATTTCCCCAAGTGCTGTTGAAGTTATTCTAGAAAGGTGCATTAGGGCATGTTTGAACACTGAGAATTCTCAAAATTGTCAAAACTTCTCATAATTCTCAAAATTTTTCATAATTTTATTCCCAAGTATCACTCAAACACAAAACATGTCAATTTCAAAATTTCAACTTTTTCATCTAATCATTTCTCAAACACAAAAAATCAATACAATTTTTACAAATTTCAAAACAAAATACAAAAATCAATAGAACTTTTACAAACTTCAAAACAATTTTTTTTTTTTTTTGATAAGTAAAAGTAGAACTTTTGTTGATAGGAATAGGTGTAGCCCAAGTACACAAAAGTATACACAGAAAATGCCTAAGTTCCACTAAGCACTAGTGAGGGTTACAATCAAATCATGAAAAATGATACAACTAATGACCGAAGCCCAAGAAAATAAAGTATTATAAAAGAATCTCTTCAATTCATCCAAGGAACGCTCCCTGTCTTCAAACAATTTTTTTATCAAAACAAAAATTATATTCAAACAATTTTTTAATTTTTTAATATTTTTATTGAGCTTCTTCTCTCTCATTTCCCAAGACCCAATAAAACATCTTCACTTAAACCATTTCACTACTAGTCACAAAATTCTGAGATACTGCAAGTGTCCAAACATGCCCTTAGATTGGTTTCTTCTTGTAGCAGTACTTGTAGATTAGGGCTGTATATTTTACCCTACCATTTTCCTGTGATAATCACTGTTTTTTATGTACTTATTCCTTTTTTTTTATGCATTTATTGCCAATGCATTTGGACTCTGTTCTTAATGCTAATGAATATCTGGACAGTAAAATCACGGCGGGTATCCCCGGGATTCTTTGGAAATTAGATATGGAGAATGCATATGGTCATGTTAACTAGGATTTCTTATGTTACTTGGGTGGTGTGGTTTTGGGGAAGGATGGATTTCATGGATTAAGTATTGCATTACTGCTGCCCGTTTTTCGATTTTGGTGAATGGTGTGCTGGAGGGGTTTTTTAACAGCTCTAGGGGATTAAGGCAAGCCGGCAAGGGGACCCACTTTCCCCTTTTCCATTTTTCATTGTTATAGATGCACTTAGTCATATGTTGGAAGTAGTTGTTGAAGGAGGTTTTCTTTTTGGTTTCTCGGTGGGTGGTGTTAATATTTCTCATATTCTCTTTGCTGATGATACTTTACTTTTTTGTGAGCCGGACAGTGGTCATATTCTATATTTGAGGGCTTTTTGCTTTGTTTTGAAGCTGTCTTTGGCTTGAAGGTGAATCTTTCGAAGTCTAAAATGGTTCCTGTGGGTATGGTGAATAATGTTCAGGGATTGGCGAACATTCTGGGTTGTAAGGTCTCTTCGCTGCCCTAATATCTTGGTCTTCCATTGGGGGCTGCTTTCAAGGCAAAATTTTTTAATTTTTTTTTTATAGGTAAAAGAAGTTTTATTGATCTTCATAAATAGGCAAAGCCCGAGTACACAAGGTGTGACGCCCCCAAATTCCGCTTGGGATTGAACGGACATTTGAAGCGTCGAGACATGCAACACAAGGTTACCTGCCCCCGTTCATGACATATAAGATGCAATGTTCCTAACATGCATCTAACATTATGCAATATTCGCAGCGGATAATCTTTTTCTTTAGCAATACTATGCACCAACTAAATATATCCCAAATACTTGAAACATAATTCATACATAAAGGCATACTAAAAAGCCGTGATCACCACACTAGTCTAAAATGGTTGTGATCAAAAGAATACTTGAGATACAACTCCAAAAGTACAAGTATTAACCTAAGTTAAATACTATACCATCATCAACATCGCACCGTGGCCTAGTCGACCGTATTCAGTTGGTCAGATTCCAATTCTCCTTTGGGTCCTGTAACAAGATCTACCATTCGGGGGGAATGGTAGTTGGGACTACCACAGTGAGATTTGATTACAAATCTCAGTAAGTTAACATAAAACTTATACACAGGTTAAAAATGCATGCATGGCAGTAAAAGCATAAATGCATAATTATAGTCATACATAAACATAGTATAACTTGACATATAGCATGACTTAACCAGAACTTAAGCGTGAACTGAACTTGACTTAACATGGCATGAACTTAAGCTTAAAACATAACATGAACAATCAACATAACATGAACGTGAAACATAACATGGACATGAATATAACATAACATGAACGTGAGCTTGAACGTATCATAAACGTGAACATAACATGATGTGAACATGAACTTGGAACATAACATGAACATGAACATAACATGTACGTGAGCATAACATAACATGAACTTGATCTGAAACTTGACTTAACATAAACTTGGAATCTTATTTAATTGTCTTGATTAATAACGTGCATTAATACGTACTCCACAGTTGTTGTGGCCCCACGTATTCAAGTAACATAAAACATAATACGTACTCCACAGTTGTTGTGGCCCCACGTATTCTACATGTCACAATTGCTGTGTCTCATGTAGTGTATGCTCCACAGTTGTTGTGGCCCCATACTTCATGCTCCACAGTTGTTGTGGCCCCATGAATTCACATAACATAAAATATAATACGTACTCCACAGTTGTTGTGGCCCCACGTATTCTACATGTCACAATTGCTGTGTCTCATGTAGTGTATGCTCCACAGTTGTTGTGGCCCCATACTTCATGTAACATAAAATATAATACGTACTCCACAGTTGTTGTGGCCCCACGCATTATAAGTAACATAAATATAATACGTACTCCACAGTTGTTGTGGCCCCACGCATTATAAGTAACATAACATAAATATAATACGTACTCCACAGTTGTTGTGGCCCCACGCATTATAAGTAACATAACATAAATATAATACGTACTCCACAGTTGTTGTGGCCCCACGCATTATAAGTAACATAAATATAATACGTACTCCACAGTTGTTGTGGCCCCACGCATTATAAGTAACATAACATAAATATAATACGTACTCCACAGTTGTTGTGGCCCCACGCATTATAAATAACATAACATAAATATAATACGTACTCCACAGTTGTTGTGGCCCCACGCATTATAAGTAACATAAATATAATACGTACTCCACAGTTGTTGTGGCCCCACGTATTATAGTAACATAACATAAATATAATACGTACTCCACAGTTGTTGTGGCCCCACGCATTATAAGTAACATAAATATAATACGTACTCCACAGTTGTTGTGGCCCCACGCATTATACGTAACATAACATAAATATAATACGTACTCCACAGTTGTTGTGGCCCCACGCATTATAAGTAACATAAAATATAATACGTACTCCACAGTTGTTGTGGCCCCACGCATTATAAGTAACATAAATATAATACGTACTCCACAGTTGTTGTGGCCCCACGCATTATAAGTAACATAAAATATAATACGTACTCCACAGTTGTTGTGGCCCCACGTATTATAAGTAACATAACATGTCTTATCTTTCTTAATGCATGAGATATTAATTAATATCATATACTTTTCTAACATGGCGTATACTTGTAAATGGCACAATATGATTTAATCATAACATTTCATGGCATACTTAACATGGCATACTTATAACATACATCATTGTATGACAGAAAAGATTATGTAACAGATAATTATTCATGAGAGATTAAATCATTCGTAGCAGATAAACATGTAATGACATAGCATGACATGGCATATACGATAACATACATACATAAATTGTAGTTCTCTTACACATCACACATACACAATAAACTGATAGTAAGTTAGAGGCTAACTTACCTCGATCGTCGCGTTCTATGAGAAAAGGGTGCGAAACACGAGGAACTGCACAACAGCTGGAAGAGGAACACTCAAGTCCTTAAGATTTTCACTTCTGAACTCAATTGTCATATTATGAGCACTTGCAACACCACGGCAACTTGAGGTTTCACTATACTCAGAAGAGATAATTTGACTTCATAAAGCCTTTGCACTAAAACAAGTTCATTAAAATTATCAATAATAACCAACAAACAATTCCTTTCTCAATCCATATACTCTTAGCCATAGTCAACCACAAGATGACACCAGTCACCCCAGACTATAATCCATAACACCACTGCTTCGGGACACTGTCATACAGTTTCCCAACACTACACCATGCTCTACACTTCTCTGTTACGCCATCCAACCCTTCGTGACACGCCATCCGGTGTTTCACGACTTAATACAGAGTACACTCACGTGAACTCTCTTCCATCCACACTACAAAACCCATCACTGCGATACACGTCTCACAGTGCATCGCTACGCGACACGGAGTACGCACTACGCGTACTTCCTTCGCTACAACACTCATCAACACGATGCACATCACACGATGCATCGCCATACAACACGGAGTACACTACATGCGTACTCCCTTCCTTCTACGACACACATCATTACAGCGCACGTCGCGCGGCGCGTCGCTGCATTACACAGAGTACGCTACACGCGTATTCTCTTCACACAACCCGCCGTATCACATCTACGGCATCCATCTCACGCCTATACTTCACAGCACAGTCCACAAAATACACAATCAAACTCAACACTTCACAACCACACTTCCCTTCACAACTACGCAACGAACTCCACAAATACAACTACACAATTCACAAACCAACCAACTAACTATTTTAAACGTAAAATAACTAGAGATAGAAGGTTATACCATCGACGGGATAACCCGCGCGTCGCTCGTTGTTCGTCACGAACATGCGTCG
Organism: Carya cathayensis; assembly: GCA_011037825.1. Lineage (NCBI taxonomy): Eukaryota > Viridiplantae > Streptophyta > Magnoliopsida > Fagales > Juglandaceae > Carya > Carya cathayensis. The sequence continues at coordinate 530,809 of QGSO01000391.1, read as the reverse complement.
GAGGAACGTACGTGGCGGCGTACGGTGGCTGTCCACCACATAAAGTGGTAGTTTGGGCTTGAGAAAGGCTAGGCGTGGTCTTGGAAGACTCATGATTTTACAGCTGTCGATGAAGAACAAATTACGTGATTTACGGAAAAGATAATCTATACGCGTGATTCCAGATGAGGGTAAAGATGAGAGAGATGTGATTGCTGTCGGGAAATAATCCAAAACTGATAATTTTAGCGGGCTGTTACACAAGGAGTATACGAGAAAAAGCCTAATTACAAAACTACATGCTACGGATAGTAGCATACAAATCATTAAGACCCGTTCCATTCCATGCAATAGAAGGGGCCCAAAGCAATAAAGTATGAAAGAAAAATTCCCTAAAGCTGTTTGGGGAGCGTTCCCTATCCTCAAAACAGCGGCCATTTCTTTCGTTCCATGTGCACCACATTGGGAGGGTGTGTTGGAAAAAAATGATAGAAGGTTGGCAGGTTGGAAAAGGATTTATTTGTCTTTTACCAAAAACATCTCATCTCATCCCATTTTATCATTAAAACTGTCACAAATTTCTATACAAAATATAATAAACAATTCAACTTTTTCAAATCCCAAACAAAATTAACATTAAAAAATCATATTATAACAATATTTTATTCATTACTATTCAAAACATCTCATCTCATCTGTGTAACCAAACGGGCTGTAACTCTTATCAAAAGTTCGTTATCCAACCTTCCTTCAAACTTTCTTTCCTTATTTCTGTTACCTGCTAGTGTGGCCTCTCAAATTGAGATGATGTTTCATAATTTTCTTTTCGGAGGTATTGGGAAGGAAGCTTAAGTTTCACCTTGTTGGCTGGGATAAAGTTTGTTTTCTTGTATCCTGTGGTGTTTTGGGGGTTGCGTAACTTGAGGATCTTCAAAAAGCACTTTTGGGAAAATGGTTGCGGAGATATCACTGGGAAAGGGAGGGTTTGTGGAGAGTCATTATAGATTAAAAATACGTGAGTCTTAGGAGGGTTGGTGTTCTAATGAAGTGAGGGGCATATGGTGTGGGGTTGTCGAAAAATATTCGCTCTGGATGGGAGAGGTTCTCCAACTTTTTCAGATTTGAGGTTGGAAGAGGTTATGGTGTCTATTTTTGGCATGATGTTTGGTGTGTTTCAAGGGCTCTTAAGTATGTTTTTCCTACTCTTTACAAGATGTCTAGTGACAAAAGAAGCTTTGGTGGCTGACTTCTTGGTGTGTTCTTGTGATACCTCATATGATAAGGATAAGGGCAGGTGGTATATGGGATCCCACATTGATTGGGAAGTAGAAGTTCTTGCTCTTTATAAGGTTCCAATGGAGCTCCAATTATATCATTCATGACTAGCTCTTTTGGAGTATAAGCCATATGGTTTGGGCCTTCCTTTGGAGCATTACAATTCTAATGGTTGTTTTCCATTGGAATCTTAGTATTTTTAGAGCAGCTCATGACTGGGAACTTGGAATGTTTGCTATTTTTTTTACTTGTATGTTATGTTGTTTTATTTGGTAATGTGATGGAGGATAGGGTGATTTGGACTCTTGATGGAAATTCTTGGTTCTCGGTGTGCTCCGATTATAAGGCTCTTACGGTATTCTCTAATGATCATTGTTTTCCTTGGAAGGCTATTTGGAAGTTTAAGGTCCCTCCTAAGATTGCTTTCTTTGTATGGACTGCTTCTCTTGGGAGAATCCTCACCACTGACAATATGAGGAAACGTGGTCTCATCATTATGGATTGATGTTTATTGTGTAAGAAAAATGGGGAATTCGTGGATCATCTATTGTTACTTGTGATGTGGCTCGGTTCTTGTGGAATGAGATTATTAACAGGACTGGTGTGGTATGGGTTATGCCTGGCATGAGTGGTGGAAAATTTGAAGTGCTGGACAAGTATGAGGGGAAATATTCACATCCCTGCTGTGTGGAAGATGATTATTCCTCTTTGTATTATGTGGTGTTTGTGGATGGAAAGAAATAAGAGGTGCTTTGAAGACCGGGAGCCATTCCTTGGATGAGCTGAAGAGAATTTTTTTTTATAATACATTATTCTCTTGGGCATCGGTATTTAGTTGTAATGAGGGCAGTTTTCATGATTTGCTTGTATCTCTCATTGTTGTTTATTGGTACTTAGGCTTATTCTGTGTATACTTCCTGTGTACTTGAGCTAAGCTGTTTCCTATTAATAAAGTTTTACTTCTACTTATAAAAAAAAAAAGTATTGCCACTTCTAACTTAATATAATAACATAATTATTTGATATGTAGGGGGACATGAGCTTAGCAAATGCACCGGAAATGCTGGTGGCCGAGTAACTTGTGGTATGTAAATTATCCAGATCACCCTGAACTATAATCGATGCATAATTTCAACATAATTTACAGCGCATTTTAAATTTGGCTGTGTCCTCTTTTTAGCATTTGTAGGCGTTCCCAATGCTCTCTCTCACTCTCTCTGAAAATAGCATATATTGTCTATTTGATCCATGAAAAAATCTACATTGTGGTTTTTTCTATATTCTTGTCTTGTTTTTTACCTTCTGCTCGCATGATGTTTAATATTACCTCGGAATTTTGTGCAGGTATTATTGGTCTGCAAGGAGGAACTGTTGCTCCCAAAACCTTTCATCTAGTGTATAGCATTATCTCCTGCAAGTAGGGTTGTGAAGGACTTCCTGAGTACTCCTGAATAAATGACAAACGTTACGTTGGGTCTGTTTTTGTGATCTAAAATTGGGTGCTTGTGCTTTGTTCCCTTTTCATGTAATACCGACCTCTTTCTTATCAGTATTACATAAAGTTGCACACATTTTCGTTCGTCTCAGTTTTAATGGGTCTTCTCTTTCTTCCATCAGGTTGAAATTGCCCCTTTTAATCTCTGTTCCTGATGATAATACGAAAACGTTACGAATAATTGTGATTGTATATGGTCTAATATGCTAGAATACACATAAATGAAGGATTAAGAAATGAAGCGAAATGCCCCTGGGCATATAAATATCTACTGCAAATTTTGTGAATAACATTCGTTGTATAATACTGCAGCCATCCTGTGATGTGGCATACTTCCACTGAGTGTAATCCTTTTTTATTATTATTTTAACTTCTCAATGTTCTCATCAGCATGCACGTAAGGGATGTACCAAGCATCCACCAGTGTCTCTCAATCTATCATTTAAGGGTCATGCATTTTTTCATGCTAGATCTTATTAGAAAAACCAGTGAACCAAACATCTCACTTACACACAACAAAGTACAAGAGCATCGTAACCCTTATCCAAATATCATTGACGATGAGGTCTCTTTGTTTAGTCATGAGAAAATTACAACTCATTGAAAAATGCAGGCATCACAATAACTTAACAACACCCAACATCTTATTATCACAAAAATAACCACGATGTCAATTGACGTATTAAAAAAGAACGGCAAACCCCTTCGAAAGCCCGGGGCAAACACAACCAGCTCTAAATGATTTCTTTTTGATCGGTACAATCAGCTATACATGATATGCAGCAGTTTCAAAAGATTATGGTGCACAGCCTTCTCACAACCCTATTGCAACCACATCCTTTATGCTCTCTGGGCCTTCCCGCTGAGATATTCCCAGTGCAGAAGCAAATATTTCACAAGCTGGTTCAAAGGCATGTGGTGCCTTACCGTCCAGAAGATGTATGCAATCTACAACACATTCTACATCTTTGCTTGGCCGCCTTCTCATTGCCCTTGATGAAAACTCTGTTCGGTTGGTGACCCAGGAACAAAGGGAACAAAACCCCGGCCACCAAATACAGGGCGCATGAAGGCATCATCGAATTTACGCCAGTACCGATGAACAGTGTGTGTAGGAGTGGCCAGGAGTGCACGTATGCTGCTTGGTCAGGTAATTTCAGGTAGGTCAAACTCAGAATCCTGCCCCTCTCCAAGAAGAGGCACAGAATCCTGCCCCTCTCCAAGAAAAGGCACAGTTACTGATTTTGGAGTAGACGGATCTGACTGTACCTTGCTGGCTGTGTGTTTTGGATGTAGAAGCAAGAACCTTATAAGAGGTTTAGTCAGCAAACCAAACACCTGACCAGAAACAAATATGAAGTGTCATTACCATTATCAAGAACATTGAAATTTCATATGCGAAACTCGTTCATAACATCGTAAGCAATCCTAATGCAAAAGCAACCATAAATGTAACTTAGAATTCTTACAAAAATTCATGTGAAGGGCAGTTGGTTTTCTTGTTCCCTTAAGAAGCATCGTTCCTCTTAAGAAAATAACATACATATAGAGTTCAGCCAAAACCTCAATTGGAAGCATGGTGGAACTGATCCACTTTAATTGTATCTACATAAAATTATGTCCATGATGCTCTTGCCAAACAAATAATAAATAATAATATGGAGGAAGCAGGCATCTGACAGCAAGCGCTCGTCCAATGGAGCTTCGAACAATGGAACACCCATATTCTTGATAGCTAAGAAGCTTAATGGTAAAGACCATAACAGCAAGCACCATATTTGCATTTTCTCTTTTCACTGTAAATGAATCAGCTAATTCTCAGAAAATACAAACCGTTGGCATATCAAGAGGCCAAATTGGGCTCTTTTAATGTGACAAGTAAATAAGTTTGACCCTCAATGGACCAATCATGTGCACAGTAAAATTAAAAGTGAACGACAAAAGAATGGTAAGATTAATATTCATCACTATAGAACAAATTAAATCAAGTCAATACAATTTCATAGATCACAGAAAAGGCAGTAGACATCCCACCACTGTGCTGAAGAGAACAACAGTTATGGTGCTGGTGATCATGATTGCATTTCCTCGCAATTGAGTATGCCCTGACATTGTGAACTGCATTTAAAAAAATAAAAGGTTTACTAAATATTCCACTGCTACCATCTCTGTATCTGTATCTCACCCACGTACGCATGCGTGCACAATTCAAGTGTTCTTATTTCAAGCGGAAGAGTATAAAAGAAACTGAAATTTCCCTCTGATCAATTATTTCTAAACAAATTTTCTATGTAGTTATAAATATAACAGCATGTCCATATCTTACCTGATTATAAGCGAGTGCTATAGACACAGCACCTCTCATGAGACCAGCCCACCATATTACCACCTACAACAATAAATATGATGGTGAGATTTGGTACATCAATGAAGTACGAAAAAAACAGAATTATGCTGCAACAGAAACAGAAAGCATACTTGTTGCCTGAAGTTGATTTTTTCCTTTGGAGATTTTTTAACTAAGTTGATTAAAAATGATAAGGGGAAAACAAAGGCTGCTCTTCCTGCCATAATCAGACCTAGCAGTATTGAACTCACAGCAACAGATGTTCCAGGACTGCAAAAAGCAAAATCAAGCATTGCATGTTAGAGCAATAAATAATGTCTCAGCAAGGCAGCTATATATACATTTTTTCTGAAAAATTACATAGACTACTACTACTAATAGATATAAGGTTCAACATATTAACAGCTTGGAACTAAAAGGACTAGTTAGTCATCTAGTCTTATGTTGATAATACCTGCCACTGACAAATCTCCACTTTTCAATGTCCAAGGCATCCATTCCAACATAAACGAAGATAAAGATCTCAGCAACAAATGAAAGGGTTGCAAAAGCATGCCTGTGATAATTTGAAGGTAAATCTAAAGCATTAGGTATATGACAAATTGACCTTTGTTCTACATATGAAAAATGGGTTAAAATGGCATGATAGCTTCTAAGAAGACATACTTGGTAGTGATTCGTGAACACTCAGTCACATTGTGCCAGGTATAATGGGACATCACAATCCCACAAAAGAATACCGTGAGAATGCCACTCAAATAGAACAACTGCATAACAGGTTAAATACAGTAGCATCTTAGTGAGATGAAAAATAATTAGCAATCTATCAAGTCTGCCATCTACATAAAGCATTTGAAGCATAGAAAGAGAAACAAGTGCCGTTAAACAATTAGATATCTTACTTCAGCCATCATATATGAAAGGTATGCCATTAGCATCATAAGAGCAACTTCACGATCCGTAGAGTGCCTATATCATGAGAAAAATTGTATTATCAGAATTTGGTTTTAGCATACACTTCTTTCCTCCATCAGTTAAAGGTTTCTTCAGAAGCCAAATCAGGAGACCCTAAATATTAGGTGTCACCAGACCACTTCAACAAAGAAAAACCTAGCAGAAGATCTAAAGACCAAACAAGGCACCTTCTTATTATGAGACTAGGTCCATTTTCAACATTAATATAATAACAATGGAATACTATTTTTACCTATAAAAAAAAACAATGGATTACTATTGTTGCAATACCAGTAAAAGCAACTGACTCGATCATTCCAATTCTGACAAACATACCTTCCAAAATACAGCTTTTTGATGATGTATGCACTCAGCAGCCCAGTCTGCAGGGGAAAAGAGATATGTCATACCACAGGAGAATGGCACATGTAGCATAACACATTTGCATTCATACATAGGAATCTATGAGAGAGAGAGAGAGGCTTACTATCACACCAAGCATTGTGCTTGTGACAAACAAATAAAAGAAGTTGCCAATAAAATGCAAACCAATCCTGGGGTCGATATGATTGAGGTCAAAACTCTGGATTGCATTAAAAAGTACCACTGATGTTGCATCATTTACAACACCCTCCCCAAATACAAGACTGTAGAGTAAAGGCGTCTCATCCTGATTAAGCACCTGCACCGTCACATGAAAGTTCAGGTTTGAAGTGTAGATACCTTATCCGATTGAAGACTTGATAACATGCTGATATCTGCTATACCTGCAATGTACATACTGAGTCCGTGGCAGCAAATATTGCACCAATTGCTGAAATAGCAGGTCAATACAGTCAGACCCAAACAGCAAACAAAGTTACTAGAAAAAGAAAAATGGCAAATGTGGTACCTAGATAATCCCCAATATCCAGCGAACCAATATCCAATTTTTCGAAGAACTGAGTAACCCCTGGATCAAGCATCAGAATTTTACAGTCACAATAAGATAGTAATATAAAACCCAACAGCTCAAACTCTTTTTTTCTTTATTTATTTATTTTTATGTCTGGGAACCTCTCCCAGGCATGGCCATTCGGACCCACCCCTGCAAAGTAAATCCCGGTCCTGTGCACCGCACCCTTGGAAGTTTCCCTACACCGAACTGATTAAATTGCTAGCTTTTCACCAGGGGGTGTGTCCCCAAAGGATTGTTTGCACTCATGAGGTGTTCAACCTTGGACGTTGGAGTGATACCCCAAGACCAAGGCCTTCACCACTTGGGCCAACCCCTTGGGGTTTCTTTTTTTTTTTTTCTTTTTTTCTTTATTTGCTAGGCCTAACATACTTTAATCCAATTCAGAAGGGTATTTGGTACAAACATGGTGAAGAAAATAAAAATTTATTGAAAGGACTCGTACATTATTTGGCCAAAGAAATAATGTACAAGGTGACTTAGACAGAGTGAACTGTCGAGTATGGATGCATATATCACTTTCATTCCATCCTCTAACACCAAAGAAATTAGTAATATGCCTTTAAAACAATATCTAAAAATAAAGAGTAGGTGTCCACCCAATGCGATCACACAGATACTGAATATAAACTGTCAGATGAGAGAATTATCACTTTTTTACAGAAGAAAAGAATAGCAGCATTTTTAGGAATGATTCTCTGCTCTGTAATGGTCTCTCCTCAAAGATTGCACAAGACAGAAGAGTGGGAATTATCAGTTCTAAGCATAGTTAAGTACTAAAAATCCGGATGAATATGCTTCAAACAGAGAATTTTCTGCCGAGTGAACTTACACATAAAGTTCAAGAGAAAAGCAACAATACATTCCTAGTGGGTAAATCCTCCTATAGATTGGTATGACCCTAGAATTGTCTTACAGCATGAATTGGGAGCAATTGACAGTAATTAATCTTTTAATAGCTTGGAGACCGTAAGAAGCATGGGGACATGCCACTGACTCCATGAATATGGCCATATTTTGAATGAGCAGCACAGTGCCATGAAAAAATATTTGTAGAGGAGATTTTCGGCTCACTTGGTCACTTTGTAATCACTGATGTTACCATGAGTCAGAGAAGTCATAATCTAATTGGCTGCATTGCTAATAAATGGTATCATATATATATATATATATATATATAAAAAAATAAATTGTCTTAAAGAGATTCAAACTATCTTATATTCTGTGTGAGATATTGGTCTATGTACCCTTTCGATTAGTTTGCCAAAACAGCTAGTGAAAAGAAATAATGATAATAACAATATTATCCTCTAGAGACCTCATCACTTTATCTTCTAATCACATGGTGCCAACTAGACTAGAACCCAGACTGCTATAATTACCTCCTCTGTGTGCTACTCTCAGGCAGAAGGCTGAAAAAAATATGTCCCAACAACCCTATAAAGAACCACTATATGATTATCAACAAAGTTTACCATGTTGGTGCAGAACCACAATAGGAACTGTTTGTTCAAGTTCAGTGATCATTGAAATTGGGATTGAGTGAAAAGTTAAGAGTCAAAGACTCCCCGCTGTTCCAATTACTAAAGAAACCATATCATTTGACAACTCCCAAACAAATTTTTAAAAGGCACAGTTTGGTGCTTATTCTTGAGTTGTGCTAATGCTCTCCAATTATATTACTGCTGTTCCAGTGATTGAATCACAAATCTCGCTTCCTTTCTTCAGTATTTGTAATTACAAATTTCAATAAGATAAAGTTACTTATCAAAAAAATTCCAAAAATGCTAATTAAAATTGGTAAGGATTCATTTTCCAAAAATAAATCCTAAATAATTCCTTACATACTTTCCACTCCTTTTAATGAGTCGATTTTGTCAAACACATAAACCTTATTCTATTAACATAGATTATAACACAGTTTCACCAGCAACACAAGATTAGGTAATAGATCGCATGTTATCAGAATCATGGAAATGAATGTTACCCAAATTATGGTCAATGTGAGCAACCCAAAAATTGAAACAGAGTTAACACTAATCGTCAAACAATGTGCATAGGTATAAAACCATTGGCCGTCAGAATGCTGTCCAACAGAAAAAGGGTGTAGTTTTAACGTCCTTGGCATACTAGTTTTTCTTTCCTCGTAAAACTTTAAATAAATAAAAACAACAACAACAACAACAACAACAATAATAATAATAATAATAATAATAATAAAAACTGCAAATATAATGTGACCATATTTACCTAGTGATATGATGCCACAGGATATTAATGTACCAACAGCACCAAACAGCGTGATAGTAGTAAAGTTAACAAAAAACTGCTTCTTTTTCACCTGAAACCTGGAGCAAATGATAGAGATTACGATCATATATCATAAGGCTGGGAGAAAATTTTTATAACATATTAACGATTATTAATGTGAAGATATAAATTTGACCATAAAAAGTTTTAAAAAATATATGGTGCTAATTTCAACAAAAACAAAATTGTGAGCTACTTGTTGCAACCATGCTTTTTGGTGAAATCAAATTGAACTGATGAAATCCCAGCTGATGACGTAGGAACAGAAACTAAGCATATATCTCAAGATATTCGAATCATTCAAACACTGGAATAAAATTTCCACACTTTTATGTGAAATGCCACATTGGTCACATTTCATTTGCAAACACTCCATGGCTTCCAGTAAACCATAAAATCTCTTCCTGCTACTTATGCCAACTATACCGCAACATGGAATCTCCATTAAATTTCTGCAATTAGTTCTTTCAACAGACATACCATTTGAAAGCTTGTAAAACTTATTTTGCAAGTAATCAAGAATTGCGTTGAAGAACACAAAAGGCATAGTCCACATATGAAAGCTCATAAAATTTGTGCATAAGAATGTCATAGTTCCTTTAAATCTTTATATGTTTGAAAGGGAAATGATTTGTACAGTTCTAAGGTATGCAAACCCCGTACTCCCTTTGAAAAAAGTAGGCAAATCTGGTATCCACATGAAAAAACCCATTTTTCAATGGTGGGCCCCATTTTTTTTCAAAAGGAGTGTGCGAAGCTTAAATGCCCTAAGACTGTATCTAGCATTACTCATGTTGAAATTGCCTAATTAAACACCACCCTGCACCAGTTTAGTCCGCTCTAGCCATTTTATTTTTTTTATACGTAAGAAAGAAATATATTAAATCATGAAAATTGGCAAGGCACGAGTACATAGGGGTATACAAAGAGCCTAGATACAAGCTAAGAGCTGTGAAAAGCAGCATAGAGATCATTGAAAGAAGTGCCATTCAATACAATAGAAGAAGCCCATAGTAATAAGGTGTGATGACAGAGAACATGTTTATGATGACGGAGACATCAAAGCTGGAACCGGTTAGATGTTACATTCTTCCCACTAATCAATTTAATTTTAAGGAGTGCTGGCAACTATTTGTCTCTAAAACACTTTCTAATTATCAAATATATCAATTTTTTAAAAGTAAAATACATGAGAAATTTCAGATAACCATACAGTCTGATTCTTATTTTCTATATTTTATGTCAAGTATTTTGGATTTTCCTGATAGCATAAGCTAATCCAATAATTAGCACATAAGAGGACATGACTAGAAACCAAGACAACGATAATGCTCAAACATACTTTTGGGTTCTAAAATTCCGTAGTACCATAAGATAAGAAAGCTTGAAGATTAGTTGAGTTCATTCACGGGAAATCATTGTAACTGTAAATGACATAATTAGCAATATAGGGCACCACCTAGCACCGCTTCAAGCACCATAAAACTCATGAATAAAAACATAGACAATTGATGCACAAAAAAAAGCAGAGCAATCAAAAAATCCGAAACAGAAATAATAATCGAAGAAAAAGAGCTCGATTCTTTATACAATGAGGTCAATGAGACTTCAAATTTACCCCGCATTAAATATTATTGGCGGCAGAAGGTATATAAAGAAAAGATCTTCACTGAAAACCAAAAGATGCGAGCTTCTTCCCCCACTTGCCAGCAGAATAACAACTCCAGTACACACACCCTGTAACAGACCCACGTAGAACAAATGAAAACTAGTCATCTCTTTTCTTCTTTCTCACCAGAAACCAAATAACCGGGTAAGAGCGAAACTTACAATAACAAGAGCAGTGATAGACTCGTTCACCCATCGGTTCTCCTCAAGAAGATGGCCAATCACAATACAAGCACAAAGGAGTGCCACAAAGAGGTTCATCGAAACCACAGAAGCATGATCGGAAGTGGATAACATTTGCAACCTCGGGATGATAGAACTCAATCCGATAGCCATTATTTCCACCACTCCTCTCACTATAGAACCAATCTATAATAGTCAATTCAGAAGATTTTAGATTTCCGTTGGAGAAAAGAATCTGCTGATTCTATGTCTCTGAACCATTCACCTCCTAAAATCTTTTAAATCTCACCATGCAAATCGACTCTGCAAACCAACACATCAAAAAGTAAAAACATTTTCTTGTGTATTCAATCTCCGAAATACCGATACAAAATGCTTCAACGCAGTAAAGACCAGCTAAAACTTGCATGTATTTCTGCTGATAAGCACTGAAAAAAATAACCGAAATGCAAAGGACAAAAAGGGATGCGAGAAAAGAAAACGTAAATGATTATAAGAAACAAGTTCTGAGAAACTAAATGGATCACAAAGCAAAATGAGAAGGGGCTTTCGTTTGAGCCTCGAGAAACGAAAACCAGCAATGTACTTTCCCTGAGAATATGCAGGAAAATGTAATAATTTCTATCCCGGTTGAGGTGAGTCTTCGATCATTTCCACTTCCTTGGAAGAAAGACAATAGAAAATTTTTCGATCCCAAGTTCTGCTTTTCTTTCTTTTCACAGAAACCAAACGGACAACCGTTTCTGGCCAATAATTTGCTTCCACAGTATGGAAAATTTTCTCTTCTTTTCGTAAACCAGGAGAAAAAAAAAAATGAAGCTTACCAAAGCACTCCCAGGCTTCATGCACAGATAACACGTTGAAGGCACGAAGCTTGCGAATTTACGAACCAAACATAAACAGAGAATTCGAAGAACCAGAGAATGAGAGAGCTAACAATCAATCTCTGCTTCGAGTTCCTTGCGCAACGCAAGATCCACAGCTCTATGATTCTCACAACAATGCACGAACCTCGGGATAGCTACAAGCTCGGCTATGCCATATTTCCGTCGGAGAGATATGCGAAGGAGGCTTAGAAAATATTGATAATAGTTTGAGTTTTGAGGGAGGGAGAGAGAGAGAGACGGAAGGTAAGCTCATGAAAGAGAGAAAATGGAAGAAAATCTAAGGGGAGAGAGATAGAGAGAGAGAGGGGTGGTTCGTGAAGACAGACGGAGAGATTGGCGCACAGATTCGAAGTGGAAATGTTAAAATAGAAATGTTAAAATAAGAAGAAAACTAAAAATAAATATTAAAAAAAGGTTATTTTTTTTTGTCTTTTGCAATTTTTATTTTTTTCTCGTCTTAAGAGAAAAACCCATTTTTCCCGATCAATTGGGGAGTTGTGGAGAAACCATGAGTTCCAATTTTATAAGCTTTTAATGGATACAATGAACTGTTTGGATAATAAAGTTACATGAAATAAATTAAAATAAAAATTAAAAGTTAAATAAAATATTATTTTTTAATATTATTATTATTTTAATATTTGAAAATTAATTAAATTATTTATTCTATTTTATATGAAAATTTTAAAAAAATTATAATGATAAAATAAGATGAAACACTTCTTATATCGCCTAACTTAAAAAAAATTTGTAAAAAAAAAAAGAACAATAAAATTTCTTCCGAAATCTATGAGTTTGAATATGTAAGAAACATATATTTTTCTTAATAGAATTGACAATGTTAGATTAACACAGAATAATTTTTTAATATTAAAAAGACTTAACACAATTAATCAAGATATATATATCTCTTCTATGCTTAGAAAAATAATAACTCTTTAGAATGAATTAGTTTTACAGAAAGCTATGTCCATGACTACTTTGTCTAAATATAAATCTTACACAATAAAACTTATAAATTCATGTAATTTAAGGTGATACCTCAAATTTACTTTATAATAAAAAATACTTTACAATATGATGGATCACTTAGGACATATCAGTTCGTAAACTCCCCTATGTCAGATTTTTGTACAGAGCTCATACTTGACATGGAGACACACCATTGATGTAAAATGATAGCCCAGGTCATTATTTATGCAGAAGAGCTGCACCCAGCTCTATTATAATGAGTGTTGTGACTAATAAGTGGTGCCTTTTATGTTGAGAGAATGATCTAACTTTAGAATTTTTTTTATAATTATATTATAATTTTATCTCTAATGAAAATGAGTAATATTACATATAATCGTAAAGTATCAAAACATCGTGCAGTCATTTTGAAAAATAATAGGATTCATTATTAAAAAATTATTAATTTTTTTATGTGAATCTTGTATTTATTTACTTTTTTTCAAAATAATTAGATGACGCTTGTACATTAACAGTAACGGCTGCCGCTATCATTTCTCTTCTTTTAGACAATCATTGTTCCATATTTGTTTCTTTCACCAGAGATATGATCAAAATCTGTCCTCATATATTTATTTGCTAAGAAAAAGCTTTCCAATGATAGCTGCCAAAGAAAGTTTATTTTCTCTTCTTTTTTTTTTATAGGCAACAAAGTTTCAAAAAACTATCATGTGTCAACATAATGGGTCATATGAGGTTTTGTCCAACTAGAAAATATATTATAGATGCTTGAATTAACATTTAGAAATAATAGATCAGCTGTCACGATCTATGTGTGTTTGGATTAGTATGAATTAATAGCATTGATTAACATTTGTTATCCAGGAGCGTGAAGATTCCTTAGCATGTCCCATTACTTTTAAGATTCGTACACATAATTATTAATCGATTGATCCTTCCAAAACATTATTGTACGTTGATATCTTGTTGCTTTCAGCTTTTGCCATAACACGGTACCCTCAGCATAACCCTATAAATAGTTATTAGAAGAGAAGATTGTCTTTTATTTTTATTTGAAATCAGACTAGCAATGCTTTAACTAATGAATAGGCTAAATGATGCATTTTTCTCAGCAGATACAACGATTTCTACCACATTCTTGCTTGAGCAAGTGTGGATCAAGCGAGCTTGTTGACACAAGTTAGCTTGACCCAAGTCCCAACAACTCTCAGTTTGGCCAAGATCTTTACTTCTGATCTCAGCTCAATTGTAATTTGTTGAAAATTTGGACCTCCCAAATTCACCCCCCTAGGATCTATCCTTTGCAGGAGTAACAAGAAAAATAGAGAAATAATAACAACACAAGAAATTTACGTGGAAACTCTAAAACAGGAGAAAAACCACCAGATCCAGAGAAGAAAATTCACTATGTGAAAAATTGTTACAATCACACAATTTCTCTCCTCACCCCAATCACACCCACAAAGCTTTCCCCACTAGTAAAACTTTAACTCACACCTCTTCCCATTTTACAAAAATGGACAACAGAGGAATTTAACTAGAGTCAAAAGCTACTAGCTAAGCATTTGACTGGTGCACTTAAACTAAGAGGCTAAGCCTCTTATTTATAACTCATGAGACTTGCCTCTTCCTCACACACTACCAATGTGGGACTCCAAAGAGCAACACTCAACAATCTCCACCTTGCGATTTTGACTGGTCCCACAGCCAAGCTCCACCTCAATGAAGATCTTCATAACTTCCGCAATCATGCTTCACCATAAAAGCATACTCACTTAGAATAAACTAATTCCAAGCATTTTCACTTCGGCCCATGTTGAAAACAACCTTGCTGAAAATTATGGTGTAACTTCCATGTTTGGCTCTCCTGGAAGTTCATCAGCCATCGACATGAATTTCCACCACACACCTTGCATCAATGCCAAACCAATGCCTGTGTGCAAACTTGTGGACCTGCTAATATTAACACATCCTCTATCATGACAACTTTGGAAATTAACGGCATGCCATGAGGACGTACATGTCTCTTTTTCCATGGAGAGAGACACAACATTAGCATCAATACCAGTATCTCCATTTACTGACTTGGAGCCACTTGCCGAATCCGCTCCTTGTACTAGCCGTTCCACCAGTCGCTAGTATCACTGCTGACTTTAGGGGTTGATCTGCCATTCCACACCTTGTGTAAACCAATTTCTCCACCTCATTCCTAACATCGTCTTGATGAATTTTTACCGTAGAAATGAATAGTACCTCACTAAGTAAGTTCCCAGGAAAGATTGGAGGGTCACAATGGACACACTTAAAATTTCCAATCTCCTAGACAGAACCTCCTTAGACTATACATATCCACACTACCACACCAAAACTCCACCCCACAAAAAGAACCTAGTGGCTCTGATACCAATTGTTGGGAATTTGGACCTCCCAAATTCACCCCCCTAGGATCTACCTTTGCAGGAGTAACAAGAAAAATAGAGAAATAATAACAACACAAGAAATTTACGTGGAAACTCCAAAACAGGAGAAAAACCACCAGATCCAGAGAAGAAAATTCACTATGTAAAAAATTGTTACAATCACACAATTTCTCTCCTCACCCCAATCACACCCACAAAGCTTTCCCCACTAGTAAAACTTTAACTCACACTTCTTCCCATTTTACAAAAATGGATAACAGAGAAATTTAACTAGAGTCAAAAGTTACTAGCTAAGCATTTGACTGGTGCACTTAAACTAAGAGGCTAAGCCTCTTATTTATAACTCATGAGTCTTGTGTAACAGCCCGCTAAAATTATCAGTTTTGGATTATTTCCCGACAGCAATCACATCTCTCTCGTCTTTACCCTCATCTGGAATCACGCGTATAGATTATCTTTTCCGTAAATCACGTAATTTGTTCTTCACCGACAGCTGTAAAATCATGAACAGTTTTATCCTAAGCGTTGTACCTCGATGGCGTTTTCCCGGATCTTATCCATCGAATTTCAAAGTATTAGATAAGCTTGTTTTTAAAGTAGCACAATTATAATAATTTAATGAGCTCTGAAAATATTATAATTGTGGATAATTATTTAGATTAAATATTTTAATTGTTTTAAGATATTAAGAGGTTTAATTTTACGTTGAAAATTCTTATTTAAATTTAAGTGTTTTATGCACTTGATTAATTAACGGTACTTTATCATTTTTATATAATGATGAGGAAATATTATTTTATAAATTTTAGTTTATAAAATAATATTCTACCTTAATTCATCGTAGTGTTTTATTTAAAGTGTTTTATTTAAAATAAAACATTTAAGCGTTTTTAATCAGTGTTTTAACTCACTGTTGGTTTATTTGAGAATCCCGAAATGTAGGATTGAAGCGTTATACTCTGGCCCTACCTTTTTCTCTTCACTTTTTCTTTTTTTCTTTTTTCTTTTTCTTTCTTTTTCTCTCCCTCTCTCTCTCGTGGCCGACGGATTGAAGCTCCTCCATGGCCGTTCGATTGGAGCTCCCAGCCGGCGCCACCTCCGGCCGCCGGACCTCACCTCCCACACCGGCCTCTTCCCCTCCCTCCGGCGAGTCCAACCACGCCGGTGGTGTACTAAACCGACTTCTCACTCTCTCTCTTTCTCCCTTCAAAGATATGGGTCTCTAGGGGTTTTTCTCATTTTTGGACCACCATACACGGCCAAATCAACCACCAAGCACCACCATTGGACTCACCTCATCAAGGGCTTCCTCCCCATGTCTTTCTTTTTCCCAAACTCTCACTTTTCTCATATGGGTTTCTTAAAAACACCCGTTCGGTTTCACCACCGTGCGCCGCCGTACACGGCCACCCGTGGTGTTTCACCACCACCATCTTGTTCCTCTCATCCTCATGAACCTCCCCAAGAAATTTCATGGCCAACGGAGCTTCGTAGAGCTCTCACTCTCCTACACTCTCCAAGGCCAAAAATGGTTTCAAACGGCCGATCCGCCGCCGTTAGCCACCGTCCGACCACCACCTCGCTACCACAGCTCCACCACATGTTCATCTACCTATCCCTAGCTTGCCATGAAGTTCTATGAATTTTCGCTACCTCGCGTTTCCGCTCACCGTTCGGATTTACTGTTCACGGCGTGACGCCGCCGTGCTCCGCCACCTTTGACCATCACAAGGCGACCATGAACCTTCCAAGGCCACGCTTAGCTTTTCTCGGTTCCAAACTACCACTTTATGTGGTGGACAGCCACCGTACGCGGTGTTACCGCCACGTACGTTCCTCCGACGCATGTTCGTGACGAACAACGAGCGACGCACGGGTTATCCCGTCGATGGTATAACCTTCTATCTCTAGTTATTTTACGTTTAAAATAGTTAGTTGGTTGGTTTGTGGATTGTGTAGTTATATTTGTGGAGTTCGTTGCGTAGTTGTGAAGCGAAGTGTGGTTGTGAAGTGTTGAGTTTGATTTTGTAGTTTGTGGACTGTGTTGTGAAGTATGGGCGTGAGATGGATGCCGTAGATGTGATACGGCGGGTTGTGTGAAGAGAATACGCGTGTAGCGTATTCTGTGTAATGCAGCGACGCGCCGCGCGACGTGCGCTGTAGTGATGTGTGTCGTAGAAGGAAGGAAGTACGCATGTAGTGTACTCCGTGTTGTATGGCGATGCATCGTGTGATGTGCATCGTGTTGATGAGTGTTGTAGCGAAGGAAGTACGCGTAGCGCGTACTTCGTGTCGCGTAGCGATGCACCGTGAGACGTGTATCGCAGTGAGGGGTTTTGTAGTGTGAATGGAAGAGAGTTCACGTGAGTGTACTCTGTACTAGGTCGTGATACACCGGATGGCGTGTCACGAAGGGTTGGATGGCGTAGCAGAGAAGTGTGGAGCGTATGGTGTAGTGTTGGGAAACTGTATGACAGTGTCCCGAAGCAGTGGTGTTATGGATTATAGTCCGGGGTGACTGGTGTCATCTTGTGGTTGACTATGGCTAAGAGTATATGGATTGAGAAAGGAATTGTTTGTTTGGTTGTTATTGATAATTTTAATGAACTTGTTTTAGTGCAAAGGCTTTCTGAAGTCAAATTATCTCTTCTGGGTATAGTGAAACCTCACGTTGCCGTGGTGTTGCAAGTGCTCATAATATGACAATTGAGTTCAGAAGTGAAAATCTTAAGGACTTGAGTGTTCCTCTTCCAGCTGTTGTGCAGTTCCTCGTGTTTCGCACTCTATTCTCATAGAACGCGACGATCGAGGTAAGTTAGCCTCTAACTTACTATCAGTTTATTGTGTATGTGTGATGGGTAAGGGAACTACAATTTATGTATGTATGTTATCGTATATGCCATGTCATGCTATGTCATTACATGTTTATCTGTTACGTATGATTTAATCTCTCATGAATATTTATCTGTTACACAATCTTTTCTGTCATACAATGCTGTATGTTATAAGTATCCATATTAAGTATGCCATATGATACATGTATGCCATGAAATGTTTATGATTAAATCATATTGTGCCATTTACAAGCATACGCCATGTTAGAAAAGTATATGATATTAAATAATATCTCATGCATTAAGAAAGATAAGACATGTTATGTTACGTTATATATAATGCGTGGGGCCACAACAACTGTGGAGTACGTATTATATTTTATGTTACGTATAATACGTGGGGCCACAACAACTGTGGAGTACGTATTATATTTTATGTTACTTATAATGCGTGGGGCCACAACAACTGTGGAGTACGTATTATATTTTATGTTACTTATAATGCGTGGGGCCACAACAACTGTGGAGTACGTATTATATTTTATGTTACTTATAATGCGTGGGGCCACAACAACTGTGGAGTACGTATTATATTTTATGTTACTATAATGCGTGGGGCCACAACAACTGTGGAGTACGTATTATATTTTATGTTACTTTACAACTGTGGAGTACGTATTATATTTTATGTTACTTATAATGCGTGGGGCCACAACAACTGTGGAGTACGTATTATATTTTATGTTACTTATAATGCGTGGGGCCACAACAACTGTGGAGTACGTATTATATTTATGTTACTTATAATGCGTGGGGCCACAACAACTGTGGAGTACGTATTATATTTTATGTTACATGAAGTATGGGGCCACAACAACTGTGGAGCATACACTACATGAGACACAGCAATTGTGACATGTAGAATACGTGGGGCCACAACAACTGTGGAGTACGTATTATATTTTATGTTATGTGTATTCATGGGGCCACAACAACTGTGGAGCATGAAGTATGGGGCCACAACAACTGTGGAGCATACACTACATGAGACACAGCAATTGTGACATGTAGAATACGTGGGGCCACAACAACTGTGGAGTACGTATTATGTTTTATGTTATTTGAATACGTGGGGCCACAACAACTGTGGAGTACGTATTAATGCACGTTATTAATCAAGACAATTGAATAATATTCCAAGTTTATGTTAAGTCCAGTTTCAGATCAAATACATGATAAGTCAAGTTTTAGATCAAGTCCATGTTATGTTATGCTCACGTATATGTTATGTTCATGTCATGTTATGTTCAAGTTTATGTTATTTTCAAGTTCTTATTTATGTTATGCATGTTTAAGTTCATGCTATATTTCAAGTCCATGTTATGTTGTTTGTTCATGTTATGTTTTAAGCTTAAGTTTATGCCATGTTAAGTCAAGTTCAGTTCACGCTTAAGTTCTGGTTAAGTCATGCTATATGTCAAGTTATACTATGTTTATGTATGACTATAATTATGCATTTATGCTTTTACTGCCATGCATGCATTTTTAACCTGTGTGTGAGTTTTATGTTAACTTACTGAGATTTGTAATCAAATCTCACTGTGGTAGTCCCAACTACCATTCCCCCCGAATGGTAGATCTTGTTACAGAACCCGAAAAAGAATTGGAATCTGACCAACTGAATACGGTCAACTAGGCCACGGTGCGATGTTGATGATGATATAGTATTTAACTCAGGTTAATACTTGTACTTTTGGAGTTGTATCTCAAGTATTCTTTTGATCACAACCTTTTTGGACTAGTGTGGTGATCACAGCTTTTTAGTATGCCTTTATATATGAAATATGTTTCAAGTATTTGGGATATTTTTAGTTTGGTGCATAGTATTGCTAAAGAAAAAAATTATCCGCTGCGAATATTGCATAATGCTAGATGCATGTTAGGAACATTGCATCTTATATGTCATGAACGGGTGTTGGTAACCTTGTGTTGCATGTCTCGACGCTTCAAATGTCCGTTCAATCCCAAGCGGAATTTGGGGGCGTCACATCTTGCCTCTTCCTCACACACTACCAATGTGGGATTCCAAAGAGCAACACTCAACATAATTACCTTCCTCTCCTTTAAGGACAGGAAAAAGGAAATCAATCACTTGTTCTGGCGGCATGGCCATTGTTTAGTCATTAAGCTTCACCTGGTATTTGTTTGTGGATAAGTGGAAACCCAGAAACTTCAGCTTTTGATCTCGACATGTTTGAGAAAGTCTAAATTCTCACAAAAATTTGCTACATGTCTTATCTGATTTTATTTTATTTTATTTTTCATTTTAATGCCACTTCTCCCCAGTCTTCAAAAATGCTTGTGTTTGTTCTGAAGAAAGTCACTTCTGAAAATAGTACACTGTGCTTTCTGGTGTTTAGTTCAATTATCAGCAGAAAATAACCTTCAGATAATGGACAATAATTACCAGAGAGGTGGTAAAATACATAGGGAAGGAATAAATGGATTCTGCCCCAAAAAAATACAGAAGAGAGTCTAAAAAATCAATATGATTTTCTTCCTCAATCGATGTGCTAATAACCATACACGCATAATCAATTTTATTTATCTGCATTGAGTATGTTGTTCACTAATACACGACAAATCTGGTGGCTGCTTAGAAGGGAGGAGGTCCACCTGGTGGGCCAGGGGGTCCAGGTGGTCCAGGAGGCCTACCAAACATTGGTCCACAGCAGCTCTCAAAGATGCAGCAGCAGCAAAGGAGATAGAAACTGCCAACCAAACATGAATTCTGTTAACAATACCACCTTCTTAAGTTCAGATAATCAGAGTTAGATTGTAATTAAAATTTAGTTTTCTAATGGGATCTAATTTCTAGTCCATGAGTCTACTTATGTACTCCAACAATTGACAGATTTGATGAAAATAGAATTTTGAGAATTATGATCTCTTGAGCTGAATCTCTTTTCTCCCTTCTTCCTCTTACTCGTATGGATCTGATCCCTCTCGACTCTTTCTCTCTTTTTTTACCTTGTTCATCCTCGCTTATTCTTCCTAATTTCTTCTCGATCGACTTTAATTGTCATGCATCGCTTCTGATAACCGCTATCAATTCACTTCTCATTATCATTACATGACGTCTTCAAGGTGACTTGACTAGGTTCCATGTTCAGATTATTTTCTAAATACAGAAACTCTCGTGTAATTTCTACCTCATGCAAGGACATTAAAGTCTAACAAAGAAGGAAAACAATCTATATGACATTAGAGCATCTTATAATCAAGAGAGATATCTATCTCACCATGAAGATACAAGCCGGCATATGCCACCACAGAGAAAATCACAGCAACCGCATACCCCCGGAGGGCCGGGAGGTCCTCCCGGCGGTGGGCCCCAACCCGGCATCTGTGCTAATATTTGTGCTTCTCTTCCAATTGGAAATTGGAGTACTAGGAACTAGGCAGAGGGTTTATTTATAGAATTTCAAAGTGGGTAGCAGTAAACTTAATGGCCAAGAGTTGTGAGACTTCTAGCACCATCTTGGACTAGTAAGTACAGAAGAAATCTGTTCCTTTGGATAAGCAGACTGTGAATACAATCTACCCTTCTGACTTCTCTTAACAAATATTCAAATATTCAGCATTTGCAGATGGTTTTACTTTTGATTGTGGACCCAAGACAGACATGCAGCTGTTTAATCATATGGGCGGTTTTCAACAACCACAGGACACACATCGTTCGAGGATTGGAGGGCTCCATGAAGCTGTCCTGCTAACATGTCAAACTTGTTATTTTTGCTGGTTTTAATTTTTGGGTAGGCGAGTAGGTCGGTCGGTTCCCTCTTGGCTGAATGAATGATCGTTGTGAACACACATCGTTCGAGGATTGGTAGGTAACGTGACAAAAACATGACAAACTGTTCACAAGGGAGGGGCCCAGTTGGACCACCTCGCCCTCCTCCAAATAATGGGCCACAACAGCCCTCTAAGATCACTGGCATCGGCCTGGTTAAATGCCCAGCCAATACAAAATTTGACTAGTTTAAGTTTAAAATTTCTGGTATTGGATTAGTTATATACATAAAGTCTGATACTTATGCTACAATATTTGTTAGTGCTTCTCCAAGTCTGGCAAATTACTGTAGTAGCACCAAACAAATATTTTATAATTTTTCGTCAACTTCTCTCTATTTTCCTCGATCTTCTCTTCCTCTTCTCTATGTTTTCTTCCTCCCTCTTTTCTCAGTATTTTCTTCCTCGATCGAGATTGAAAATCATTGGGTCCCTTTCATTGTTGGTTTCCGTAGAACCTCTCCTCCTCACTTTTCTTTTTCTTTTTTTGCCCAGTTACGCCGACTGCACGCTCTCCTTTCTCCGTTTTCATCCCCTCTTTTCAAGAAACCATTTTCATGGTAGATAATCGAGTTTTGCATGGTAGATGATACTGTTACTGATTAATGGTTATTTAACTTAAAAATTAAAATATTAATTAATAAATAGAGTGATTTTTATATTATTATTTTACTTTTAAAATAACTAGTCCAATGTGGATGAACTTAACTTAAGGTTTTGGATCTAGCTAAAACTTGAAGTTCTAGCTAAAATTTGGACTTGACAATGGCTAGTTGCCAATACTCTAAGCAGGCAGCAGCAGCATAGCACATATAAACTGCAAAAGAAAAGAAACCAATAGAATTTTTAAGTTTCACGATAGCTACTTCTCATTGGTATTAATTATACTTAAATAAGTATCAGTATTGTTGAAGTGCTCAAAAGATCATACCAAGCAACCACACTAGGTGTTTGCTGGAATGCCTTAGCAGAGTTAAGAAGAGGATTGTAAAAAATGTATTTTCTTCACTTGTATTCAATGTTTCCACACAGTGGTGTTTATATACACGTAGAGCAACTATGAGAGAGAAGGAGAGCATTGTCTCTGTATTTACAAGGCACACCAATCACACATGTCTAGCTCATTGTTTACAGAAAATATTCCTAGCAGGCTATGGATGTTGCGCAACACTAAGGTCTGTGTGTTGCTCTGTTGTGGCAAAGGAGGTCTCCTTTGTAGTGCTGCCATCATGTTGGTTTGGTGAGGGATGAAATTCTCAATGTACTCCTGTAAAACTACGAAATTGTCTATCAATTTCTTTGAACAAATTGGTAAGATCTCAGTTATCAAGATTATATAACGAATCAAATATTTAAAATAAATAATCAAACTTGCAAGACACAACGATTGGTTATAAAGGGAAACCCTTTAAAGAACTCTTTAAAGGTAAAACCTTACGGGACAGTCAAATCCAGGAAAGTCAATCTTATTGTTTGAAAATCAATTACAAGTATTACAAAACCTTTGTAACTTGACTCTCTTACTTGTCCAGACAAATAACTCATTTGTCTTCTACCGCAGTAGCAGCCAAAACTTTTGGTAATTTTCAAACTATTGACTTTTCTTCTGGAACTCCAGTGGCTAAAATCCAATCAACGATCTTTCACACTTGAAGCACGATCACACTCAAAGAGAGATCACAAATATGAAAATTCACTAAGAAATTTTCTCACCAAAATATGCACTAGAAAGTATTTTAAAAAATATTCAGATCTAAAATCTCTACATATCCTAACCAATAGGATCTCTTAAATAAACAATCTGGAAAGAATTCCAGTTGAAGTAGGATTCTGCTAACGGATAGAATCTGTCGCATGTCTCCTGACGAATTGTTAACATTTCGCGATAACTCTCTTCTGCAATGACTAATTTTTGTTCAACTTCTGTTTTGAATAAATGCAGATCCTCATGAACTCGATTTTTACCTCAATGACTTATCTAAACAAGCTTTAAGACTTCTAGATAGATTCAATATTGTTTAAAGATAAATCAAGAATTATTTTATATTCATCCAACAATTTCAAATGTAATGATAAGATAAACATTATCATATAGTCATCTAATCCTGGCTAATTTTTGTCTTCACAAGGGACGATGCTCTGTTGTGGCAGGGGCAGCTGCCTTTGTAGTGCGGCCACTATGATATTCTGATGAGGAAATTGCCTTAATAAGTATTACAACAATATATAACCATTAGTGTAACATATATATACACACACTTGACTTTCTTTTAGGTACTTGTTTGATTGTGAGAGAGAGAGAGAGAACTCGCCAGGATGATACAAGCTAGCATATAACATAGTCCACCGCAGGGAAAATCAATGCAACCACATAATCTTTGTGGTCCGGGAGTTCCTGGTGGAGGTCCCTGAGGCGGAGGCATCTCTCTATAAAAATACTCATTTCTCTTTTTAAAAGGCTAAATAGGAGGAGTATGGTAACTCCTTATAAAGTCCAGGATGAGTTTGTTCCTAAGCCATGTGGGACTTCTCAATACACCCCCTCACGTAGGGGCCAGTATTTCCAGTACCATCATCGTGAGTATGTCGCAGGAGCCCATCATTAGTCATATGTTAGCCTACTCTGATACTATATAGAAACACTCATTTCTCCTTTTAAAATGCCTAATAGGAGGAGTATAATAACTTCTTATAAAACCCAGGATGAGTTTCTTCCTAAGTCATGTGGGACTTCTCAATACTCTCTTCAAGCAATCTCTTTCCCTCGCTTCTCGTAAGCTTATGCAATGCGGCTAGCTTCTTTATCTAACCAGCTTGCAATGTGGTAGTACTTAAAAATGAGCCAAACGTGTAGTCCTCTATATATATATATATATATATATATATAGAGAGAGAGAGAGAGAGAGAGAGAGAGAGAGAGAGAACAATGTTAGAATAGTTAAGATTGTTAGTCCCACATTGGTTAAGCACTACATTGTATAGCCTTAACTAATGTGGGACTATAAGTCTTAACTATTCTAACAAGCAAGAATGTCTTAATGGTTTTTTTTTTTTTTTTTTGGGTATTTTTTAAAAGGTTCCTTTTATTAATTCCCTTCATTCTGCTGGGAGGAAAAGAGCTAATCGTTATGGAACAGGATCCAGGGGACGTTTCTTGAAGCTTTTAACATGGTGAAGAATGATGGTTAAGTAGAAGAAGAATGTGAAACATGTTAATTGATCAGTTGGGTGTTGATGATATATAATATATATACTTCTGATTAATGATGATCTTTCTCTTTCCAAGCTAACATTCAAAATAAAGTACTAAACCTAACATTCAATGTTTTTTGTTTTCACTTTTGTCTCCTTTTTGAATCTTTTCAAACTAGATAGATAAAAGTTCAAGACGCTTCGGATGTACTCTTCTTATTGTGCAGACCTTAACGTGAACGTTCAATCCTAGCTAGCTTCGTTCCGGATACATTATTACATCAAAAATTTTATATGCAGTCATTTTTGTGTACTCTTTTGTACACTCTACTGATGTGATTATTTGTATATTAAAAAAATTTGATGTAGTCAATCACATTAGTGAAGTATATAGGAAGTACGCAAAAATGACTATACGTAGCATTACTCATATGCTTGCAATGGGTCATACAATCACTTCAAATTGGTGTTCGAAGACGACAGCACGTAGGTGCTGCTCCCCTTGTGTGCATGATCGATCGGCGTCAAGTGGGATAATGAGAAAATTATACTGCTTTATGCATCCCTATCATGTGTACATACCTACTTGAAAAGGCCCCAACGTCCGTGTCTAATCATCTTCCTATTCATAAATGCAATAGTAGTTTTTAAGATGACTCAAGGGATCAGTTTTCATAGTCGAATTATCCAAAAATACTGTCTGCAAAGAAATTAAAAAAGTTCAAACAACACAAGAATGTGGTTGTGCAGCTCTAGTTCTTGTGACATGAACCTTGGGATTCCTTTTTTTTGTTATTATTAAAAGTTTAAAGTTATTTATTACATGACTCTCATTCCTTTTTTTATATATATATTATATAGATGGGGGGGGGGGGGGGGGGGGGGGGGGAGATGGCATATACATAGTACAAGATTTTTCCACTGTTCCTGCAATTGAATAGATTTCTTTTCTGATCTTATTGGGGGAAAAGTGAGGGACAATAGAAGTAAAAATTGATTATACGCCCTGCACCTCTAACCAATCAATTACATTTTTTTATGCCAAAAGAAGCCAGGCTGAGTTTAGTATGAAATGCATTGCATTGCAGTACCAGTACTCATCGAAACAGTGTGAGCATAGGCAGTCCAGCAATCAAATCTACATCTTGATCTATGCACTCGAGTTTAAGCCCTGTTTTTCTTTCCTTTACTACGAGCACCGGATCTTTTATCCTCGTGAGCTCCTGTCTCTGGTTTTGATGGTTCCTCGTTCGTCACCTGGAGCATGTTTTTTCCGCCTTGGAGCATGCGCTCTACCCGTGTCACCCAGTGGACCTGACCATGTTTGGAGTGGTTCTTTTGAATAAGTTAATGAAGTTGAACTAAATGGGACATCTCGTGGAACAATTGCAGGATCAATACGATTTGATGCTCCCAAGGGGAAGCCGAGTTGTCCATCTTGGTGTGGTGGAGGAAACTTCTCACTCTTGCTCTTTGCGTTTGCATGAGAAATAAGACGCCTTCTCTGTTTCAGAACAAACGAGAGAGTCAAGAAACATAAACTAGAACTAAAACCTAAATTAGATCAAAAGTGACTTCAAGATTTGGTCATATTAACATGCTTGTATGCATGTAGATGAGTGCAAAAATAGGAGCCTAAGCTGCTTCATCAAATATAAGGATGTTTGCGCTTTTCCCAAGCTCATACAAATCAAATAAAACTACATTTTGTTGCCCTGTTCAATGACAAGTTCAATTCAAACGCCTCGAGCTCCATCGGGTTCATTTTACATATACTGCTCTTTTTAACTGACTGATATTTTAGCAAATTAATAGTATTCAGGAAATCAACACTGTATCTGCTTGTTAAGAAAGACACTTTGGTAGCTAACCCTACAGGGGAAGAGAGAACAACATACATTTTGAGAAGAGGAACATAGAGTGCAACACTTTATAGTTTCTTTTCAACTTGTTTAGAGCCATTTATTAACACTACTAATTATATGAGACTAACAAATGGCAATTAGCACCAAAAAAGTAACTAAATAATTCTAACGATCCAAGAAAATCTTAAGCCACCTATATAAGTTTATATATTCCAAACGACTACCCAATGTTACTATTAGAGCTCCTTTGAATCATTATGAAGTGCAAGAGCGTCTTCTATGTCCCAAGCAATGTAGAATCTCAATCACTACCTTCACATAATAAATCTGGAGTGTTACAATCTCTCATCTTAGATCTTTGTTGTCCTTGTCTGGCTATTCTAATGTCGGTGGCACGACTCAAGTCCTACACTTGTAGTTGGTATTGGCTTGGGTACCATTAGTCAATGTTACAATTGGAGCTCCATGAAATCATTATAAGCCATGCAAATTCCTCTCTCCTAAGCAATGAGGATCTCATTCACCACCATCTCATCCTAAATCCCAAGTATTACAATCTGCCCCTTTAATTTCCCTCAGGTTCTCGATGGACCATTACAATGTAAGTGGTATGGCTCAAGTCCCACACTTCTGGTTGAAATTGGCTCTAATAACATTTGTAATAACTCATGAAAAGTACAAATCACATCAGTATTTATACTGCAAAAGGACTAGTCAATGTCTTTGAATCATCAGAAATTACAAAAACTTATTCTAAAACACGTAAAGTTCCATTCACCACTCTCTCAATCCAGCATGCTAAAATATTATCAAAGCCTAAAAAAGACAACATAGTGCAACTCTCATGTTACCATTTTTTAATCGAGACCACATATTCAAATCTTAAACTCAAAATTATAGTTTTGATGAAGGACACAATAATTTGTGTCAAATCAAGTACCTAAAGGATAATAAGAGAATTGAGAGGGGCACAAATAGGGTTGTAATATCATAATCTGGTTATCAACTTGAGAAAATACTACCATTAGAGGCGATGTTTATGAAATAAATTAGAAGCTAAATTAGCATAGCTACAAGAAGAAAGATAAAAATGTTTATTGATAGAAGATTTTATCAAACATACGTCAAGATTAGACTGAAGCTCAGCATTGGCTTCTGGAGCAGGAAATGCCCTAACAGGACGACCACGTGTCCGTGTTTTCTTTGCACCCTCAGCCTGGACTTTACTTGGAGCTCTTAATCTGCACAACCATAAGGTTAATAATCTTCACAGTTACATATTTCTATCCATGGAAGACATGTCCATACCGACGACAGGAGAGAATTTTTACATGGAACATGTTAACAGATCAACAATCAATGCACACTAAGAAGTGAAGATCGGGGGAAAAAGCAGAAATGGAGACATGGTGCAGTAAAATCACCAAAATGACCCTTGATGTTCATTGATTCTAAATAATATGGCAGGGAGACCTTAGCTTTGCATGATTGTAAATATATATATGGCAATACACATTTAATTACCAGGATGAAGAACGATTCCAAAAAATCCGGTTGCTTATGCCCTTAAGCATTATTAACCAAAGCAATAAATATAAAAACCTAATAATAGCCTTGGCAAAGGATACGATCCCAGAGGTTGAATGTAAAGTTACTAATAAAATAATAATAATAATAATAACAATAATAATAATAATAATAATAAAACAGAATGTAAAGTATCATAAACTGAAAGTAAAGCTACTTATAAAAACAAACTGAATGCAAAGAATCCGCACCTCTGAGCTTCATCATCCCGTCGTTTAGCATCCATTTCCTTGCTGGGGGGATATTGTGGTAGGCTAGACGGTTCACAAGCGTAAGGTTCGGTTGTGAAAAACTGTCAAAAGTTGGGAAAAGAGGAAAATTGGTAGCACACAGGCTTAATTTCAGAAAGATACCAGACAGGTGTTGAGTCCAGAGGAAATAAATTAAGCATGTAACAAGCTCACATGATCAAAATTGTAGATTCTCAATACCATTTAAATGACTTAGTACCACCCTTGTGATGCCTATCATTTCACTTAAGGTGAATAAAACGGAGCTGTTTGATTACCATGGGTACCAGAAAAACCAAGTTTTGTATAGCAAGCAAAACTGCCACAGCCAGCCCCTATAGGCATATATTTTTAAGACCAGGAATGTACAAAACGAAAGCAGAAGGTGAAAAAAATATAGAACAAGATATTTAGGACAAAACTTGATCCAAGTGAAGAACAATCATCAATCGGCCAAATGTTTCAACAGCAGATACTTCATTTCTAGAGGTATATTTCAGATATTGAAGTACAGGTTTTGACCCAATTACGTTGAGTTGGTTAAACTTAAGACTTAGTTTGGTTTAGTTGAGTAGTACAAATGAAAATACAAGCGGCAAAATCTGTAGTTTAAGAGTTCCAACAGAAAACCAATTCCAAAGCAGATTACCAGACTCCCAGATCAATAATTAAGGATAGGTGAATCTTGTTACAAGATAGCTAAGTAGAAATGACGAAGAACATGACCTTTAACAAATTTTTATCTATACACAAAATTTTTCAAAGTATGGAACTTTGCTCCTATGAAGCCCTCATTTATGGAATGAAAATTAGTCCTATAAAGGCTTATCATCCACTCCCCAGTTGTGCTATTATCAAATGAAAGTATGTAAAATATGCCATTAAGTTAAACTTCTTAAATGAAAAATACTAATCTAATTGAATTAATATTTCCTATTTAAACTTAACATTATTAAATGAAAACAATATATTTAAATAAACTATTAATTTTTATTTAAAATTAACAATCTTTTAGTTTCCATAATGTGTGTCATTATGTTTGCTCAACTTATTTAAAGGAATACAGCACTCAGTTTCATAAACAGTAAAGGAAAGCAAACACCCAGCATAAATAAAGAATTCAAAAGTCACTCAAATTGTCAAGTTTATCTAAATAAATAAAGGACTTATTGATAAGTGATAGCATGATCAAAAAGGGAGGAAACAGGATAAAACCATGCATGTCAATTGAAAAAGATTGGTCATGAATATGTCAAGACTCACCTCACTTCTTAATGCAGCCGTGGCCGTCAGCCGTTCTGCTGGATCAATTGCAAGAAGAGTATCAATAAGGGGCAAGGATGATGGAGGAAAGTCTTTAAATGTCTCTTTAATGCATCTTTTGTAAGGCTCTCGGGGCCTGAACAAGGTTGCATTAGGCAACTTCAATTTTTTGAAGTATTCATCCGAAGGTGAGCCACATAGTTTGTATATCTTATGCAGTTGCTCAACCTAAGTGCGCAGTAAAGATATCAGAGCCGCTCTGATAATAGTCATCACATATTTATGTTCAAAATGCAGCAAACAACAGGGGGAAAAAGAGGTGCTCAACCAATAAACAGAACTTCAATTTATACAGGATTGCAAGGTTTCCATTACCATGACATGTAACAGAGAGCAAATCACTGAAAAAAATTAAAGAAAAAAAATGAAGAGAAAAGAAAAACACGTGTGTTGCTTTGGCTTCTTTTGACCATTTGGCATATAGTATATAAGACGAGGGATAAATATTCAAAATAAAATTAATTGGAGAACACAGCACAACAAATATAAGCAAATTCTACCAAAATTGAAGTAGAGAGTTGATATACGATACTGAAAATGAAGTGAAGAGAGACAAGAAAGTAAGCAGCGACCTCTGTACGGCCTGGCATAATTGGTTTCCCGGCCAATAACTCAGCTAAAATGCAACCTGCACTCCATAGGTCTATGCCCACTCCATAATCGGTAGCCCCAAGAAGGAGTTCAGGAGGTCGATACCAAAGTGTGACCACTCGACTAGTCATGGGGCGCTTGTGGTTTGGATCAAAGATAGAAGCCAACCCAAAGTCAGCAATCTTTAGTATCCCACCATTGTCAATAAGAAGATTTGATCCTTTAATGTCACGGTGAAGCACTCCATGGTTGTGACAGTGCTCAAGTCCAGATAGTAATTGATGCACATAACATTTGACCTGCACTGACGGGAACAAATTATGACGTGTATGAAAAGATCTTGTAAAGTTCAGATTCCAAGGACATGGTCAAACCTGAGCCTCTGTAAATTTAATTCCTGGACTAGCAGCAAGTCCAGCTAAATCATGCTCCATGTACTGAAAGACCAGGTACAAACTACTAGACATCCTTGATGTAGCCAAACCCTCCAACTTCACAACATTGGGATGATCTAAACGCCGCAATATGAGAATTTCTCTAGCCATAAATCTCACACTCTCAGGTTCCAAGTTATCAAATCGAACCTTTTTTAGTGCAACAATTTTACCCGTCAATATATCTCTAGCTTTGTACACGTTACTATATGTTCCTTGCCCAATCTAAAACAAGAGAAATTCCAATAAGAAAAAGAAATCAAAAGCACAAATATTATAAACCATAATTAACATCATAATCATGAATCTCCAATCTCAAATGAAGTGACCGTCTTGTTTTCCCTTCATTTTCACAAATACTAATGAACATTTTGCAGTGATTTCAAGCCTGTCATTGCCACATCATTTGTGACAGGCAATTAATGAAAGACAGTTTTGAAGAATGCATCTCTAATGATATGACCCATAATCACATTTCCCCATTTTAGAACCAAATAAACATAATTTATGCTGTTGATTGCAGAATAGCCATGGCCACATCATTCAAGATAGTCATTCTATCATCCCAAATTAAAAGCATTTTCAAAAGAAATGGTACCCACCTTATCAATCTTCTCGAAACTGTCCGCCCTTCTTGGAATCAACCCACCGAGTGCCTCCCCACACACTTTGGTGAGCCACGGTGGCCATCCGGCTGCAACCTGCTCTCCTCGTGAGTGCTTTGGTAGATTACTTGACCTTGGATTCGCCCTAGACTTTCTTCTCTCCCTGGGCAGCTGCTGACCCCCATCACCACCATCCTTCTCCTTCTCCACCTGCTCTTTCCCCCCGTTTTCAACCTCAACAACATTCCTATCTACTTTCCCCTCTGAGACATCATCTACCTTCCTATTTGACGGAGCACTTGGAGTCCTCTCCTCCTTCGCCTCGGATATTATACCTGATGACACTTCTCGACTGATAACGCATCCCATTTCTTTAATCTACGCCTCATTGCCTGACATGGTCTACACACCCAAACAATACACATATATGAGACCTTCCTCAACATGGTCTACACACATACACATATAACTATTGAATCATCACTATAAATCAACCAATTTGACATTCATAAATAACCTGAAGAGTCAACGACTTAAATCAGCTGTCTCTAAGAATATGACCTAAACATGGTGCATAAGAAATTCAATTGATCACTACCATTTTAACATAAAGAAGAAACTTTATGAATATAAAAATAAACCCATGTGAGTAGAAGTATATAAAATCATTCAACCATGTAAGAAAGACAGAGAAAATCGTACATTAAATACAATTTTCAATGGTTCGGAGCTTCCAAGAATCATTTGGAGCCAAAAATTGATCCGGGCATCCAGTAAAAAGAGAGACAGGAGCTTCAAAATTGATATTAAAAAAAAAAAAAAAGAGTTGCTGGGACTGGAGCATCAAATAATAGCTAAGACAGCGAGCGAGAGAGAAGGAAAGAGACTTTACAGTGATGAAATCTTTGTTATTCAGACAGCGTAATTCTGAGCTCTGTTTCATCTTGGCGTCTTGTGCCGTCTTTTCGGCACTCGGACAAGAAGAATAAAACAGCAACAGATATCGTCCTATATAAGCAGAAGTCAACCCCTCAGGTACAATTCTCTCATAGGCATGGGTTTTAACCCTTTCATTTTCCATTCCTTAAAACACGGGAAAGTTAACCATAGTTAGCTGGGCGCCTGTGCCCGAGAGCTTAAACATGAGAGTAAAAGATTCCATATATAGAGCAACCAGTTTGTCAGTATTTAACTACCGCTGCAATCTGTAGATGGAAGAAGGCTACTACGTGTTGCCTACTTTTGTATTACTTATTTTACATTATTATTAGAATTTTAAACTCAATGACGTTGTTAATGACCAAGTTTTGATTAGCAGTTTGTTATATTCATTAATTTTGTAATAATGAAGCTTTAAAGTTTGTATTTTTTTTTCCACGTAAAATATGGGTACATGACATCTTTTTCTATAAACCATTTAATTAGATCATCATGAATTATCAACAAAATATAAAATTTGTCACTAAATAATATCATATATATATATAGTTAGTTTGCATACAGTCTCAATGGGGATTACTCATGCAAGCTCATACAGTTATTTTTAAAATAATTTTAAAATTATAATAATATCATTTTTAAAATGATGATTTTTCTCCTTTTACTCACATTTATCAATAAGACTGCACGTGCAGTCTCCCACTCAAAACTGCAAATAGAATTTCTCATATATATACCAGGTGTGGATTCCAATGTGCAAGGCACATATTTTTTATTTAATGTGATTAATTTGTATTATTTATTGTGTTTCTCAATCTGCTATTTTTGTAATTTTTTTTTACACAAAGATGCAATTTGTTGTGAAATAGATCAGTAGAATTGGTTATAAGGTGTAAATTTTATAAAATCGTGGTAGAAAAAAAGGTGGTGAGTTTTGGAAATTAATAGTCATCATTTATTGTTATATACTTACAGTGAGACATGGACAATGAATTTTGAAGAACAATATGCATATCATAAAATTCTTGTGTCGTTGCTTTTTTAATTCATCTATATTTGCAGCAACGTGTATGGCGCATTCTTTTTCTGACACATGTGTTGTAATATTTTGTACGTATGGTAAATGTTCCTGCATAAAATAAATTTAAAAATTTAGAAGATATTGATAGACAATAATATTAAACGTAATATTTTTGTGCATTGTACTATAAATATTGTATGATAAAATATTGTATTAAATAATTTCATTACCTCGCCAGTGTGGTTCATGAAATCAATTGCTGTACAACCCATTGCCTCTTCTGCAATTGCTCCAAATAAGACAGCTGCCAAAATGAAGAAGAGAGAATATGAGTATAGGAGAGAAGGTCTTCATACTGGGTTTTTTTTTCCTTTCATTTCGTTGAAGCAAATCTTTTTTCCTTTCATTTGCACCGCAAATGAAAAAGCACCGCAAATCTTTTTTCAAGTTTTCTGTAGCTGTCAGGCGCCGCAGAGCTATGATGCTACATCTTCTTGTCTCTTGTAAAGAGACGCTTCACGAGAGATGCCGTGAAGCAATAGAGGTGCTTAGTCATAATTTTCTCTATAAAAGATATATTCAGCTCATCTTCATTCGCATCCATTTTCTTTACTTTTCTGTAATTAGTCTGCATTCTTACTCTACAATCTCTCTCTGCATTCTTACTCTACAATGGCCCAACAATTTCTTCTCGTAACCAATACGTGAGGTATTCTACACCATTTTCACCAGTTGTTTCTGCTTCTGCTGTAGGTTCTATAGTACAATACAATAATGATCTGGCTAATAAGTCAGATGTTGAAGCTATCTACGAGCTTGTAAATCTCGGTACCCATTACTCTTCAGCTATTTATGCATTTTCTCAGCGACTACAATCCAAACCTTATGATTTGGACAAACTCAATGAGAAAATTTCTATCCTTCAGCGACTTCTTCAGGAGTCTCAGATGAAGATAGAAGCAATAAAGCAAGAAAATAGGAAATTAAAATCCTTACTTAATTCTTCTTTTAGATTGCCTACTCCTTTAGACAGAGATGCTACGCAAATTTTAGAGGAGCAAGATCGTTTGAAGAATGAGGCGAAGAACCTCAAATTTCTGTAATTTTGTTTCGAGATAATAAAATAATATCTCACAAATATTTATATTGTGTATCTATCTTCTGGTAGATATTCTGTGTGCTCTATTTTATATTTCGTAGCTAAAATCATATTCTGCGCAGATGAGGGTTGTATTCACTTCTACGTTTAAAGTGAAAACTAATAGATCTAAACGAATAGATATAGATCTGTCAATACACAACAAAAATACATGTTCAACACCCAAAAAAATCAATTTTTTTTTCTCTTTCAAAAAATCAACTCGGAGATGAAAATAAAAGAAAGATGACTTAGAAAATAGAAAAATAAAAATAGAATGAAGCAGTTTTGATGGTTTTGCTTTGCCTTTTGTCGTTTAGAGGGTGCAAAAGTGGTTTTGTTGTTCTGGTGAATACCTTGAATTGCAGCGAAACTCGTACAGCTTTCCTCCGCTTAGCAAAGGTCACCTGCGTTTTGATCTTGTTCTCGATCCTCAACATGAACAAAAGAAAAGAAGAGAGAGAAAAAGTTTACTTTCTGAGAGAAGAGGAAAGAGAAAGTGAAGATGAAAGTCTGAAAAAGAAAAAACTTGAATCAAAAAGAAAAAAAAACATATAAACACAGATAGAAAAAAAAATTGTTCTGTGAATCTGAAAAATAGAAATCAAACGAAAGGAAAATAAAAACTTGAATAAATCGTTTACAAACAGATATGAAATAAACGCAAGAAAATCAACCAAAAACAGATCTCTTCATATCTTTGTAGATGTGTTCAAACCTGTTTGTAGGGGAAGAAGCTGTGAAGAGATGGTGGGCGGATGTGGTGCGACGGCGCCGGAAACGGCTCAAAACCGTGCGGCTTAGATGGGCTGTAGGTGGCTAACGGTGGCTCGGATGGAAGTGAAACTTGGTGGGGATGTTCACCGGTGAAAGGGAAAGAAAACTGGATGGGTGGTGTACGACACTTCCACCGGACGAGGGTGCAATGGCCGGCCGAAGTAGGGGCGACGGGAAGGAGAAAAGAGAAGGGGAGAGCATGGGGAGAGAGAGAAAAGAAGAAAGAAGCACGAGAGAGAAAAGAAAAACGCATGGGAAGAGAAAAGAAAGAAAGAATAAGAAATAATTATCTTTACTGTGCATTTCGAATTTTTTATTATTTTTACTGTGCAGCAATCGAATTATTATATTACTATGCATAGTTACTGTGTAGGAATCGAATTATTATATTACTGTGCATCGTTACTGTGTATTCACGGATATTTTCGACGATTTATAGAATTTTTTATTATATTTACTGTGCGTTTCTTGTAATGCTCAATACGATTGGCATGATCATATTTATTGCATGTGATACTTTTTGGTGGGCCTGAGTGTTTTGTTATGGATTTGGAAAATGGGAATGACAGAAAATATAAAATAAAATAGAAATTGAAAGAAGAAAATGAGTGAGAGAGAGAACGATTGAAATGAATGTCTTTTTTTATACAAAATTAAAAGAAAAGAGGTGCATTTCAAATTTTTTATTATTTTTACTGTGCACCAATCGAATTATTATATTACTATGCATAGTTACTGTGTATTACTGTGTAAGAATCGAATTATTATATTACTGTGCATCGTTACTGACAGAAAATATAAAATACAATAGAAATTGAAAGAAGAAAATGAGTGAGAGAGAGAACGATTGAAATGAATGTCTTTTTTTTATACGAAATTAAAAGAAAAGAGATGCATTTCGAATTTTTTATTATTTTTACTGTGCAGCAATCGAATTATTATATTACTATGCATAGTCACTGTGTATTACTGTGTAGGAATTGAATTATTATATTACTGTGCATCGTTATTGTGTATTCACGGATATTTTCGACGATTTATATAATTTTTTATTATCTTTACTGTGCATTACTGTTCATTTTAGTTACTGTGTAGGAATCGAATTATTATATTACTGTGCATCGTTACTGTGCACAATTATTATCTTACTATTCATCTGAATTTTTTATTATATTTACTGTGCAGAAATTGAATTATTATATTACTGTACATCGTTACTGTGCACGAGGGATGAAAGAGGTATTAAAAATGTATGTAAGGATAAAATTAGAAAAAATGTTGTGCTTACTATTCATTTCAGGATTCGCGCTTTTATATATAAAAGATATATACACAAAAATTCTATGTGTTGTCATTTTTGTATACTCCATGCGCACTCCACTAATGTGATTGGCTAACTTTTATATATATATATATATATATATGTTGTATACATGATAAACTACAAAACTTAAAGAGGGTGATGGAGTATGGGTGCCAAAGTAGTTCTGTTATATATAGTCACTTTTATTTATTCTTTGTGTACTCTACTAATTTGATTGGCCAAAACAATTGTTTTATATTAAAAAAAAGTGACGAAACAAACATATTAGTGGAGTGCGCAAAGAGTACGCAACAGTGATTGTATATAGAGTTTTTGATTTGGATATCTTCGTTTAATCAATATTTTAAAACTGAATATTATAATTAAAGCATGTAAATTGGTGCTTATTCGAATCTTTTCTATCACCTTGTTAATAAAATTAGTAATCTGCTTTTTTTGGTATTTAATATGAAATTTCTCTCCTTGTATCTGTTGCCTCTGTGTTTTCCATTCTAGGCATTTTGCAGATAACAGAAAATTTCATTACACTGGTATCGTAGTTGCATCTTCAAGGGGGTGCATATGATTTATCATTAAAAGGGAGTTGTCATGATGATAACATTGTTACTTTTATGCAAGTTTTACATTTTATAAAGGATTCGATGCATTATAGTGTGATTCCTTCCCATAATGAAGAGTAGATAAAGGAATTGATTGTTATCCTGAAATAATAAATCGAGGGATCTGTTGGTTGGTATCATAGAGACAAAATCAAGATATGACATGTGACTCTTTTTTCTAAGTTGATTGAACTGAGGATCTATTGAGCTCATTTTAAGTTAATTCATGTCCACAAGAGATTAGAGAATACACTAGAAATAACTTAAAACCACACAATAGAAACGGGACAAGCAGTGAAAAATGAATTTTACAAAAGAATTACCGAGTGCCACCAAAATTAATTAAAATTGTTTGGTTCCTATCAAGAACTACTTAATCCTTTCTTTTATTCTTCTTCTTCTTCTCTTTCTTCTTGCTCGGCATGCTTTCTCTTCTGCTTTTCACAGACAAAAACATTCTCATTCTCATTCGATACCTTAGCATCCCCAGCCAAATCTTTCTTCTTTCTTTTTCTTTTCCTTTGTCACAACCTCTTCTGGTTCCACATGGTCATTTCCATTAAATGGAGTGGTTGTTTTACCCGCATCAGCTTTCTTCTTCTTCTTCTTCTTCTCTTTCTTCTCTTTTTTCTTTTTCTTTTTCTTCTTGTTAGACAGAGCCTCTGCTACTTACTCAGTCTGAGATGGTTCCTCCGCTTTCCTCTTCTTTAGGACTCTTTCCTCCCCATTTCCAATGGCATTATTTATTAACTTATACAAGTCTAACTCGCATATAAACTACACATTTAATATACAAAAATACAGATAGCACAGTTAGTTACATTTTCTTAAATTACTTTGTGTATGTAAGTGACTCGACAAATGTACTTTGGCTATCAAATAATACAATACAAGCCATTTTCTCTCTCATTCAATTTTTTTTCCCCGGCACAAGTTTCTACACTTCTCTCGTTCTTGTGATTCGATACACAAGGTCTACTAGGTTGATTCTTTGATATGGTACTAGAGCAATAAATTCTAATATGGCTTCCGTGTCAAACTCTGGTATGGCTTCCGCATCAAACCTTTCTTTTCTGTTGGAGTATTTTTCAAATCCCTATTTTCTTCATTGGAGAAAGCCCCGGTTCTCAACTATTAAATGGTGAGAATTACTACACAAGGAGCTGATCAATGTTGACAGCTCTCAATACTAAGAAAAAAAGGTTTTGTGGATAGAACTTTCTCTTGGCCTATAGATCACTCTTATCCTTTGTATATTTTGCAGTTTCATTGTAACAATATGGTCCTTTCATGGATTCTTAATTCTCTTACCAAATAAATTGCTGCCAGTGTTATCACTACTCCAATCGCTAAAGAAGTTTGGAGAAACTTGAAGACTAGATTCACTCAATGTAATGGTCCTAATATGTTTCAACTCGAGAAAGATCTTGCTTCTTTGACTCAAGATCAATCTTCTGTGAGTTCTTACTACACAAGACCGAAAGCTGTGTGGGATGAATTTTCTACTGTAAAACCATTTACTAGTTGTTCTTATAACATGGGGTGTTCTTGTGGGGCTTTAAAGACAGTGATTGGCCAACATGAAAAGAAATATGTTGTTCAATTCTTGATGGGGTTAAACGATGTATTTACACATTTGAGGGCAGATCCTATTAATGGGTCCAGTGACATCCATTGATAGGGTGTTGTCTCTCACTTTGCAAGAAAAAAAAAAACCAAAAAGTTGTAGGACCCTCTGTGATGACTGAATCAGCTGCTTTACTTAGCAAGAATATAGTTTCTTCTGGATCAAACAAGAAGCATTATCTAAGCAACGCTCTAAGCCTATTTGTCTACATTGTGGCCTAGCTAGACACAGTTGAAAGATGCTACAAGTTGCATGGTTACCTTCCTGGATTTCATCAGAATCCAAGAACCAAAACATTTTCTGTAAATCAAGTTTCTTTATCTTCTACTAGCCTTGATGAAGCAACCATGAATTCATATACCACTCCTCAATTTTCCTTCTCTAAAGAACAATGCCGTCAACTTCTTGTCTTTCTTCAATCTTCTTTACAGTGGTTTTCGTAGATCTGATGTTATTACTATTTTTTCCACTTTCTAAAATTCTTGGAAAATCAATTTAACATCCAGCCTAAAATTATCCAAAGTGATGGTGAAGGTGAATTTGTCAATCACAATTTACGACAGGTTTTGGAATCTTATGGGATTATTCAGCGCCTCTCTTATCCTAGAACCCCAAAGCAAAATGGTTTGGTTC
The DNA here is from genome assembly GCA_011037825.1 of Carya cathayensis. Lineage (NCBI taxonomy): Eukaryota > Viridiplantae > Streptophyta > Magnoliopsida > Fagales > Juglandaceae > Carya > Carya cathayensis. The sequence goes on along the minus strand of QGSO01000391.1, from coordinate 490,793 downwards.
AACATCGTCACCGTCATATTGTTGAAACTAGTTTGACATTGGTTCATTCCTCTGTTCCATCTAAGTATTAGACAGTAGCGTTTCACACTGCAATGTTTCTCATAAACAAGTTACCCACTCCAGTTTTGCAAAATAAATCTCCTCATGATCTGGTTTTTGCACTACAAGGAAAACAGGCTTTTACGACCAATTAATAGTAACGAAATGACTATTAGCAACCTGAAGCAACAACCCGACTTTGACATTGCATGCACCGTTTGGACAGAAGCGAGAGCGGCAGTGGGAACATTAGCATAAACAATATCATAATAGTCAGCCCAAAGGTTTTGAAAACCAGAATAATATTCCTCAATGGAAAGACTTCCTCGTGTGAAATTAGTCTCATATTCTAATTGAAATCGCCTAGCGGAGTGATCTTGATTGTAAACCGTGTTGAGATAATTCCACATGTTAGCAACAGTTTTATAAGGCCACAGATTGAGAACAAGGTGAGGCTCAACGGAGCCAAGGATCCAGGTCATGACCCTAGCATCATTGATTTCCCAGTTTGACAAGGTTTCAACCCGAGGTGCGGGAACCCTCCCATCAATATGACCTCACAATTCTTTCCCTTTGACAAATAATTGAAATTGAAACGTCCAAGCAGAATAATTTTTGTCATTAAACCGAATATGAAATGATTCTAACTTATCAGATGACATGATTCACCCCAAAGAAGAAATATATATATAGTGCTCAGAACACCCAACCAGAAAATACAAACAAAATTTTTGAAAATATGACCCACGTAAGAAATAGAAAAATTATACCAAACAAAGGCTAGAAACTGTGATAAAGGGCACTAAATAGAGGCTAAAAATAGCAACAGAGGCCAGAAATAGAAGCCGGATATAGCAATAGAGGCCAGAAACAGCAATAGAGACCAGAAACAGAGGCCAAAAATAGCAATAGAGGCTAGAAACAGCAACAGATGGTGCCGATACCAACAACCCCAGCAACAGAAAAGAGAAAAAAAAAATATCCAAACCCACAGAAAATGCCGAAAGCTACTGCAGAGCACCAAAAATGTTGAAAATACTCAGATTTCGCCGATGATGCAAGAAAGGGAAAAAAAATTCAAAACTATGGACCTTGCTCTTGATACCATGTCAATATATTCAAAAAATTAATGATACCTAGAGGAAGTTTTTGGTAAAATCGACCCTCTCAATTTTCTTGGCCACTTTTCATTATCAACGTAAAACCCTATACAAGGAAAGTAGGTCACGAAATGCTATACACCAGGAGCCTAACTGATCTCCTATTATTTTGCCTATATACATGGAAAGATAATATATACAGCTAATAATAACAAAGTCCTAAATTGTATAAACTCCTAAAATGTTATACGGTAACAATACTATATAGTGCAATGTTTACAATGGTTTGGAAGTATGTTTACAGCACTATTGGTAAAGACTACATCAGGAGTAGAGTCCTTGTAAGTGTCCTTCTGCAACACTCGAGAGTCATCACCTTACTGGAGTTGATCATTATCACGTTGGTGAGATTTTTCAGGTAGTCCTTCTATAGTAACAGTATTTCTTTCAAATATTTGACCCACTGCAAGGACAACATTAGAGAGAAGAAGGGATATAGAGATCGGCATCCTTTGGTAATGAAAATGCAGATCACATAAATCAATACTTGATAGCTATCAAGTACACACTCACATCCCTACACCCACATATAAAGAGACTGAATGCCATTACTGATAAAGCTCAAGCAATATAAAATTCATTTGTACAAAAACTAAAAGAACTACCCTTTTATTTGAATTACTATGAAGAAGCATTATTGGCTTCTCAAATAACCACATTGCATAATGAATATAAAAAGAGAAGACTTTTAGTTTCTATATTGCATTGTGCATTCGTTTAGTTTCTTTCTATACTCCATTCGTAAACTAACTTCCTGAAATATGGAACTCTCTCGACACATCTTCCAACCCTAAATCTTTCTTTCCATGTTTAGTGACACTACATCTTTGCTGGAACTGGGCGTCTTTCTCACTAGTGGAGCTATATAGACTAGCACAACTGATCTGATTCGAACAGCTGGTGCCATGAAAGCAGCAAGCACTCCTCCAAGGTTCAATCTTTCAAATGGTCTGGTAGAACGTGAAGGAATCCTACTTCTCATGCTTGGTGGTGCGGCCCCCAGTGATACCAGATCTTGAGGCCTGACCTCCAATGTCGAAATGGGGCCCACAGTTCTCATATTCACAGGAGCAGCTGCAGATGAAGGCGGCTTGAAAGTTCTGGGGGAACTTGCTCCTAGAGGACATTGGGGTCTAGGATTGGGCCAAGAAGAGTCAATACATTGATTCTGTAACTGAAAGTCAATTGGCTTAAATCCATGCTCCTATGACAAGCCCACTCAAAATCTCCTCTTTGGTTCCCTTCTAACTGAAGATTTTTTATGTTCCTTTCTAAACCACCAAGGTTCTGTTTGTCATCCACCTGAACTATTTCCAAGATTTGTGGTTTAGCACTATTATTGTGGAAACTTAAGGGGTTCAAGAACTCCAGAAGGAGAGTACTTGGCTGATTCTTCTGGTATCTCTTGAATAGTCACAGTAGATCTACCATTGATTAAACTAGAAACCAAATGGTTTGAGAGCAGAATGATGGGCTCGGGGTAGAAATTGTAATTCTGGGTCTCATCTGGATTGACTCTAGTTCCTTTCCTGAAAAGTATAGATAGTGGTCTGGCTGGAGCATAGATTGCATAAGTGGTTAAATCCAAGGATCTAATGGAGTAGCTGCTGGAACTGTAAGTGCCAACAACTGGTTTTGATGCTGTAATAATTGCTCTTGCTGCCAGATTTGGAACATGGCCACTTCAGGGGAAAAGCCAAAGTATGCCCAGTTATGGCATTGCATAAGGTATAAGCTTGGAAGTCGCTAGGTTGATTCCCACATGATATGAGTGGATCTTTGTTAACCATGTCTCTGATGGTTGTAAACTTGCGAGGACACTAGCACTAGTCACCTATTCCTGTTCTTCATGCGCTTTTGCGTCCAGTGGAGGAGTATGGGAAGATGAGTGACTTTGAGACACTACACATGCACTATAAGAAATTAGATATTCACTGAGGGAAAAAGATCAATTTTTTATAGGTAAAAGAAACTTTATTAATAGAAATGAAAATAGGTGTAACCCAAGCACACAGGACGTATACAAGTGAAAACACCTAGTAGAAATAGATGGCACAAAAAACAAAATCAGCCTTTAAGGAACCAAGGGAAAATTTCAGTTATTCAAGCAATTTCATTAAAGAACCAGGAAGATGCCTTCAAAAGCACGAAAGGTTTAACTTGGAGCATATGTTTAAGGAGCGCAACAAGCATGCTTTCGGCATAGCTAACCATTCTTGTATGATTATAACAAAAGCTGAGCACTACAAAGGAAGATCAAACAGAGAAAGAGAAGATGCTCACTTTTTTTCAAGGCAGATCAAGCAGCCATAGCACATTTTTCTAAGCTTGTTTCTTGGTCCTAGTTGATTCGCCTGTAAAGCTCATTCCTGCAAGCTGAACGGTACATGAGAAAATAGGAACATTGCCCGGTCCAGATCAAACAGTGGTATAAACAGGAAGTTTTAACCCAGCTCAGTGAGCAGTCTCCTATAGAAAAATTCTTATAAACACTTGTTTCATTCTACAAAATTAGCCCAAAAAGAAATAATATGATCTTCAATTTTAAGATAGCAGATTATGCATATGTTCAAGGGAGCTACAGAGAAGATATATAGGAATATGTATCATGAAAGGGAAAATGAAAAGCAGCCTGTTTGCTAGAGTTTTCAATAAGAAGCGAGGACCAACAAAATATCAAAGAGGTTCTCTTGTATTACTTTCCCAGCTACTATATAAACTCAAAGTGTGTAAACCTTCCATTAACCAAGAATTCCATGCTTTTGAAGAGACGAACACCTTCAAAAATCCAAAAAGCACAATAAGAATGTCCGATAAGGAATGATCAGAAATTCAGGAAATTTCAATCCTGTTATGATGAGGCTTCAAGTTGCAAAGCAATGTTGGAAAGGGGGATTATGTGGGAATCAATATTCAGTTGATATTTAGCTAAGGGTTTGCTGGTAGGATTTTGGTCTAGAAGAAAGAGGAGATCGGTTCACCATGTAACTATTAAATCCAACCTGAGAAAATATACGTTTCAAGAAACTACAATGTAACAAATAGGTGCAATGTGCAAATTTAATGAGAAATACATGAATACCCTCCCTAGCCCAGACATTGGGACCTTATATTTTGTGACGCCCCCAACTCCCACGTACGGCCACGTGGAAATCGAGACGTCGGGATGATGACAACACGGTCACACATCCCATCGTCAAGTGCCCAAAGTGTGTGCACATGCAATATGTGTGCAAATAAAAACACGCAGCGGATAGATAAGTCATATAACTAGGTACCAGAATTTTTGTTTAATTACAAACCTATTTAAGACAAGCGTAAACAAAACATTACATGTTCAACATCATCTCAAATCCAAATACATGTTAATAAAAACAACGACAAATACAATATATAAAAGTCATCCAAGCTACTCCTCCAGCAGAGCCGCCTCCTCGGGCTCAGCCTCCTCCTCCTCTAAATCTGCATCAAAATCTACTGTACCAAAAATGGTGCCGCAGGTAAGTAAAATCCCAAACAACGTAAGATAAAAATATATTACAATCAAAACAATATGCATGAAGTATGCTCAATGCACATGTCCCAAAAAACCATATTTTTTCCACGCACGCCAAAATCCCATTTTTGCCCAAAAACATTTCCCTTTAAAACCAGTCCTCGCCATTATCCCAGATAATGGCCCAAATCAATAAACAACCATTTTTCCAGAAAATGGATCACAAAGCCTCAACACATCCTCGCCATTTTCCCAGAAAATAGCCCGTATCCGAAAACCATAGAACCAATCCAATTATGCATGCACCATGATCTCCCCTAGGGATCATCCGCACGCTCTGGCTCTGTGCCACACCGCAGGTAACGACTACGCATGTAACACCTAAACGAGCGATGCCCAGACTCGCGCCCAGCGCGTACCTGGCCAGGCCATCCTCTAGTCCCCGCCAGCCAAGAGACCACAGAGTCGACACGACAGCGTTACCGTATCGTGCGATCCGATCATCACCCAACGACAACCTAGGGGATGTCACTCAGTTTTATCTGCTCCCGAGTGACCAGAGAAGTTTCACCGAAATAATGCCCCATCCCGGCTTGGGGTCGTGATAAGCACGCACCCGAAAATCCATTTACACGGTAAACCCAATTTTCAATAAAAACACATGAATATGCATGCATAATGCAATGCAATTAAAATCACACAACTTAACCCACATATTCCAAACATCAATAACAACCAAATAATCAACTCCTTCCTCAATTTCAACCGACCCCCGACTCCTCGGACTCAGTCCAGAATAACCAACCAGATCATAAATAATTATTGTAAAGGAAATAATATATTTAAATCTAAAACGAAGTTTGAAAAATACTTACAGCGCTATATATTAATTTTCGATGGATCGGCGCGCAGCAAACGGTGAAGGAAAAGCAACGTAACAGTGAAAATTCACTGTGGCCGTGGGTTGTAAAACACCCACTTTTAAACGGAGACAAACCAAAGCTCGGGATTGATAGAGAATGGCCTAGAGGTGTTTATGAAGTTAAGGGAAGTGGTGTTTGGCCGTGGGTGGCGGTGGAAATGGTCGTGGGAGGCCAAAAAGGGGCTGAACGGAGATGAGCTCATGGGAGCTGCTCCGGCAACGGATCGGGGCCGAAATTAGATGGGTTAGGTCGGCAAGAGGTAGAGGAAGAAGTTGTGAAGAAGTGGTGGCCGAAGGTGGTGTGACGGCGCCAGAATCGGCAAGAATCCGTGCGGAAAGAAAGGCCTCTAGGTGGCTAACGACTGGCCGGATGGGAGAGATATTTTGTGGAGGTGTTCACCGGCCGGAGGGGGTTCGATCGCCGGTGGCTGTATTGGCCGTGCCGGCCGGGCGGTGATGGATCGGTGGTTGGGCTAAACGGCGAAGGAGAGGAGAGAGAGAAAGAAGAAACGCACGGGGGAGAGGGGGATCGCGTGGGGAAGGAAAGAAAGAAGGGAAAAAAAAAAAGAAAGAAAAAAAAAGAAGGAAAAAGAGAAGAAGGAAAAAAGAAAAAGAGAAAAGAAAAGATGGGGAAAAGAAATGAGGTCCAGTCCTCACTTCTGGAGTCCAACAACTGATCCAACGAAAATAACTTTAAAAGCAATAAAACCAAGAAAATATTTTAAACACAATGTAAAGCTAAAATATAATAAATAACTAGTAAAAACTAACTATTTAATTTTAAATCCAAAGACAAGCTAAAATAAATTAAACAACAATTTAAACTCAACAACAAATAAAATTCAATTAAAATCCAATTATTTAAAATAAAAGAACTATTATATTAATTAAATTAAAATATTCATTCAGTGAAAATACACGTAAAAACGGGGTGTCACATATTTAGCATAGGCATTATATGGAAATTAAAAGTGGCCAATATCTCATAAATTTGGGTAAAGATCTAAGGTGTATGCTTGCCCAACACCTTGTGATGCAGGGATTCTTTGCCGAACTCCAACATTAGTTTCTTCCATATCCACAAGGAGGGCCTACGGGATATTTCCCTGAAGTGCCCATGGGCCTACTTGTAAATGGTCCTGAAGTACTAGGTATACAAAACACTTTTTTTTTCCCTTTTTAATGATGAGGAACATCACTAAGGAGGCCCTTTGGATCCATCCCTAGGGAGTAAAGTCCGGATAGATGACCCCACCCACCAGAATTATGTATCAGATAATCCAAGGGCACTCCAAAGTCCAAATACATAATCGGATATTTCCCTGAAGTGCCCATGGGCCTACTTGTAAATGGTCCTGAAGTACTAGGTATACAAAACACTTTTTTTTTCCCTTTTTAATGATGAGGAACATCACTAAGGAGGCCCTTTGGATCCATCCCTAGGGAGTAAAGTCCGGATAGATGACCCCACCCACCAGAATTATGTATCAGATAATAAGGGCACTCCAAAGTCCAAATATATAATCGAATCCAAAATTTTTTGAGTCTACAGCTTATCTCAAACCAGCCCTTTGACCACAGGGTTACACCTCGAAGGCTTAGTATACAAAACTCTGGGTTTCACATACTTTTATCTCTGCTAACGGTAATTCGTAAGTCCAAGACATTCCTCTCAATTGCTACAATCCATACAAAACATAAAAGTACTTTGTAAGCACTTGTCATACTGCTCTACAAAATGCAAAACTCTCCTTCTGTCTCCATATACCTTCTCCACCTGAGGTTAAAAAGCCACACTTTATACTTCTTATGTGGCTTATCCATTATTATTAAATTACAACGAGTAATGTTTTCTTTTTTCATAATAACAACTAGTGTTATAAAGCACATCATCCATCTAAACTTGTGTTATTCTTAAAATAAAATCAAATAATATATCCGATTAAGTTAAAATTATTAAACATTTGATTATGCTATCAAAAAATGATAAGTAATATTATAAAATCAGATACACTTCTCTTTGTGTTGTCATTCCATGTAAATTAAATAATATAAGCTAGCAAGTTAAAATTACTAAATGATGATGATAATAATAATAATATATTTAATAAACTTACTAATTTTTATTTAGAATTAGTAATCTTCTAACTTTTTTTATGTTTTATTAACTTATGCTCAACCTAACAAGGTGGAGTGATCTCGAACTGGAGCCCGAAACTGATGTTGCTTCACAGCTCTCAGCGCATGTACTTGTTAGTAGAGTTATCTCTTCTCGGGCTCTTAGTAAGTATATGCTTCATGCAACCATCAAATCAGCATGGAGTTTCTCCCCTGGTCTCAATATTGAGGATCTAGATCTTAATATGTTCTCGTTTACATTCACAACCGAACAGGAGAAGCAAAGGGTATTGGATCAAAGGCATGGAATATTAAGGGCTTTCACATGGTCATTTGTTGCTGGCCACCAGGTTTAAGTCTACTTGATATTGACACAAGGATATCAATTTTTTGGGTGCAAGTACATGGTCTCCCACTGGAATACATGACTAATGTAAATGCAGAAAAACTTGGTGCAAAAATGGGAAACTTGATCCAAGTGGAAAAGTCAGAAAGTCCAAGTATTCTATTTCATCGTTATATGCGCATTAAAGTAGAAATAGATGTTGAGAAACCACTTTCGGAAGGGTTCCCTTTAATCAGAAAATGCAAACCAGCTACATGGGTTAGTTTGAAGTATGAACGACTATCTGAATTCTGTTATTGTTGTGGTTGTCTTGGTCATCTTCAACAAGCATGTCCCTCCCTCCAAACTAGATCAGCAGTGTCAAACTAGGGGCCATGAATGCGAGCTGAAAACCAAAACAGTAAAAGAATTCCTTTTTCAGACTCCCAATCATCCAACTTTGACCAAAAACAAACAAAACATCAACAGCAGGAAGAATCCTCACAGACGAAAATTTTATTTCCTCTTGAACCGAGCAAAGGGAAGGGCAAGGTTACTCAACTAGAAGATCAATACGAAACTTCAATGTTGCATTTCACTTCAGAAAATCAAACCAGCAAACTGGAGAATGTACAAGAAATAATAGCATGTATGGGCCTCAGTGAGAAGATGTTTGGACCACATGGCAAAGGAATAGCAAATGAGACAACTCTGCAAGAGATAAACATGGATGGTACTAACACACTTTTCATGCCGCCACTTATGGATTCAATATTACCAGATGCAGAAGAAATTCAATCTACTGAACGAGCACCTGCATTAAGTACACATCCTTTATGTATAAGCAGCCAAGGTTCATCAATGCAAATCAACTCTTGCAACACAAATATCTCATAAGAGAAGCAAAAAGGCCAGGAGAAGGAAAGAAATCTATTTCAGCAGGTAATAAGCCAATTTGAAAATCTGAAAAGCCTAATAACAAACCATTCAGTGTCTCTACTAGTGAGTCCATCAGGAAAACAAGTGATAGCAATTAGGCCCAACTCCATTGTAAACCAACAAAAAGGCCCGCTAGCACTAAATACAAAACCCCACCAATCGACCCACTATAATACCATTGCAACAAGCCAACCTCACGTGTTTGGAAACCCAACAGAAGCCACTAAACTCCTAAATCTGGAAGGATCAGTTCATCACCCCTTCACTTCAAAGTAGAACGCCTCCGTCCCTTTTAAAGGAGTATTCTCAGAAAGTCAAAATCCCACTTCTCACAATCTCCCCTTCACCGAAAGCTTCATATCTCTAACCCAACCTTCCCAAGTCTTTATTAACCCAGAAACTACTCATTTTGGGAAGTATTTTCACACTAAAGGAAATGGAGGAAGTGATTCGGCTGAAGGAGGACAGAAAAAAAAAATTATATAAGAGGACAGTGAATCAACTTTAGGAAAAAGAAGAAGTGAGCTAATTTGTAGGAGATCAAAAAGGTTGAGGTCAGCGCCGTTCCAGAGAAGAGAATTTGATCCGGGTAAAGAACTACAAACTCAAATTTTCAAATCACTCTCTATAGATGAAGAGGCTATCGTGGCAAGGCCAAAACTGACACTAGGAAAGAAATGAAAATACTCTCCTAGAATTGCAGGGGACTTGCCCGTTCCCATGCAATTAGAAGTTTAAGGGAAATAATTAGGAAAGATAAACCTGATTTAGTCTTCTTGATAGAGACAATTTTGTGTAAAGCGAATGAAGCAAATATTGTGCATATAGTAGGTTTTGCAAACTCTGTTTATGCCCCTTCAAATGATAAATGGGGGGCCTTTTGGTTTTATGTAAGGATGGCCTAGATGTAGAACCAGTGAAAGTTCATTGTAATATAATCTCCATGCTTGTGTATTCAAACCCTGTTTATATTCCTTAGTTGATTAACTTTGTTTATTGCCCTACTCAAAACAATGAAAAAGAAAATTTCTGGAATAGCTTAATGCTAAGTGGAACAAATTTTGAAGGACCTAGACTTGACATAGGGGACTTTAATGCTATCCTTAGTCAAAATGAAAAATTTGGTGGCCGCCCCTTTGCAAGTTCCTCCGGTCATTATGGGCTTATTGAATACATGAATAAGAGAGGAATGATTGACCTAGGCTATCTTGGACCAAAATACACTTGGACTAATAATAGGAATGGTATGGGTCATATCAAAGAGATTCTAGATATATAGGGGCATTGCAAATCAATCATGGTTGGATTTGTTTCCAAACTCTTCTCTTCAACACCTTCCTCTAAGTGCTTCTGATCACTCCCCAATTATTCTTGACACAAGAGGGAAATCCTTCTACAAGGCTAATTTCAAATTTGAAGAATTTTGAGTGAAAGATCACACTAGCCAAATGGTTGTTCAAGAAGTTTGGAATACCATCTTCACGGGTAATCCGAGCTACATTTTGCTCAAAAAACTCAAACTGGTTCAAAGTGCCTTAAAATTTTGGAATAGGACTCAATTTGGTCATATTCAAACCTCTATCAAAGAGACCAACAATGCCCTTCTGACACTCCAAGAAAAGGATCCAAAACCACTCTCTTTGGTAATGGAGGATGACCTGAAAGCAAAATTAAATGAGTTACTAAAGAGAGAATAGATACTTTGGAAACAAAAATCTAGAGTTCAATGGCTGGCAACCACAGACTTGAACACAAAGTTCTTTCATCTTTCAACCACTGTTAGGAGATGTCAAATTCAGTCAACCACTGTTTGAGACATAGAATGTCTCAAACTCAGTCAAAATAATTGGACTGAAGACCATAATGTCATTCAAAATACATTTCTGGATCACTTCAAAACAGTCTACTCAACCACAAATCCACATTTGAGTCAGGATCTTGAATCTCTCTTCCCTGAAAGAGTTTCTGAACAAGAGAATAACTTCCTCTGTCAAATCCCTTCAGATTCCAAAATTTTAAGTACTCTTAAGCAAACTCTATCCAAAAAAGCCCTGGGACCTAATGGGTTTATTGGGCTTTTTTACAAGCATTATTGGGAAATAATCAAAGATGATTTTAATAAGGCGGTTGGAAATTTTTTCCAAAGTGGTAAACTTCTAAAAGAAGTCAATCACACTCATATTGCCCTTATCCCAAAAACCAATAGCCCAAATATTGTTCACCAATATAGGCCCATTAGCCTTTCAAATGTTTGCTATAAAGTGATTGCAAAAATTTTGGCAAACGGGCTTAAAAGGATTCTCCCAAAAATCATTTCCCTTTACCAAACAGCTTTTGTCTCAGGTAGAACCATTCAAGAAAACACTATTCTGGCTCAGGAGCTCTTTCATTTTTTGAAAAGGAGAAAATGGAAAAATGGTTTAATGGCAATCAAGATCGACATGGAAAAGGCGCTTGACTTCATGGAATGGGAATTTGTCCTCAGAATTATGAAAGGCTTGGGTTTCAGGGAAAGATGGATTAAATGGATTAAAGAATGCATCACAACGGTCTCTTACTCGGTGATTATTAATGGCCACCCGAGAGGTTTCTTTAAGCCTAGTAGGGGGTTAAGGCAAGGTGATCCCCTATCGCCTTTTCTTTTTATCTTAGGCACCAAAGTACTATCTAGGCTAATAATCCGAGAAGAAAATATGGGAAATATCCAGGGCATGTCCATCAGCAGAAACAATCTACCAATCTCGCACCTATTATTTGCTAACGATCTAATTCTATTTGGAAAGGCCAATCAATCCACCTCCATTAACTTCAAGAATAGTTTGGAAAAGTATTCTTCTTGGTCAGGACAAAAAGTCCATGCAAGTAAATCTTCCATTAAATTTAGTGACAATACACTGACTCGTCAAAGGCAATGTGTAAAGACTGTGTTTGACCTAAAAAATGCTTCTTCCAATATTAAATACTTAGGTCTTCCTCTGTCCTTCAATGGATCAAAGAAAGCTCACTTTCAGGACATACAACAAAGAATCATCCAAAAGATGGCTGGATGGAAAGCAAAATTACTCTCTCAAGCGGACGCACAACCCTCATTAGAACAGTTGCCAGCACCATGCCTTCCTATTTAATGTCTACTATCACCATCCCAAAAAGTGTTGCTAGCAACTTGGATCGTACTTTCATGAAATTCTGGTGGGGTTTCCCACCTAAAAAATCTCACAATCTCACACTTAAATCTTGGAACTCCATCTATAAACCAAAATCCATGGGAGGTCTAGGGATTAGACTTATTTCTTATTTTAATCAAACGTTCCTCTCAAAAATTGGATAGCATATGATTACAAGTGTCAATACCATCTGGAGAAAAGTTCTAGCAAATAAATATCTCAAAAGAACATCTTTGTTAGAAACCAACCAAAAGCCTACGGACTCATGGATTTGGAAGGGTATTCTCAAGCAAAAAGACTTTTTAAAGAAATGACTCTGTTACCAAATTAACAATGGAGTTAACACCAAAGTTTGGACTGATCCTTGGATTCCCAGTATCCAATCCTTTACTCCAGTCCCCAAAGATGAAAATGTCCCAATAAATCCAACTCTCCAGGTCTCAGAGTTAATGATGGAGAAACCTAGGAGATGGAACACCATTCTCCTACAAGCCCTTTTCCAACAGCATTTTGTTAATGAGACTGAAAAAATTCCTCTTGCCCAAAAAATTTTCCAGAGCCTTCTTGATAAGCCAATCTGGACACAACACAACTCTGGAAAATACAGTATAAAATCAGCCTACGCAGCTCTCAGCTAATCCCATGCACAGGGTGGTTTTGACAATAACAACATTCAAGATAATATGTGGAAAAAGCTCTGGAAGTTAAAGGTCCAAGATAGACTAAAGCTTTTCTGTTGAAAAATTCTAACAAATATCATCCCAACAAAAGTTCGAATAAAAAAATTTGTCAAAATCAATCAAGAGAATATTGACTGCATTATCTGTAACACGGGTGAAGAAAGTCAATCTCATCTCTTCTAAATTTTAGCTTCACTAGAATTCTGTGGAGAAACTCTCCTTGGCCTTTAAACATTTCCAACTGTGCCCAAGATGACACAAACAAGTGGATAAAATATATTCTAGACCCATCAAACAGCTTAGGAATTCCTAAAGAAGATATACTTCATTTCCAAATTTTTGCAATTGTGGCAATGGATAGCATATGGTTCCTAAGAAACAAGGTCCTTCATGAAGCTTTCAAACCTGATTTAAATAATTTCATTTTGTCCACAAAAAAAAGTTTCAAAGAACACTGTGATGCGTGGGGCAATATTCATATTAATCAAAGTAAATCTTTGAGACCTTTTCCTATAGATCATTGTATCATCACCTTCAATGTGGCAGTCAGACAAAGAGAAAGCATAACAGCAGCCATCTGTAGAGCACCAGAAGGATCAATTCTTTTTGTGACTATAAAGCAACTTTGCAATATAAATCCAAATCAAGGGGAAGCAGAAGCAATGTTATCAGGTATAAAAGAAGCGAAAGCAAATCAGATTGGAAATATTGTGGTGGCAGAGACTCATTAAACACTCTAAAAGCTGTTCAAGATTCAAACTACATACCAGACTAGACGGTGCAACCTATTATTCAGGATATTAGGATTGCTCTCAAAGACTTTCACAGATAGGAACTACGAAAAATACATCGAAATAAAAATCGATGCGCGCATTCCATTGCGCAGTGGGCTGCCTCCAAATCTTTGTTTGGAAATATTCCACTAATTGTAATCCCTCCCTCTTTGCTAAACTTTCATAGCGGAAAGGATCCACCAGTATAGTTTTGTTTGTATAAACACTGCTAGACACTATCTTAATGCTTTTTCTCTGGAAAAAAAAAAAAAAAAATTTATGCTCCTTTTGTTTTGTAATTAATGGATATATAAAAATATGATTCAATTAAAGAAAATTGCATAAGTGCTATTTATTATAACTCTTTTTTTTTAAATATAATTTTATAAAAGAAAGACTCTAACTTATGATAGAGGAAAACCGTAATAAAAAGCAGTATGCACTTTTTATAATATTCTATCTATGGACTTTTTATACGCAAATAAGCTCATTTGCGTATTTGAGAAATACTATCTCTGGAATGAGATAGAGAGTGCCTTTCCATTGATTTATATATAAGTGATTACACAACTGTACAAAAAATTGCCAAGGAGAAAATTAACGTAAAGGCAGTATGTACACACCTGTTGTTTCCTAAAATTACAGGTATGCATAGATATTTGACGTGAGGAAGTTATAGGATTTTACCCCTTGTCATGCAGAAGTTTAGAAGAAGAATCTGAGAGTCGTTGCAGGGATTGGAGAGAGATCTTATCATCTATCGTGTAGGAATCATGAGATTACAATGATGCAACACTGTCACTCTCCCTCAAACATGGCTGTGGATCATGGCAAAGGCCAAGTTTGATGAGGATGTCAGCAAGTTGGCTAAATGAGTAGACGAAGCGAGTCTCTAAGGTCCCCAAAGCAACACGCTCGCGTACGTAGTGATAATCAAGTTCGACATGCTTGGTGTGGCCATGGAGAACAGGATTGACAGTCATATACAGAGGAATACCAAGATCTCTAAGAAGAAGTGAAAGCCATATAAGCTCGGCAGCAATGGAGGCCATAGAACGGTATTTGGCTTTGGCACTTGAACGAGCCACAGTGGCTTGTTTCTTGGCACTCCATGATATGAGGTTGCTACTGAGGAAGGTGCAATATCCAGTGGTTGACCAAAAAGTGAGAGGGCAACCGGCCCAATTGGCATCTGAGTAAGCATAGAGATCAAGTATGCTATCAGCAATTAGAGGCAAACCAAAATGAGTGGTTCCTTGAATATAGCAGAGAATTCGCTTCACGAGTTGAAAGTGAGCCATAGTTGGGGCTTGCATGAATTGGCAAACAAAGTTGACGTTGAAGAAGATATCGGGTTTAGTAAATGTTAGATATTGTAAGGCTCCAACTAGGCTCTAACAATGGGTGGGATCAGAGAATGATTCAGCAGAGGTGGAGAGTTGGCAACCTTTGTTGGGCATTAGAGTGGATATGGGTTTACACCCAGTGATTTCAGCTCGTTGTAAGATGGTCTGAGCATAATGGTCCTGTGATATGAACAATCCCTTAACGAGGTTGTGCACTTCCAAACCAAGAAAGTGATGGAGTTGCCCAAGGTCTTTAATTGAGAATTGGTGAGCCAACTTTGAGATAAAACACTTAATTTAAGAAGGGTTGTCACCGGTGACAACCATGTCATCGACATATAACAGAAGTATGAGAGGCTCGTGGAGCCTGCTTAAGCCCATAAAGGGCACGACTTAGTTAGTAAACATGAGAGGGATATTGAGGATCAATATAGCCTGGAGGCTGCCGCATGTATACAAGTTGACTGAGGTAATCATTGAGAAATTCGTTGTGGACATCTAGCTGGTGGAGTTCCCATTTTTTGACAACAGCAATGGTAAGGACAACAGGTATTGTAGCTGGCTTGATAAATGGTGAGAAGGTCTTAGAGAAATCAATTATGTCAATCTGGTTCAAACCTTTTGCGACCAAGCAAGCTTTGAAAATATCGAGTGTGCCATTTGGTTTTAGTCTAAATTTGTAAACCCATTTACAGCCGACTATGTTCATCTCAGGGAGAGGAGGAACAAGAACCCCGGTTTTATTGGTAGCAAGAGCTGCAAGTTCCTCGTCCATGGCTGCAGACCATCCAGGGTGGCGTTAGGTAGTGACAATGGACTTGGGAGGAGCAGGGATGTCATAAGTGGCGTGTAAGTGTGCATATTTTGGGTGTAGCTATTGGGTGTGAGGTCCTGCTAGAAGAGGATTAGGAGCAGCTGATGACTAATGTTGATGAAAATGAGTATCAAGAGGGAGCTCAGCAGAGGGTGCTGAAGTAGAAACCATGGGCTTTCCAATCGATGCAGTGGTGGGTGTAGCTGTTGTGGGAGAGAATGCAGGAACAGTAGGCGGGGCAAAAGCTAGTGGAGAAAAAGGAGTCGACCCAAGTTGGGAGTCTTCTTGCTCCCAGTCGAAAAAGGTGCTAAGCTCCCCCTCAACAAGAGTTGTCCCATATAGTGTAGTTGGCTGAGTGAAGGGGAGCAAGGACTCATTGAACACCACATGTTGTGATGTATAGATGTGACCTATGGGAAGATACAAACATTTGTATCCTTTATGTTTCGAAAAAATCTACTCAACCTCTTACTATTCACACAACTTCCACACTCCACATTTTTTTTAATTTTTTAATATATAATTTTTTAATATATAAATAATGAATAAAATAATTAAATTAATTTAAAAGGAATAAACTCAAAAAAAATATTAAAAAAATATTAAAAAATTAAAAAAAAAATGGAGTGTGGAGTGTAGGAGGTTGTATAGCATTCCTCTTATGTTTCACACTGTAGCCAATGAAAACTCAGGGAAGAGTCTTTGGGTCCAATTTGTGTTGTTTGTAATCCCCAAGAAAGGGAAAACATCTTGTTCCTAGTACTCGAAACATCTCATAATCAGGATGTTTGCCATACAACCTGAAAAAAAGTGAGTCCATAGCAAAAGTAGTAGATGGTAGTCTGTTGAGGAAGAAAATTGCAGTTGAAAAGTAGTCTAACCAGAAGCAAGGAGGTAGTTTAGAGTGGAACATCATTGAGAGTCGGTGATGCTTCTGTGTTTCCTTTCGGGTTTACCATTTTGCTCTAGGGTTTTGGGAGAAGCAGACTGATGTTGAATGCCATGGTTGACAAGGTAATTGATGAGTGCTTGGCTAGCAAATTCACCTCATTCATCACTCTATAATATGTGAATATTTGCTTGAAACTAATATGGCACGTAATTGTGAAAATATTTGAATGCAGTGAAGAAATTTGATTTGCGACGTAGAGGAATCAGGCATATAAAGTTTTTGCAATCATCCACGAATATTACATAAAACTTGTATTTTTCCTAAAAATAAAAGGGGCTGGTACCCAGAGATCTTAGTGGATCTTATGAAATAAAACATTGCTTTTATT
Organism: Carya cathayensis; assembly: GCA_011037825.1. Lineage (NCBI taxonomy): Eukaryota > Viridiplantae > Streptophyta > Magnoliopsida > Fagales > Juglandaceae > Carya > Carya cathayensis. The sequence goes on along the minus strand of QGSO01000391.1, from coordinate 473,737 downwards.
TTCAGAAAAAGAAAATGACAATTTGCATGATTTGCCCACTTTATAGCTAGGACAAAAGGTGAGTGATGCAAATGAGTCACATTTAATCTTACTTTTGGAATGACAACACTATCGGGAGACACAACGAAAGCGAGTTGAAAAATAAGCAGCAAAGGCTTCCTTGGAGCTTGGATCATCTGGTCCACCATAAAATATATACAGCCCCTTCTATTTCCTTCCGGTTGCAATTATCCGATGAGTGGTTCTGTCTTTTATAAATAAAAAAAACTAGTGCAATCAAATTCAAAGATAAAATGATGGTCAGATGTGAGCTTGCTAACAGACTAAAGATCCTTTTTAATATGAGGAACTGCTAAGATATCGTGTAGATGAATAGGTTGTGAACTATTGGTGATAGATGTTGTACTAACATGAGTGGTAGGTAGGTTCTCACCGTTGTCAACCATCATTCAGAGCCTGTGTAAGGAGTAACTGAGTTGAGTTTACCTATGCTGTATGTCATGTGATCAGTAGCTCCAATGTCTGGGTGCCAATCAAGGTCTTGGGAGTCAGAGGACTTTGCAGCAGTAAGCCCTTGTGGGGTGCTGTCAACGGTGTAGGAATGACTGAATCTGTTGAAGCATTTTAGGCAATATGGTTTCTTTTGCTGCAAATTTGGCATACAATCTTGTCATCCTTTTTGGCAAATGATTGAGAGCCTTGAGAGCCACCGGAATAGGGACAAGATGAAGTATGAAAGGATGTGTTTCCATATGGGTTTCCATACTAAAAGCCACGTCCCTTGGAGTTGAAAGAGGCGGACTGTCCAGTTTTCTTGTTTTTGGAATTCTTTTGCCCATAAAAGGCCATGGTTGGTGCTGTGGAGTGATCAAGATGATGGCGATTAGCATAACTCTCCAGTAGTGTCACCTCTTCGAAGTAGGAGGGTATTGGTGGTCTAAGCATAGTTGCAGTAAAGATTTCAAAATCCTTACCAAGCCCATTTAGAAGCCGCCAGGAATTTTTTTTTTTTTTTTTTTTTTGTCGAGAATAGGCTTGCCAACGCTAGCCAATTCATCACAGATGGTTTTGAACCATCGGATGTAGGTGCTCAGGTAGTCAACGCCTAAAACAACAACAATTCCAATAACCTCTTTAGATAAGGTGGCTGTGAGACATCCTTTGACCAAGTGGTTTGTCCTACGCCACTTCAGGTAGGCAGGGTTGGGTTGAGGAGTAAAGTCTCCAATTTGAATGTTGTTTAGAGGTGGGCGAGTTTCGCCCATTAGAAAGCCTTGAAGATCATAACTTTCTAAGATGTTGGTCATCTGAGTTTTCCACAGTAGAAAGTTGGAAGAGGTGAAACGTAAAGACACAAAATTGGATATATTTTGTATAACTGGGTAGGGATATTCATCAGATGAGGAAGCGAAGGAAAGAGGAGCTGGAGGATTTTTTATTTTTTATTTTTTGATAGGTGAGCTGGAGGAATTTGAAATGATTGGAAAAGAAATTCTCTCTATCGTCTTGTCAGCTCAAGTACCATGAAGATGTATTTTAAGAAATACTATCTCCCGAATGCGATAGAGAGTACATTTCCATTGACTTATATACAAGTGATTACACAGTTGTACAAAAAATTACTAAGGACAAAATTAACATAAATTCAGTATGTACACAACTATTGTTTCCTAAAATTACAGGTATGTAGAGATATTTGACTAGAAGAAATTATGGAATTTTATCCCTTGTCATGCAGAAGTTTAGGAGAAGAATCCGGGAGTCGTTGCAGGAATTGTGGAGTGATCTTATCATCTGTCGTGCAGGGATCATGGGATTCCAATGATGCAGCGCTGTCAAAAAGACCAGTAAACTTTACTTGCCTATTCTTAACATACCAATTGAAACTGTGGTAAATCAAAATTCCTCAAAAACACATTCTTCGCTTACCATTGTTTCGCCAAAAAAATCCCTCTTTAGTTGATCTCTCGAAAAATCAGTTTAAGGAGAATAACTCTTCGTTGGTTAGCCAAATTCTTGATGATCAGTTCCCATTGTTCCCAAACTCACAGGCCATCCTTGATAACTATTATACTTTGATACATAAAGATATGGGAAAATCAAACTGTTGAACCAATATTTTGAACATCAAAATGTTAAATATTGACATCCATTGCACTGTAGTTAGTTGCATTATTTGCACACTCACTGTGAAATGCCTGAGCCTGAAGCACGTATCATTGCAACCAACCAGCTAGAAGCATTTAGCCCTAGCTAGAGGTAGAGTCTCACTTACCCTTTCAATTAAACTGACGTATCTACGTACGAGACAAATGACATCACCGATGTTCTAAAGTTGAATAAGATCATTAACAGGTGATTTGTACGTCTGCTGAACTGTGTATACAAGACTTGGTCTCTGTCTGTTAATCATGGGCAGGACACCATCCAAATTAACGTATTGTTTTCAGAGGATTGGAAGAATATTGCCTTTAGAATTAGAGTCCAGCACAAGGTCTGTTCCTGTAATATCATATGTCTCGCTACTTTGTAACTTTCATTATGCTAAGATTTGATTTCAATAGGTTATCATGTATCCTTGATAGGCATCATGAGCAGGCAAATCAGAGAATCACAAATTTTTCCAAATTTTATATTTATTTTTCACACAATAGTCTGGCTCTATCAAATTATAGTCAATGAAGGCAAAGTATAATGAATGCTAGCAAATTAAGGTCATATATTGCTTTCACTCCACTTATAGAATGCCAGCTATAACAACGTTGAATGGTTGATTATGCTTGACCATCTCATCTACTTTCACCCTTGTCTATGCCCTACGAACTAGAATGCATGGTCTTTAACAATGATCGATGCTAGTTTACCAGATCTCCACACCGACATCCACCAAATACTAAGCGGTTTCTTGCTCCACCAGCCACCAGGAACCATTCCCATTGTTAATTTGTTTTTTCTCTTCTTAGAGCATCTTCTCTTATTTGTGTACCATGTCAATGTGTCACTCGTGTACAAAGTGAAATAAACATCACAAAAAGACATTTTATAGACACTAAAGTAAATAAAAACCCCTCAAGTTTATTGTAAACATCCTTACAATAGACGCTTATTATAATATTGGGGCAATACCATTAAGATAACATGATCAGACATGCTTATTAAATAAAAGGAAAAAAACAGACTTTAATATTCCCAAACAAACCTCCCACAAGAAGCACGGATTAACTGAGATTCAAGCTATAGGTTTCTGGATATGAATAATCTTCCATTTCAGATTATCCCAAGCAGACTTAGTAAAGTGTGCAGGGAAGCATTGACTCGATGCTCAAGCAATACTAGCACCCCCATACTTCTTACTAGCCTCTATACTGCTAATTGTTGGGGTGTAAGTTTCATCAGTGGTTCGTGGCCGAGATAAATTGAAGTTGCCATACCTTCTTGCAGCTTCCCTGCTGTCAATGGTTTCTGGGTAGGTATCTTTTTTTGAGATTGGAACTGAGTACTTCGACTGTGGAGGTGCATTATTAGCGACAGATAAGCCATTCACAGCTTCTTTCAAATTCTGAACAGCAGTGGCAATATCAGATGTAGGTTTTCCGAGTCTAGTAGCTCCATTAGTTGGTCTTGGCCTAGACCAGCCTCCATTATATGTGACCGAAGGTGGTTCCCGTAGTGGAATCTCATTCTTGGGAATGTCATTCCAGCGGTAATGGTCATAATCCTCATTACGAATGGTATTATTTCCACTCGGCTTTTGCAAGTAGTTGTTGCTGTAATCATTATATCCACCATAGCCAGGACTGATGCCATTTTGCACGTTAGACTGAGGATTTTGGCCTCGGGATGGCATACCTAAAGAGCCAATCTTTTTGGGTCGGCTAGTTTCAGTCTGGACTTTGTCGAGCAAGTCCTCAACTTCCGGTGGGCGATCGCGAGCTGGACTCACAGGCCTACCCCATTTATCATCTGCATATTTACTGCCTTTCCCAGGCTCGACTTCATATTCATAGTCTTTCACTGGCTCGACCTTATATCCATATTCCACTGGCTGGGGCTTATAGTACCCGTAATTCTTCACTGGCTCGACCTTTGGTGGGGAGCTACTTCTATATGAATGAGTACCATCCTCTGGCTCTTCATCTTGTGGGTAGCTACGCCTGTATCCCACCAACTTTGGTGGCGAGCTATGTCTGTATCCATAGCTTAATTTCGTTGGATCTACTACCTTTGGCGGCGAGTTATATCTGTATTTATGGTTTTTCACCGGCTCTAGTACCTTTGGTGGTGAATCATATGTGTAGTCTAAGACCAAAGGTATGCGAACATGCTCAGCTGTTCTCTCGACTTTGGCAACATAGGCCATCTGCGCAGTACTTTGATTCGTAGAGCGCACGATGGTTGGCCTTGTCCTTCCCTCAGCATCAACAATGACAGGCCGGTGGGCATGATCGGAGTCGTAGCTTGCTTTGATCCATTCATCAGCACCAGCATTGTAGGGGTAGCTGCCATAACTATACCAAGACATGGCTAGCTAGCTAATGAAGAATGTGTGAAAACTTTTGAACTTTGTTTCCTCAAAGAACTCTAGGAATACTTTCTCACTTTATAAAGATCTCATAGTTGATATATCCTTAAATAGGAAAATAATGTATTCGATCCTTTCGGGCTTACGTGACATGAAAGAAGATCCAACTATAATGCGGGCATGTGCAAGGAGTGTGCATGGTACTTTTTCTCACGCATCTTGAGATTCCCTTTTAGGTTCTCCATTTACAAGAGCTGTGGAAGAATCATATTCTGGCTAGCTAGCCATGGATTGTGACCTCCACTACCTTCCATTTGAAAGCATCATATTCCTCCGGGAAAACTTATACAGTTTCCGATTCTTTTTCTTTTTTATCACAACAGTATATATAAGACCCGACATTGTTTTGGTTGTTTTGTTTCCGAAATGCACGCCCTGGAATTGGGAGCCAATAGGTGATTGGAATCTCAATAAACATATATCACATAATTTTTTTTAATGAAACACAGGAAAAAGGTCTGTTTGAAGGTGTTTTCTCGTTTCTGAATCAGTATACTCAAGCATATGAACTGAGCTGTAATCCGCCAGGAAAGTGTACACTGAGGCGATTGATACATAGAGATCTCTATGCACTTCGTCGAGTAACTTGTCTTAATATTCTATTCTCCAATAAACCTATCATATATCAATTCTGAGCTTATCTAAAGAATCATATTCTGCTTTTTGGTTGATTTTGACCTCCACCCATTAATAATACGGCCAAATTTTCTTCCTATTTTGTCTCTGATCCATCAAGAATGCAGAGAGTTAAAGGAACGCAATCGTTTTTAATTCTTGGGTGGATATATATGTCGAAGGCCCTGTACGTACCATTTAAATGGTGCTCGATCTCAGCAAGTCCATAATAAAGAAAGTTCCCTGCATATAACGAAAATACTTTTCCCCAGAGGGTCATGCCAACAATATTGTGGGCACAAGCATCTATGCCACTCAGAAATATTAAGCCAAACACAGGCTAACCCTCTCGTGGCATAAAAGATTGGATCAGCTGGAATATATACGCCATCATGTTGTTCTGATCTGATAAATATTCCAAAGATTTTCTAAAAGCATAAAATAAAATAATAAAAATCCGTACTCACGAGTTGATGATGATGATGATCAGTTCAAAAAACTTGCATTTATTGGCATAGACGATCAAGAACAAATTTACTAACCAAGAGCATGAATACGTAGTACAATTTAATCTCATTAGCAGATGATAATAGGGAATTTTCCAACAGGAGAAAAAAAGATATTGTTGCAATTATCTCTTAAACTCGTGAGACATCGTAGAGAAATTACAACCCCGGCCACTTAGGTTTTACGCACGTACGTGGCTTAAACAATCATGATTTTTTTCTACTACCGGCCGGCCGAGCGATGGCACGTAGCCCATCGAAAACTCTCAGTGAAGGTCAAACCCTGATGAGTTTGTTTGGATGTGTCCCAAAGATTCATTGTTCCATTCATTAATCATTGTTTTGGCAAGGTAATTTTTGAGAGAGTTTAAAGGCAGGGGAGGCAAACGAAAATGTATGAATGATCATATTCTAATAATTATATGTTCACAGCATAAAAGCACAGACCATGTCACATCGGTCTTGGAGTGGAACGGTGACTTTCTAACCAAAATTTCTGCCTGTGAAATGGGGAGAAATATCTATAAATATAAGTCGAATTAACTAAATTGAGACATGGGAGATGTTTTATTTCCAAAATGAAAAATAAAAAATTCAATAAATCAAGAGAGTTCCTATATTGACTAGGTATGTAACCGCAATATCCGATCTACAAAGCTTTCGACATCATTATATCCCTAAATTTGGCTCCTCAAGATGATCCAACAATACTTCTCTCAATTCTACTCCATACTCAAAAACCCTTCTGTTACTGCACGCAAGACTCGGCTCGATAACGACTTTGCAACGTCCAATGAAAGCTTTGCATGCTGCATTTGGAACTGCTTTACCAAAAACTTCACAGCACATTCGGAGAATGCGGCCATATTCAGCAATCAATTTGACTTTCAAATTTACAAACCTGATACATACTTTGATCACCATAAGCACCCCCATGAAGAATCATATTCCTCCGTATTTTACACAAGCACAAACTGACCTGCAAGTATTAGTAACTACACTTGAAATTGCTCAGACATTATTGGATAACTGATTTTTTTTTTTCTTTAATAGAGTGGGCAAACAAACCTATCTGGTCAGTACCGGAAATCCCCTCCTACACTATCAAAGTTCCTTCCCCCACTGTTGGGGAGCAATGTGGGGGAGGGGGGGAGAAGAAACCTCACTCTAAAACCCCCGTGAAGCTAATTCCTGTCGTCTCCTAATTAATATATGTTCATGCTCAAACATGTATATCAGCACCAAATCAAGTGGCAAGCATTCTCGGGCCACCAAAAGGTCATATACATCAATGTGAAAAATCCTTCTCCACACACAACCTTTGTCTTCCTGAGAGTGAGAGAATGTTTTCCAGACACCAGAAATTCTAACTTATTTTGTAAATGCAACAATGCACTAAGAGGTAGCTTTGAGAGAGAGAGAGAGAAGCTGCGAAAAAATTAGGTCACAATACAAACCTCCTGAATGTTATATGAGTCACCTGCCCTGGACCACTCTATAATTAAGAACAAGGTCCTCAGACTTCTTCCAAATATAACCCCGAACTGTGGCTAAGCTCATGTCTGGGGACAAGACCTGAAAAGAAAAACCAAAATAATTTTTCTAAATGCATATCAAGGCTGACACAGAACAGTGTTAAAGCAATTCCAATTATTTAAACTTGAAATCAATTGAGTCAAGTTCTTAATAATGCGCTCAGCTCATTCTTTAACCAATATCTGAGCTCTCAAAGGAGTATCAAAATATTCCACCATCATCTTTGCTCCTGAAGACTACATTTAACCCTAGAAGAAGACAGACTGGCTGTGTGTAGATGTCATGTAAGTTGAGTACTGTGATCCGATTCTTAAGATTGACAAAAATAGAAATTAAAAACTAAAAATTTTAAAAATGTAAGAACAGGCAGGAAAAAAAAAAAAAAGACAAACGAAAACTGGAGAGTGACACGTTGAGACAGATTAAATTGATTAGGTTATAAAAATTTTAGCTTAAGATGGGTCGTTACTTCATTCAGTACTCGAGCATTTACTTCATGATACAAACAACAAAAAATTCAAAAAGAAAAAAAAAACACAGAAGGAAGAACAGCTGTAGATATTCCAGATCTTAAAAGGATGAGATGAGTGAGTGGTTGGAAAAGGAATATGAGAATTTTGCCCCATATGTTCACCATGGAACTGCTATTTAATTATTTAGGAGCATACAGATGGATGGTTTGTGGTATACCGTGCAGGGTATGATTGAAATTTTGCTATTTAAATTTTACTTGCATAAAAATCTGCACCAATTGAAAAAAAAAAAACAAACAAAAGAGGGTTTCAATGGCTCGGACTCCTTCCAATCCTGAATTGGCAAGTGCTTTTGATGAGTATGAAAGCTTTTGACATGTTGAAATCACCACAAATTTTGAAGAACATGTACAGGCTAATAATCATCATGTTTGATTCCTTTATAGACCAACAAAAGTCATACAAATTAAGTAGCATCAATTTGCAGGCAATTAATTTAAACCATTTGTGTGTTCAAGGTAAAAGAATCAACGTTGAAGCATTGGACTTGCTCTACATCAAGTGTAAGGATAATTCCACTTTAATCATGTTACTTGTAAAAACTATCTGAAATTATTTGCCCATTTTGAAAGTTAGGCATAAATATACCTCACTTTCTCCAATTATCCCTTCGCAACAAATTTACTTTTCCTCCATGCCCCATATTTGGATGTAAAAAGCATTGAGGGCGTGATTGGAAAAATGAAATTCAACAAATGAATGAGTTACTTATAATGAAACTAAAATTCGAAGCAAAAATATACATAAAGGTATTTTTTCAATATTACTCTTTCACGTTCGAATTTTATCCGCCATTTCCATCACCATAACTTCATTGTTTATAAGCCAGAATCTCATTGAAAAGTTCATCTCTTACTAAACTATACATATAAAGCATAAATAGGCTTGCCTGATTGTTGCACAATATCTCTATAGAGGGTTTAAGCTTTTGCCAAGGCTTCAATCCTGACCGAAAGGATCCATCTACAACCACTGTATGTGGTAACTGCCCTCCAACAAGTCCGGAAGCAAATGTTCCATCGGTATTTGTACCATCTAAGGGCTTGTCAAGAACCATCTTTTCTATAACATAATTAACTACCTACATAAACAAAGGAAAACCACCGCCATTATTCACAATTCTCCTAACCATGCAGGAAGTGGACATTAATATAGCACAAACATTGATATGATAGAATGTGGATTCTCTCTGTAACAAAAAAAAGGTACTTGCATTCTGACAATGCATGCCCACTTTAGCCATATTTGCCCATTAATGTGTAGAGCCATGCCCACCCAGGACAGAACCAAAACATTTTAACTTTCTGAAGGATAAAGCAAAAGAAACAATGATACAAGACCTACCATTGAGTAGTATTTTATATTTTTTTTCCAAGAAGTTAGTCTTCTCAAAGATGCCAATGAGAGGACTAAAGAGCAGTTACTACATTTGTCAAGGCAACTATTATAATTCACAGCAAATGAAGCTAGTGAATTCCCTATTTCTTGCTCTTCTTGCGCCTTTCATAATGAATGCTAAAGAAATAAAATATAATTGGTTCACAGGTCATATCTGTCTCCGACAAATACTTGGATTGATAATTAGAGTTCACATTTTTAGCAGCCCATAATGTGTTTGCTACATGCATGAAAGAATCTTTACTTTTCCAACACAAATATAATATAATGCAGTTACGTATAGTTTTGGTACTTCATCCAAAATCCATATAGATCATTCTCTTCAGACAATGATTTGACTTATTACACAACTAATTGAAAGCTTTCACATGTTCGCTGAAGAAAAAAACAAAAAAACTTTCTTTTTGAATCAAAAAAACTTACTTTTTGAATCCTCAATATACGAGGCGCGCTTAGTTTCCCTTGTGTCAGGATCTGGACAGCTGAGCCTTCACATGGATGCAAATAAAAGCTGCACCTGGAGAATCGATAAAGTTTTTTCAGGGAAAACATTGTTCAGTGGGCCAATTTTATTTTTTTTTTCCTTTTATAAGTGGGCCAATTATATCTTAAGATTAAAAAAAATTCATTGCACTCCTTGAGCACAATGAGATTCTACATGAAAAAACTAAAACAATATTTTTTTCTTTTTTTTTTTTATAAGTAAAACTGAAACAAAACAATATTCATAGACCATTTTTTGTTTTCTTTTGAAACCAGCAAAGCAAGAACAAAAATACCAAAACAGAACCAATGAATAAGAAGAAATTGCATACACAAGGAGTCAAGCAGAAGAATCCTCGGCAGTAAGGCAGTGAATCTTCTATCAATTTCTCAAGAATATGCAAGAATCATAATTTCATAATAGTTTTAGGTTCTAGTAAAACAAGACCTACAGTCAAGTGCTTCATGTAGAAAACATGGAGATAAGCAAACAGATACACCCAAAGCATGTCCTTTACTGATTTTTATTTATTTTTTTATTGGTACCAGGTGGAACAACGTCCCGACTAATCGTAGGGGTGCACAGTCCCTCAGCAAGAAGTTTCCCGCAAGTGCACCTCGGGTAATTCAAGGAGAAAATCCCCCCATCCGATGGCCTCTAGAGATTGTTTGCACCCAAGAGGATTTGAACCTTAGACTTGGAGGGAGCATACCCCTAAGCCCAAGGCCTTTACCAATTGAGCCAACCCCTAGGGGTTATGCCCTTAACTGATATTGACTTAAGCCCCAGATATTTTGTTCAATTAAGAAAAATAATCAGCAGAAAGCACTAGCAGCATCCAAACACTCAACATCAACCCACAAAATCACAGCTACATATATGCAATTTTTCTTCCAAATAGCACATAAAAACTCAACCAATCAAACAAACAGAAAGAAGAAAGCATTGGAAGTTAAGAGTTTACTTGGTATTTTCTCTTGGGGGTAGGCGATTATTTAGCACACAGTCCAGACACCAGAAAGGAAAGTCTTTCTCATCTTCAGTTCCATCTAAATCAGTAATCTTCTTTCTCCATGGACCTCCGTGAGAGCCCTCAGTAATGATGGAAGGAGGGAAAACAGTTGAAAATTCAAATGGAGGATATACCATTGCATCATTCTCGGCATTAAAATCAACTTCGATTCTTGAATGGGTAAGACTTCTATGGCTAATATCCTTTCCAGATGACACATCCCCATTGGCTGAAGCCTGGAATCCAAATCTTTGCTTTCGTTTAGCCAACCAATGAGCCAAAAGTCCTTTAAGGGTTTCCCGGGCTAGATTAACCTGCAAAATAACAAGCAATGCAACATAGGCTTCTAGAAAACTTGTAAAAGGACCATCTTCCCATTTCTTGGAAGAACAGATTATCGTACGAATGACAAAAAGATGTTGATTGTGAGACAACATTCTTAATTTCTTATTATTAATGGTCATAAGACCAAAACAATGCTGATAAATTGTCTAAAATCTTGCACATGTAGAAGAGAACTAGAATGTGTTGGGAAACTAGAGAAACATAACACTTGGCAATTTATTCACGGTGTCACAATTGCACAACCAAACACAAGAACTTTGAAAGTTTTGAGGCTATGTTCTGATCTTCCAGATTTATAGGGTTCTTTCAAGAGAAGCACTGGTCAGAAAATATATGACAGCAAATTTCTTCTTAATAAGTTAATAATTATAAAAATAGAAAGCTATGCAAACATGAATATTCATCCAATGATAGAAAGAATTGAGGAGAAAAGAAAAGGCTCAACGATCCTCCCTCATCTTCTTGCAATCCTTGAAGCTCCGATCATTTCTTTTCCCTCCAGTTGGGGTTAGAATAATATGTTATGAAGCATTTGTTACAATGGTAGTTGGTCATTTTACTATAGCAACCTATATAGTATAAAGGTGTGATTTGGATGGAGGAAAACTGAGATTTGGGCTTAACGCATGTGTTAAATGGTAGATGGTGTTGCAATCAACATCATTGTGTGATTTTGTCATTGATGACATCTATGTTACGTCATCAGTGTTTTTTATGTGATGAAGAAACATAATCGTAGCTGCTATGATTTGAGTTTTTTTCACACAAGACAAATTACTTAACTAATTGGTTGTGATGATTTGTGGTGTCTAAAGTAGTGAAAGATGCACAATGGTGGTTTGATGATTTGGAGTCAGTGGTGTTTGTGGTGGATTATTGTGTGGTTTTGATCATCTGTTTATACTGCCAAACTTGTCATGGTGGTCATCAGAAAAGTCTGAGCTGGCAATTTCATGGACAAAGACCCCTGTTTGTTTTTGGTGCTTGTTGTTTCGATATCCCAGATAACGCTCTTCTGCTCTATTCCAGTAAGAAAAAGTATTGGCATCAACCCCTGTTTGGAGGCAGCCAAAACACACCTTACATGTCATGGAGTAAAAAGACCAAAAACACCCCACAACAAAACCAATTCTTTTTTCTCCCTCTCTCTACCCCGTGTGTCGCCCCGGCCCCCACCCCCCCGGCCCCCACCCCCCCTCTACCCCCACCCCCACCCCCACCACCCGTGTCGGCATCCTCTCCCCCACCCCCACCCGGCGTCGACATCCTCTCCCCTACCCGCAACCTGCAACGCCATCCTCTCCCTCACTCGTAACCCCCGTCGCCCATCTAGGCCAAATGAGAGGCATGGCTGAGTATGGAGGGGGCTGAGAGAGGTGGGGTGGAGTTGGTGGTGGCTGAGGGGGGCGGTGGAGGTTGGAAGCTGTGGGTGGCGGCATACGGCGGGGTAAGGGGCAGAACCCATTTCGGGTGAAACCCATTTCGAGTCTGGAAGCTATGGGTGAGGGAGGCTGGAAGCCGTGGGTGGCGGCATAATCCGTGTGCGTGGTGGTGCTCGACAGTGGAGCTGGAGGCTGACGACGGCGGCGGTAGTAGCGGCAAACCGTGTAGGAGAACCCATTTCGGGTTGAGAGAGGGTGCTACGCATTGGGGCTTCCGTGGAGGTTTGAAGGTGGCTGGAGGTGGCCGGTGTGATGGGGAGTCGAATGGTGGTGGCTGGGTTGGCGTACGGCGGCGGCATCGTGGCGAGAAATGGGGAGACCCATTTCGGGTTGTGAGCTGCGATGGAGAGGGAGGAGAGGGTTGCCGTGACTTGGGGGATGGTGGGGGTTGCTGGGAGGTCGTGGGGCTCGGTGGTGGTGGCTGGGCTGGCGTACGACGGCGGCGACATTGTGGCTAAGTTCATGTAAGACCCATTTTGAGAGAGGAGAGGGGGCTGCGCGTGGGGGCTGCCATGGACGCTCGAAGGTGACTAGAGGGTCGCCGGTGTGAGGGAGAGCCGGTGAGGTGATCGGTGGCGCTGCTGGGTGGCCAACGGTGGCGGACAGAGGCTGAACGCGATGCAGATTACTTGGCTGGGCTCGATGGTGGTGGTTGGGAGGGAGGAGTACCCGGTTGGGGGCTACCGTGGAGGCTTGAAGTTGGCCGGCGTGAGGGGGAGCTGATGGTGTTGGCCGGTGACTGCAGGTGGCGCACGGCGGAGCTGGGTGAGTTGAGAGAGGGAATCGGGTAGGGGGGAGGGGATGCACGTTGGTCTTTTTTTAAAAAAAAAAAAAAAAGGAAAAAAAAAAAAATTTACACGTAAGGTGTTTTACGGATCAGCCGTGAACAGTGGCTGATCCGTAGCAAACCTCTTCCAGTAATAATGTACTTTGGGTTTCACATCCCAATTGAAGACAGGTGCAGAGCCATATTGGTCCAGCCTATTCCAAATATTTGGCCCAGCCTAAAACAAATTTAGATAAGTCCAGCCTAGCACAAACATGAAGAGATCATTTTCTATAAAGTAGCAATATGAAGATTATCATCTGGCCGTTCTAACACGCCAAAAGATCCACTACCTAATGAAGCATTACAATGTAGCCCAAACATATCGTATAGAATCCCATAAACTTCTAGCTATCTCGCAATGATGAGAAAGACAATCATCATTTTCCCCACTTTTTGCAGATACAGCACCAGCCAATCACAAAAACATGCCGCTTCCTTAGGTTGTCCAAAATGAGCATCTACCCCAATGTTGTCATCCAGACAAAGAGAGCCACACATAATGAAGCTCTATTATACAATCTAACTTTGAGCAATCCTCACTTGGAGGTAATCCAACATAGCCTGTCCTCACCACCTGCACATAAATGGGTGGTGTACTTCCTATCCAGACATAAAATAAGAGTATCCATCTCTCAACCATTTATCACTCTGATAAAATAAACATCCTACTTATGAAAACCATTGGAGATCTGTAAATGGTCTTCCATGAAGCTCCCTTGATGCCAGCAGAACTCAAAACTTAAAAGAGTTATTTTGATTTTCATACTCATATTTTTATAATCTACAACAACAAAAATCATCACTGCCCACGCTAACTGATGCTGAGCACATTGACACCATCCCCTTGAGTGGTCCAATCAACACCACCTAACAAAGACCCCTTGGTTTGGTCTGCAGTTGGAGCCTCAGACCGCAAGGGTGGTCAGTTGTTCACCCTACCAGCATTGCCATTAATGAGATGCACAAACTAGGAAAAAGACTGTGGTAGCATACAAGAGAGAAACACCTAACTATAGCCTACAAGCTAGAAAACACAGCATAAAAATCATTAAAATTAACCCCCTCCAATACAATAGCCTTCGCCCAAAGTAACAACCCAAAAAATAATAATAATAATAATAATAATAATCCCAACCAAAAAACAGGAAGACCTGAGATTCTAAAAGCAGATACCTTATCATCCTCGGGTTTCCCAACAATGTTAAGGTCAGTTGAGTACATCTCGGCTGAAAAGCATTGTGGGGTGTCCAAATGGATAGATAAACTTCCAAGCCTGGTATCCACAGTGAACCAAGCAGGAATGCTTACCTGAGGTGATGAAATTTACAACTTAAATAATCAGAATTGTCAAGGTAAAACTACAATGACTCTAATATTAACTATATTAGAAAAATTATACCATCTCAAATAGCTCTTCCTTTTTCTCCTCAAATGACACCTGAAACATTAAGAATAAAAAGCATGATGATTATGGCGTTCACCCAAAGCGAAATTTACTGATTAGTAATATATAAATAATTTTCAACCAGTAACTAGTACAATTACAGGCCCTTGTGCAAGCATTAGTGGCATGTCAACAGTAATATCTTTCTAATCATACACAAGTACATAGAAACAGAACAAATGAAACCTTTCCATAATTCTCAATGACAATGCCCCTGCTGATCTCCCACAGCTTCACTGAACCAAAGGTATCCTGTTAATGAGAGATGTTAATTGTACGAGGTCTCATTGCAAGAAGCTAACACAAATGACATCAAAACTAAAGATTAAGATAACAAAATGATTTTTATCATGGTAAAATATGAAGGAGTCATCATGATTACCTTAGTCAACACATTCCTCCTATTATTCAAAATTTCATGCTGCACTATTCCAGGGGTTCCAGGAATGACAAGTGTTGGTTCTTTGTAAACAGGAACCTACAAAAAAATGCCAAAACAACCAACATTTCAGCTAGTTAGAGAACACAAGGATCAGTTTCAAAGATGCAAATATCCAAAAGAGATCAATTCAGTAAAATACTGAAAACAAAAGGACATGAAATGGAGCTCCAGAATACTGATATACCAAGGTTCAATAACAATGACCTGAGACATGGAATAACATCTATAAATCAATACGGATTAGGAAGATACCAGAAGAAGTATTACTTACAGGGGTAGATCCTTCTAAGGAAACCCTTGCCCGAGAAAAGGATAAGTTTCCAGCCAAGAAAGAACCACCTCTTTGAAAGACCTTCTGAGGGTTACGTCCTTCAGCAGACCATCTATTGATGGAAGAATCTGTTGTTGAAACCCATATATTATCATCTTGTAAAGCCAATTGCAGAATGGGGTGTTCCCCTGTGCAGAGCAAAAGACTCTCTCTCGTTGCCAAGTCTGTCAAGTATAACTGAATATACAAACAGAATTGGGCATAAAAAAGATGAGCACCAAAGCTAAATAGGATAAGACATTTAACAAAAGGAAGACAATGCAAGAGGATTTGCATCAGTTAATTTACAAGAAAACTTTACTCACAGAAAGATCTCTCCCACCACTATAAACATGACTAAATGTTGGAGTGCTGGCAAGAGCCCAAACAGAATCTGTATGGACAGCATAGGAGTGCAAACAGCGCTGCTGACCAAGATCCCAGAGTCTATATATGAGAGCTCAAATAATTAGTTAACAACCAAAGAATATTGTGACACTCTTATATACATAAGTGCTTGTATGTTTACTTATGATGCATGATTATTTTACAGTAAGAAGATAGGTGTGATATGTACCTGATCATAGAATCAGAAGATCCTGATAAGCAAAGTCTGCAATAATGACATTTACCAGAACCATCAAAAACTTTCAAGACAAATAACACAATATAGTTTACACCCATTCAGTAAAGATGAAACATACAATAAGGACGTATAAAATAAGAGTAATGCAAGATACAGGCCTGGGGTGTGCAAGCCCCGTGCAGGCCTTCTGAAAAAAGTGGGAACCCCCATGAATAGAAAACACTGCATGCCCCTTCAAACATACCTGCCAGTAGAATCCAGAAGCAAAGTCCTAATATTATCAGTATGACCTCGTAGCTTCATAGTCTTTGAACCAGTTCTTGGATCCCAAACACGAACAACCTAGAAAAAAATAATAAACAAGAGAAACCACACGTTTAGATTATGGTAAAAGTTATGAGATTTAATTCAACATAAGCGCATATACAACCACCAGCAATAATTTCATAGCTAATTCAAAAACATAATAAAGTCAGATTTCAAGTATATAAATTTCTTTAATATCAGAATATACCTTCTCTGTTCCACCAGAGACAAGAAGTGTTCCACTATCACTCATCGCCAGTGCATAAACTGACTCCTTATGGCCTTTGGCAGCAATTGGAACATATCCGTTGGACTGATTTGTGTGTGTAGAAATGCAGTTGCTCGAGCTTATAGTGCGTAAACTAGTCATCGGTAGTGAATTCCCGGAACCACTGATGCCATTTGGAGAATCCTCTTCCATTGCATCACCGGACTTTGAGAGTGGAACAAGTGCAGACTCAAGATCCCATACAAAAACCTCCCCTCCAAGTCCACCAGAGGCAACAATATTGCTCTAAAATGCATGACACTATAAAAGGATCAGAAAATGACATTCATAGAGTATATTACCATGCCTGAAGCACAATTTGTGAAGTCATACTGAATCATTGAATTTGAAAGTTATGTAGCAGGATGCACCAGCAGGAACCTTTCATCCAACAATTTATAAGGTCCACAGAAAGTTTGACAAAGAAATTACATTTTTGTCCGCAGCAGCAAGACAAGTGACATAGTCAGAGTGTTGACGGAGAGTCCTTGTGCATGTTCCATCAGTCAAACAGTTCCACGTCTGGTATTTAATAACAATTATCCATCACTAATCACCCTTTCAGTCATCAAAATAACAGACAAAGATAATGCAGAAACTATCAAACTAACAGCAATGATCAAAGTTAACAAACCTTAAGGGTGGTGTCTGAGGAGCAGGAAACAAGTGTATTATCACCTGCAAGAACAGCATCATTAACCTGCACTACGAGAGACATTGCCCATATATTCAATTGTGAATTATACACGCAACACAGCAAAAGCAGGATCACAAGCTAATAACTTATAAAGAATGAAAAGCAAGAAATACCAAAACTTGAACATGGAATGATGTCTAATGTCTCACACTCTTTTCCTTTTCCCACACTGGCATAACTGAAAGAACTAATCTAGAGCCATAAGAGGTTTAAAACATATGACATTCATGTGTCCAATACTCTTTTTATTCTTTTCCCTGGATTATGGCATGGCCATTTGGGCCTAACTGTCAATATGGAGCTGGATTTTGCCTGGAAAAAAATAAATTAAACCAACTCCTCTTCAACCTCAACATAATAATAAGCTTAAAAGAATACCTGATGTTGTAAAATTACCAAATAAAAACTGCATAATTGAAGCATCAAAAGTCTCTTGAAGTAACTCTTTATACATAAGTGAGCATATATGAAGGGAAAAGAATAGGTGATAGGCAAACAGTACCCAGTCCACATGAGACTCAAAAGTAGTAGAGCAGGTAGCTGCATCTTCCATCAAAGCCCATCTTTTAAGTGTGCCATCACGACTCCCAGTGAAGAGGTAATCACACCCATCAGCTCCCAATGACTTAAGTACAGCCAGACAATTCACACCTGCAGAATGCTGCAGATAGAGGAACATTGCAAAATGCAGTAACATTAGAACCTATAACCCAATTGACAGTAGAAAGTTTATCACCCTACCCTCTGCAGATTCAGAAAAATAATATCTTTTCACACACAGGGAGAAGGGGATGGATGAACTCATAATGTATGGACGTATTCATGAGTTTCTGGTCTGACGGTATTCATGAGTTTCTGGTCTGACGGTATTCATAGTTACTGGTCTGACACTGTCACAACTAAGTGGTCCAAGACGACACTTAGGTGATGTTTGGTTGTTAGGAATTTCATGAATACTATAAAATTGTTTGTGTGCAGTTGTGAAAACTTTTTGAGATGAGGTTTCAATAAGTTTAATAGATGTGGTGGGACCCATTGAGAACATATTTGAAAGTAAATTTTTTAATAAATAAATTCAGCTTCTATTTTTTATTCAAAAATTAACAAGCACCCCATGTGACCACCACCATGGGATGGCCAGCCTAGCCACTACCAGAAGCCCAAATTGGGACCCTCGGTGGCAAAAATCTCTGGCCACCACCGGCGACTCAGATCGGGCCAACCTTGGTGACAAAAGTCTCTTGCCACCACAGGGAGGCCCAAAGGGAACCTCAAGTAGCCATTGGTGACCAGGGGAGCCACCACAGGCAGCCCAATCTAGGCCACTTGCTGGTGGCCAAAACCTAGTCACCACGAGTTGGCCTGATCTAGCCACCCCTCTTGGCCAGGCCAGCCACCATGGGGTTACTACTCTTTTTTTTTAACTTTAATAATAAAACAATAAAAAAGAATGGGAAAATGACTCATACAGTTCTAGAGTGTTCAAGCCCCATGCAGTCCCTTTGAAAAAAAAATGTGGAGCACGCATGGACCCACATGAGAAAACCCACTTTTCCACAATGGGCCCGATTTTCTTCAAATGGACTGCACGAGATTTGCACACCCTAATATTATATATAGCATTACTCAAAAAGATATTGTTTGGGGAATTCTTGGTGTTTTTGAAAGTGTTGAGAAGTTTGGAAATAAAAACATCTTTGACTGTCAAAATCCCCTCTTACTTCAAAGGGGGGATCTGTAGCCAAGCATCACCTTAAAAGTGATATGTTATTTTTCCCCTAAGGATGGATTTTAGGCTTCCATCCCAACATCTTACAAATGGGAATAGAAGAAAATTCATTAGCATTTCTCTAGTTAGAATCATTAAAGAGCCATGGAAAATATTAAATAAATAAATCCCAACACAGAACAAAAGCTCTAGGGCCACAACATTGAGTTGAACAAAAGTTAACTTGATATCGTCTTAAATAGTCCTCAGTCACTAGTTTTTGTTCTCTTGATTGTCTGCAGCGGGTGAAATAAATTCTTGAGATTTGGACTTTACTAAAAAGAATTCACCTTTGTGTCATCAGCATCATTTAACACGTATGTTAGCCTCTTCTCCTTGCGAGGGCGACTAGAATTGCTTGTGTTCCCCGCACTACCCACACGGTGCATTTCAAAAATAACTGGAACATTTATAAACAAATTAGTCAGAGATAGTGAAACATACAAATAATACCACAATTGGCATTCTGGTACTTAGAACAATACCATAAGCTCCTAAAGTTTTTCAGCTTTTCATCTAAGACTCAACGGTTTAATAATTATGCTAAGGAAATATGCAAAACAGCTAATAGCTTTTCAAAAGATTTATGAGAAGAATACAACCAATAATCTAAAATTCAACAGTGTCCAAATTTCCCATTCAAACATCAAAAACCAGAATTTTACTATCATGAGAATACAATACCAACAAACGCAGCAGAAGGATCCTCATGTCCTTTCTTTCATACCCAAGGTGTTGAATAGGATCCCTCGTGGCCCGAATGGGACAATTAGTTACTCTTTACAATGACTACAAGGGGATCCTACATTCCCCAGGCCATTACAATCTCACTGGCCAAAAATATGTACAATCCAAGGGAACTCCTAGTGTACAATCGAATTCAGGATGTCTCAATCTATAGCTCATCCCAAGCCTACCATTTAATCTCTAGGATGCACGTCTAGGGTAACAATTTTCCAAATCCTTGCAACAAATGCATGTATGAAACAGTCGCCTACCAAAACCAGAGCCTATAAATATGCCCAGCATGGCCCCAGTTGAAGCATCCCCTGTCACAAATTAACAAATATTTGCACAATAATTTTCTTCATTTATATCCTAAACATAATTTACATTTTACCTTAGAATGAAACTAAGGAACAATCTCTTTCTACTTAAAGAGAATTCTTCAAAACAAGGAATAATCTTAATAAAAAAAATGAATAGAACTCGCGACAAACAGTCTAATAAAAGTGCAATCTTATGAGAATGAGAAAGAAAAAAGATGAGCAGGAAGAGTAACAGCATGTATAATATAATATATGTATTTTTACAAACATGCAATTTTTTTTACAAAATCCTATAAACTTCTCAAGCGCTGAAAACTGGCTTAATTATTGTGCTGTGACATATATCAGGTTGAATGCAGTATGTGGTAAAAAATAACCATACGAAAAGGTTCTATCTACTGCATGCAATAGATTTGACAACCTCACCAATCTTAGAACTTCCTCCTGGCAGCTCCTTGGTCTAATTTACCTCTTAACTCATCAACCAAATACCACGCCCCCTCCTCTTTTACAGCAGCCATCAACCACCCAACCTAATCCAATAATAAGAACACACACACACACACACACGACGACGACCAAGAGAAGTCATCATGAGAATGATGCTGATAAGACTTGCCAGGGAAATAGACTTAATCATGATGATTTATATATGGATATACCGGGAAAAATAGACCTTATAAAGCAAAAGGGTCAGCTCCAATATTCCAATAGCACCTATTTTCCCAACTCCAGCTCCATAGATGCATAACCAAGCATGAGTCACGCAGGTGATAATTTTAAGTGAAAGAAGTTTAACAATTATTATGTGCATATAATATTAACAGCTCGATAAAGCAAAACAAATGCTCCACAGTTTCCATAACACCAATAATTTTCCCACTTCAACTGTATTAGGCTAATTTGGGCTGAAATTATATATTCTACCTTGCCTATCTCAACTTACTCCTTTCCCTGCATTTCCTACGGCCAAAAAAAAGTAGGAGATTACAAACCCAAATTTCAATCCCATCCTCCCCACATTTTCTGTCAGCTACCACAAAGCCAAAGCTGCTTATCTCAAATAATCTCATGTTCCCATCAAATCATTTCAACCTAAAACTCTCAATTCCCCAAAAATCGCATAATCTCCTTCGTAAAACATAAAAAAGGAAACTAAACCCAGTGTAAGAATTTAATACGCCAGATACTTATCATCCACCCAAGAGCCCCCAAAAAAAATCCCATTGATCCTCGCCCAAAGACGCAATCAGATCATCCAATTTAGGGCTTCAACGAATAACGAACTAGTCAACTGAATCTAAAATCAAAATAATAGGCACACGTATATACAAAACTGGAGAAGAAAAACAAATAATCTAGAAAACAAAAAACAAAAGTAACTAAAATTATAAAATTTGAATTCTATTAAAACGCATACAGAAACCGTCACCTTGAATCAGCGATTCGATTGAAGCTTCGTAAGCTAGTTTTCGTCTTCCAAAGCCGAAGTTCCAATTTTAGAGAGAGAAACAGGGGGAGAGACAGAGAGGGAGGGAGAGGAGAGTGAAAATGGCTGTGTGGATTTCGATTGTATCGTGTGCGGCAAAGTATTTTGACTCCCTTTTTTGGGTTTTGATAGAGGGCCTAATGGTCATTTTGTATGAGCAGATAGACTTTACGAGAACAGAGTAACAGCTGTACTCGATGGTATGGGGTACTTTTCGGGTACTCGCTTCGCTGGCCGTCCCTTGTTTGGTGGGACCCGATTCGAGAACTCAGAGGACGGCATGCAATCAATGACGAGGATTTCGAATTACGAAACTGTCCCGCTGCGTGTGCATTTGGTTTTG
Source organism: Carya cathayensis (assembly GCA_011037825.1). Classification (NCBI taxonomy): domain Eukaryota; kingdom Viridiplantae; phylum Streptophyta; class Magnoliopsida; order Fagales; family Juglandaceae; genus Carya; species Carya cathayensis. Next base: position 451,753 of record QGSO01000391.1, on the reverse strand, counting down.
ACTGTGGTTGAGTTTTTTTAGGCGTAAAAGGTAGTGAGTTTCGCAATTGTGCCCCACCTTTTTAAGCATTTGTGAATATTCCCATAATCTGTTTTTTTTTTTTTTAATTATTATTACTTATTTTAGCTAAACTCCAGAATTTACCAAACCATCATTAACTACATCTTTGCACATCTTTGCACAAACATTTGTGTGTTCAAATTCATCTGCACATAAGAAACTCATTCAATTATAATCTTTGTTTCATTTATGTAAACATGTTACTTACGCAACGACTTGTAAATATAATTTTTTATAATTTGTCAAACTTTTAAAATTTGAATTTTGTTATAGCAATTGTTATTGGAATTTAGTATGAGTATACAAAAATTGTAAAAACCGACCATAACCACCTCAGGCAGGCCATCGGAGCACAAAATTAACCAAAATTGACATAGAACCGGACGGCCGGCCGACAATAAAATTATGTCAAAATTGTCTTCGATCAATTCAGTCCAAGTTTAAAGTTGTACCAGACCACCAAACTGACTAATTACATAACGTATTGGTTAGAAAAATAATAATTAGAATGAAACGACATCGTTTAGTTTAATACACAAATAGCTTCATTTCAATTTAGGTTTAATTTCTTACTCTCTTCTTCTTCTTTTTCTTCTTCTTCTTCTTCTCTCTCTCTCTCTCTCTCTCTCTCTCTCATTGCACCTCCCATCTCTTTCTCATCATGATGCAGAGCTATCTCTCTCTCTCATTGCACCGAAACTAAGTTGCACTGCCACCTCCATTTATGTGTTTTACACCATTTGCGACATCCCAAGGACACCAACGACCGACCAACATCACGCTGAAGTTGACATCATCGGTTTCCTCCTCCTCCTTTACTGACTAGTTTCAGCCAGTTTTAATTATCTGTAATTGGTGTCAGTGTGATTTCGATTTTGGACCAAATTAAACCGATCCCATTGGTTTTCACCCATATAATTTAGGGGGAAAAAAGATTGTTTGTCAAGTTTTCTTTTTACAAGTATCCAGATCATTCGTCAAAAAATAAATCCATGGATATTCACAAATATTATTTTTCAAAGAAAATTTCTAAAAGTCATTGATGCGACCGCTTAACTTGTACAATTGGTGTAAGATTTTGAAAGGCCTTCCTCGTTAGTGTACAACTTTTTTCAATGAAGCTGATTTGTAGAGTTTTGTGAGCCAATATTCAACCACTGAAAAATTACTCTAACGACATTAATAATAAGAACAAGAGTCTAATATTGATTATAAGAATAACGTAGCACAATAATTATGGGAGACGCAAGTGATGAAGATAATCAAATTACTACCTCGAGAGTATTTTTTCTTTATTTCTAAAGTTTAGGACCAAACAATTATAAATATGCAAAGTAAATCCTGCAATATTTATTAAGCATTAAATATTATTTAAAAATATTAAATATTGCTCGTATCGTATAAGAGATCAAGTCCAAAGTTAGTGGAATAAAATAGAACCCTTGATGGTAAAATATTGAAGCTAAGTATTAAACAAGGAAAAAAAAATATTTAGAAATATACAAAATTTGAGAAGGCAATTAAAAGTGGTCAAAAACTAAATAATGGGATTGTTTTATCTTATTTGAAAAATTATAAACACACATCATTTATTACAATATTTTATACAATAATATTTTTAAAGGATAAGAACGGATATTTTGTAAAATACATTATGAAAGAAACATTATTTATAAAAATACTCTTATTTTATAATATATGTTGTGAAGTATATTGCATGGGTATGATTACTCTGCTCATTTTGGTGGTCATAGGTGGCACAGAAGAGCATTAGCACTGGATTATCCATCTATTAATTAAAAAAAATTATTAATTTAGTATTTTTATTTTTCTATCTAATTTATTTGTATCATATTTTATAATTCTGCAGCTCATATCTTAATTAATAGTCAAATTATAATTAAATTATTTAATCTAATTACACCAATTCAAACAAAACATACTACCTTCATAAAGGGTGCACGGATGCCAAATTGCCCATTCGGATGGCAATTGCAGGCAAAAGGGTGCACAGATGCCAAATTGCCAATTTCTAGATGGTTTGTCGTTGATCTTCCCTCGAGCACAGAGCTGATAAATTCGTTCTTCAAAAACCGGGCCAAGATTATGCAGCTGCACGTGGATGCAAGTCTTTTTATGGGTGTGGTCAAAGGAAGCTTTAAGACCACTTCTCTGAACCCATCCACATGGGTATGAGTCTGTATATACCTGACATTGCTCTCAAAACAAGCTTCTTCTTACTTCGATTCATGTTGCCACTCTACTTTTGCCTTGTCTGTTACTCTCAAGTAGTGTGTTTCTCATGACTTCTTTCTCATTCCCATGCTCCACCCATCAGTCCATTTCTCATTTGGTCCATCTCACCCCTATACTTAACCAAATTAGTTATATTATTTTATAAGTTTAGTACCTAACACAACATTGCATAATCCATTATGTTCATAAAATATGTCATAAAACAGAGTCGTAATGATCGAAAACGTTCTCGAAGTTATGAATGAAACTTTAAACTCATTGATCATGAGTTAAGAATGAGAGTTGAACCCTATGAAATCTAATCTCCCATTATTTCTCAATAGCTTAATAATAGAGCGGTAGACTGTTAATTGACTTGTCATTGGTTCCCAAGAAGGAAGTGGTTCTTTTCATATCAATATATGTTGTACCTTATCTCTTTATTTTTAAGGTACGGTATTTATGAAATCATAACTTGTCTCAAAAGTTTAAACTGATAAAAAGATATAGATTTTTATATTTATTTTATATCTTAACACTTCTCCTGACATATAGGTCAGACTCGTGATAAAAGGTTAGAATTGCATAATTAAGTTGTTTAAATGGGTGATTTATTTTATCAAATAAAGATTGAACACTTAATTATGCATCAAATTCTAATATTGAATGCAAATTAATTGATGTCAATATTTTATATACATAAAGTTCTATATTTACCTTTGAAAGAAATACATTTTTTATGTACTGCAGGGCATTTATGAAAATACTAAAAGAGAATGGAACTCACGGCTGGAACTCAAGGGAGCAAGCAGAAAATCAACACATGCAGAAAGTTAGGCCACACACTCCCAAGTTAGGCCACCCACTCCACCATTCTTCAAAGTTAGGCCACCCACTTCCAAGTTAGGCCACCCACTCCACCATTCTTCAAAGTTAGGCCACACACTCCACCATTCTTCAAAGTTTGGCCACCCACTCTTGAGAAATGGTAGGATGCTCTCTCCTATAAATAGGAGAGAGCTCAGAAGAGAAAGATCATCAAGGCAGTGGAGACGAAGGAGAGAATACAGAACTTTAAAACTTAGCTTTCATTTTTCAGTTTCATTCTCATTTCATTCGGCAGTTGTTGTTCATTTTAATTCATTTTTCAGTTTCATGCTTCTGTTTTAGTTTTCATTCAGCATCAGTTTATTTTACAGCTTTAATTTGAAACTTAAGGAAGCAAGTTTTCTTTCCATGTTAAAGCAAGCTTTCTTTGTATTCATCTAGGAAATAATTTCTTTTAGTGTTTATTTTATTTAGAGCTCAACTTCAATTTGAGTGTGTAATTTATTTGAAATTTTAATTTAATTGAGAGTTCAATTTCTTTTAGGATGCATTTTATTTAGAGCGTTTATTTTATTTGAGAAATCATTTTATCTGGAAGTTCAGATTTTTGGATTGGAGAACGCAGTCTCCATTTCCAAACATCAAGTTTATTCCTTACAATTCCTGTTTTTATTTAATTTCAGTTTAATGTCTTATATTTTCCGTGCACATTTAATTTCTGTCTATTTAAATTACTGTCATTTATTTTTTTTTGCACCTTTAATTTCTGTTTATTTAAATTACTATCATTTATTTTTCTCGCACTTGTAATTCCTCTATTTAGGTTAATGTCATTTATTTTCTTGCATCTTTAATTCCTATTATTTAAATTAATGTCATTTATTTTTCTTGTTCTTTTAAATTTCAGTCTATTAATTTCAGCAATTTTAATTTAGTTTTATGCATTTTCATTCCTTACTTTTCATCGCTGCATTCAAATCCGACAAACAAATCTAAAAACATGAATATAGTCCATGACTAGTAAAATTTCCATCCATTGCACATACCATTTATTTATTTTTTCTTTGTGAAGTTTTTCACAATTTTTCAACGAGTTTAAATTTTGAGTAAATTTTTCCTGAGGAGACGATCTAGGAATTTATTCCTTATTATTACACGACATCTTTCTGCACTTGGGATAGCATTAATGCTACTCATTTTTGAGTGAGTCAACTCGCTTTTAATGAATGATTCAACAGGTGACATATTTAATTAAATGAGATAGAGTGTAAAGTTATGATTTAAACTCAAAAGCAGAATCTGATACTATGTAAAATCATCATTTGTCTTAAACAAGCTGAAACTCTTTGAAATGTTAAGGCACGCTCATCATAGAAGTTTACTTTGATCTCATCTAGCCTTCGTGGACAATTAATAGGCCCTACCTCGAACACATCTATTCTCAATTCTCAACCAACTACTAGAAAAAACGATGTGGGATTAATTTGTTTTGGGTATCCAAATCATATTAAAAACCCTTGAATATGGTATTTGAGACGATTGATTGTATTTGGATTGGTATTTGTATTTGAGAATTATCCACACCCATGCAACCTTTTCTTTTATTAATAGAAAAAGGTAGATGCTTTACAATCACTGGTCTTTAGAGAAAGATAAAAGAAGGTGAGGCCACGAAAACTTATTTTGCACAGTATACACTCCAGTTGCTGCTTTCTCAAGGTTCCAAGAAAAGTAAAAGTCGCCACAACTTTGCACGATTGTCGCATAAAACATTTGAATTTTTAAATAGAGAAGTGATATTACAGTTTTAAATTTGTGTAAATTCTATAAATTTTATTTAAAAAGAATAAATAAATTTTGTAAACTCGCTCATAAAACTAATATTAATTTATAAAAATATCTTTATTTTATAATATATATATATTGTAAAATATATTATGAAATGCGTATGAGTATAGAGTAAATTACTCTAATAACAATATTACCGTCAACTGCAGGTCTTCCATCTCGGTAAAACCGTTAGAAAATAGTAACCTAAGCACTATTTCCACAACTCAACTTACCCAATAAAATCCCAACACATCGGCAAATTTTTTGTGTCCTCCACGTGGCAAGACCAACAAGAACTGGAACCAATACTTTTTTGGCCCTCTACGCTCCCGACGCTCCTCCAAGACTTTTCAGTTTGGTGTTAGCCACTTTGGATCTGGACCAACCAAATAGATTCTTACATTAAAATATATATATATTTTTTATTAACCTTCGTGTCCCTTAATTGTACAGGAAGTGCCACCTCCAAATCCGGGCTTTATAGTGTTCAATCATTGAAATAAACCCGAACCCACATGCTTTTTCCTTCTGGGGTTTCCATATTTTCTATGGTTTTTGAAAATTTGTGCTCAGTTTTTGCCTTCTGATTGTTCTCTTGTTTAAAGTCTAGGGTTTCTTCTTCTGCTTCTTCTTCTTCGGTAATCAAGTCTTGTGCTTCTAGAGGTGCAATCCCGGTTCATTTAATCATACCAATGTAGCTTTGCTCCAGCTTCCATACCACCTATTTTGAGTATTCGGTTTGTGATAGTGGCTTTGGTTTTTAGATTATTCTCAGTTAAGATTAATTTGCAGATTTATGGAGTTTCTTGAATTTCTTGAATTTTTATAGTTGTTTATTAAATTTTTTGGGTATTTTGAACGTTTGTTCTACTTCATCTTGATTTATTTTCTCGTCATTCTTGGAGGTGTTTCTAGTTTTCAATGTTGAAGTTTCTTCGTATAGAGGTCAGTTAACACAGATTTTTGTCGGGTCTAATAACTGATTTATGTTAATGGTAGTTATGATCTCCTGTCCTTGTCTTTGAAGTAAAGAATTTCTCTCTCTAGCTTGTTTTCTTCGTACGGGTCAGTCGTATATTTTGTTGGGTCAGCTGTCTCTGATTTTTTTTTGCTTTATGTTGTTGTCTATTTTGGGGACACAACTCATCTCAAAGTAGCAGTTATACATCTTTTTCAATTTCTGGATTTTGTTGGAAAAAGTATATTTAGCTTCATTCGCAAGGAGGGAAAAAAGAGAGCTTCATTTTCTGCTTTTGTTGGAGCATTTTTACAGCCAGAAAGTGTTGCTTGTGTTTCAAAACATTGCGTTTCCTGGAAAAGGGTCAGTGCTGGTCTTGGTGGATTGCTTTGTTTGGCTGAGAAATGTTCATTCCCGCTGAAAAAGAACAGATTTCATTGCCTTTAGAAGATGCGAGGGAGTCCTTGAAATCATCCCCTATGGGATCAAACCCAGATTCCCTTGATGGGCTCTCACCGGTTTCTGAGTTGCTCAATTCACCATCGATTCCCGCTATCTATACCGATGTCAATGTCGTTCCTGAGTACGTAAAGAACGAGCTTGAGCAGTCGATATTGAATCTAGAAGGTACTATTTTCAATCTCGGCTTTTAGTTACGGGAACCTACCCCACCCCAATCAGTGGAGATCATTGCCATGATATTAACATGTTGCATTGAATTGTTTCTTCAGAGGAGATTGCTCAGTTGAGGCTGAAGCGGCGGTCGTTGGATAAACGGCGGAGAGAAGCATTGAACAAGATATTAGACATCAAAGGTAATTGTGATGGTTGGCTTAATCAGGGTTTCTTTTTAAATTACCTTCTTCTTTCTTCTGATATAGCATCTAATTCAATTTTCAGGCAGCATTCGGGTATTTTGTCGTGTTCGACCATTCCTATTGACAGACAAGAGAAGAATTCATGAACCCATTTCCACTGGGTCGGAGAAGATCGTGGTTCAGTTGGCTGGAATAAAGAAAGAATTTGAACTTGATAAAGTTTTTCTGCAACGAGCAAGCCAAGGTTAGTGTACAATTACAATCTGTCAAAGTCTTGATTATAGTTTTTTTATCCTTTTTTTTTTTTAAATTTTGGGCAGTTTCAGTAAGAGTATCCTGCTTGAGATTTCTGTAGACGATGTTTTTGTTGAGGTGGAACCGATCCTCAAATCGGCACTTGATGGGCATAATGTGTGCGTTTTCGCCTACGGTCAAACAGGCACAGGGAAGACATTTACAATGGTGAGTAATTGATATTTGGATCTAGTTATTACTGGATTTGCATGATTGAATAATGGATTGTAATGAATTTGCAGGATGGGACAAACGAGAAACCAGGAGTTCTTCCTCGAGCTCTGAAAGAGCTCTTCAATCAAGCCTCTTTGAATAACTCACGTTCTTTGACATTTTCAATGAGTATGTTGGAGGTGTACATGGGTAATCTTAAAGATTTGCTGGCTCCAAAGTCATCCTGCAGAGCATATGAGGCTTTAACACGATGGTATATCTATAATCTAATGTGTCATTAAAGATTCGTCATGCACAACTAACTTCTTGGGCAATTTATTACATTGATTGCTTTGATTTGGTTAATTCTACTACAGCAACCTCAACATACAAACAGATTCAAAGGGTTTGGTGGAAATTGAGGGTCTCACAGATGTCCCAATTCCAGATTTTGCAACGGCCAGATGGTGGTATACTAAAGGGAGACGTGTTAGAGCCACTTCTTGGACTAGTGTTAATGAGGCATCTAGCAGATCACACTGGTGGGTTATGGATCTAGATATTTTTTTCAGATAGTCTTGATGGATTAATTTGGTTTGATAATTACGTTATCTGTTTAGCTTTATATATCTAGCCTTACAAGGATCACCGTGTATCGACGTGGGGATGCTTCCGAAGCTAAAGTAGAAGTGAGCAAACTGTGGATGGTTGATCTTGGAGGAAGTGAGCGATTATTGAAAACAGGTGCCACTGGACTTACACTTGATGAAGGGCGGGCCATAAATCTCTCTCTTTCAGCTTTAGGTGATGTTATTGCAGCTTTGAGAAAGAAGAGGAGCTATGTGCCTTTCAGGCAAGTCCTCTGATAAGATTTGACTCTCGTCTTTAGTTATCTCCTCATTCTTGTTAGATAAGCCAAGAATGGGTCCCGAAATTTACAATTGCCAGACACAGTTTGTAAATTTTCAATCGCAAGGAGTAGCCTTCTATGTTGTTCTTTTTCCTCCCAATTAATCTGGAACTCCAACTCAGTTCTGTTTTCTATATCTTTGGTTACAGGAATAGCAAGCTAACTCAAATTCTCAAGGATTCCTTAGGTAACATGCTCTATTCTTCTGTGTAGCATCCTCAAAATATTAGAAACTATGCACGCTTTGATACCATTTCGTAATGAGCTTATTCTTTAGCATAATTGAGACCCTAGGATAGTAGAAAATCAAGCTTCTAGCTGCTTTATACATTGAAGACTCCTCTCTGAGAGTCTAAACCATGCATTTGCGCTTAAAAATGCTTTTCTCTTTTTAGCAGAAAGGAATTGTTTAAGGTGAAGTTACTCTATTCTCTTACAATCAATTGGTATAGGTGATGGCTCAAAGGTTTTAATGCTTGTGCTTGTAAGCCCATGTGAAGAAGATACTGCAGAGACGATCTGTTCTTTGAGCTTTGCAAAGAGAGCTAGAGGTGTAGAGTCATATAGAGAATTTCCAGAGGTAGGCTTCTCAAATTTCTTATTTGGTGGTGTTGTCTGCGCAAACACAGTCTTGTAACTGATAATTGTTTCAATGCGTACACAGGAATTGAAGATAGAGAGAGAGAAAAGGATCATGCTTCTTGAAGAAGAACTGAGAGAAGCTGAAGAAGAATGTCAGGAAGTTGGGAAGGAAATACAAAAGGCTGAAATCCTGTTAAGTGAAAACAAAAGGCTTTTATCAGCTAAATATGGACTCATTGAAGATGAAGTGAAGACCCCCATGAGCGCCAAAGAAGATTTAAAAGAAGCCGCGGGAACTCCTCGAAATTCCAAGAAAGTTACAAAAAAATCAAATCTTTCCAATTCTCAGCCTCGTTTCATGACATCTACTGTGGCCAGTCGCCAAAGGCAAGGTGCTGCAGAAAAAGAAATCATTGGAAGAGCGAGAAGTTTCAGATCAGGGGCTAGAAGTTCCATCCAGTTTCCAGCTTCCCAATCACTCAGTTATTCAGATCCTCGTTTTAAGGCAATTGTACGGAACTCCAATAGAAAATCACGATATGCTGAGACAAGTACTCTCCTCAGAGAGAGTCCCAAATGCAATGGCTTAGATACAAAACTAGACACCTTGCCACGGAGCAAGATGGTCACTGCATCAGATCCAAACTTTAGAGTTACCCTCTATCGTCATAGAAGAAGAAAGTCTGACATAATCTAGGTCGTGAAAAATGACTGATTGCTGCTCTTCTGGTGAATTTGTATAATGTGTGTCTGTCGTTGTTTGAGGTTCACATTCTTTTATCAGGAAAACTTTATACTGGGGAATGTCGTGCCATTAAATGTGGTAATGGGTTGCTTTGCCTAGGCTTACAAATTTTGGATCTTTTGAAGTTGCTTATTTGCATGATCCTTCTTGTCGGGTCGGTGGTATAGCCTTGTTGGGTCCTGTTAATTATTTGTTAACGTGATTTTTGTAACCCAAGTAGGATCAGCAACTTTGTTTGAAGTTTGTAATGATGATGTATGACTTTTTTGAATAATTTGATTACTAGTATTCCTAAAACCACAAATGCAGAGCCTGCCCAGCTTTGGGAAACCAGCTATGATTTTGTTCCCACCCCTTTTTGGTTATTATGTATGCACTTTGCCAAACCACGTTAATTTACTTGTCTTTATACTCTAATCCAATATCTAACTTGTCTTGTCCTCTTGCTTGCTACAAAACTTTTTGCCATAATATGTGTACGTTTGGTTGATCTTCATGCCCATGTCATATTTGCTCTTCTGGCAAGTTAGTCATGATGTTACCTACCCTTTCCATGTACGATCAGTTTTTCTTCTCTCTTTATTCTTTTATATTTTGTGGGTTCTGGTTGTTGAATATTTTGGATGGGGCCATTTTTCGGTTGAATCCCCAAAACGGAACCCGATTAGCTAGTTTGGTGAGCAAGCCCACGCCCCCCAAATCAAAATCTAGACTTGGGGCCTGATGCCTGACCATCCCGATCATTCAGCAAAACAAATCGTTCTCGCTACAGCTACTCATCAATGTCTCATTTTGGTCAATAAAATTATAAAGGAAGAGAAATAACAGTGTTCATACATTAATGTAAGCAGCACATGCACTAGCACAAAATGCACTCCTTATCTCGGAAGATCTGTTTGTACTTGAAGAGATCCCTTCCTGTCTGCAACGAATGGTAAGGGATGAGATGTTGTAATCATGTGGTTGAGAAACAGAAGGAAGAATGGCTGTCACAGAATTATATGAAGCAGATTAACGTGCTGTCCTGAGAGGAGGTGAAGCAATTGATGAAAATAGGATCTTAATGGTCTCTCTAGTATGTATATCGAAAGGCCAATGTGATGGTTCACAAACCCGATGCTAGACTAGCTTTGAATGTCCAGGATGTCAATGTTTGGTATGATGATATTCCTGTTTCCTATTATACAACCTGGTTGGGTTGATAACAGTTGTAATGTTTGCTGTTTAATGAGAAGTTCTGATGTTTTAATATATATATATTAATGTTTGTGATTCACCATTAATAAAATATTTTCCAGGATTCCAATAATCCTATTCCATACGAAATCCCATGATAGTCAAAGTTAAGTTGTTCATATGATTATCAATTCCATAATTATATGTTGTATATAGATACGGTAGAGCCGAAAGAACTACAAGAAATTGAATTTAAGAAGCTACTCTTCTGGATGTAGCAAAGTTATTGATAAAAAAGAGATGAACTCTGGTTTCGTTTCAAATACATTCCCTTCAATTTGCATTGGATTATAGAAAAGAGAAGCGCAGAAGTAGAACCCAGATGAGATACAGCCTCTTGGGTCCCACCTCACGTGCATCCCCTCCTTGCCCAATGCCCTCAATGAAGGTATGGGAGTCAAAAGACTCAAAACGACGTTCTCCAGTCCACGACATTCTCTCCATATATAAAAGATAATCTTTTTCTTAAAGAAAAACAACCCCCCTCCTCCTACTGTGGTCCCCATGCTGTCGGTTTCTAATCGGAGAAACGTCGTCGCTTCGCGAAGCAAAATCCTCCTCGATCTGAGATTTTGAGTTTGTTTAGCTAAGATCACACTTAACTAACGGACACAGCACCGGAGGCACAGAAACACACACATGGCTCCCCATCGTCCTTGGCATCACCGAAGGGCGTTGTGGTAACGGTGCCAGTGCTCGTCCTGGCGGCCTCCGTGGCCGCTATATTCTTGTTCTTTCTCTTGTCGTCCCTCTCCTCTTGTTCTTGCCCTGCGGGAGTGTCCGGTGCCGGTGGCGACGTACCCGTGTCCGCTGGTGGTGGTGATGGCGCGGGCCGTGTTTCTGTGTCCACGACGAAGGAGGATGTGGAGTGGGTCATGGACCAGATCCGAGTGAATGGCCTCCATATGCAAGACAACGTCCTCCGCAAGGGCATCAACCCCCGCTCCAGAGCCCAGCAACTCCAAGATCTCCTGCAGTACGTACTCTCCTCCCTCCTCTCTTTCTCTCTCTTTTTATATGTAAATGTATGTCTATGTGTGAACATATTCCAAATCTTGTGTGGTGATGGAGGAGTTGGTGTGGTGTTTTACATGGGTTTGTGGCATACGTATTTATTGATTCATTATTTGCTCTTTCAATTGAGATTTTGGAGATTTAACTTTATTCTTAGTGCGGGTCTTATATGAGTTGCTTCAGGAATTGTCCCAGTTTGTTTAAGGAAAAGTTATTAGGAGGAATCGGGAAAATGATCAGTCGAAATGTGGGTCCCAAAGGTTTCATCAGGGATGAACAATCTGAATTTGAGAGGAAATGCAAGGAAATTTGCGGAGAAACCTTTCTGGGAAAATCTCTCTCTCTCTCTCTCTCTCTCTCTCTCTCTCTCTCTCTCTCTCTCTCTCTCTCATACACACGCATACCTACAATGCTCAGTACTTCCGTTGGAAATTATATATTATTCACCTCATTGTTGTTTTAAAACAATGGCTAGGTTTTCTGAAATAAGCTTTGCGTTTGCACCTATTTGTTTGCGTCTGGGAAACAAGAGATACTTGGCTACTATAAACATCATGGTGGTAACTTTGAATACTGGTTCTACAATTTTGATATTATTTGCCACAAACTTTGACTAGTGCACTTATTTTCCGGTTAGGGTGACTTATGTTTTGTTTGTTTTTATGCTATTCTTAGGTCTGGCAGATGCGTTACCCTGTGTCTTGGCTTGTTGTTTAAGGCTGGGTTGGATGGATCTTGGCTTCAAGTATTGCTAAAAGATCATTTGGTTACTCTGAAGTTCAGAAACAGAGATGATAAAAAAAATTTAGAACTTGGAACAGTGGGAACCTGAGAAAACAATGCAAAACATAGGCTGGAATTGATATCTTTTTTTTTTTTTTTTTAATCCATACATGTAGTTTTGTGAGCAAACCTTTAGTTCTCCTCATTGTGGTTTCTAATAAAATTTTTTATTTACAAAAAGTTTTGTTAATAACGACAGTGGTGTGTGTGGTCATAAATTCTATGTAGTGCTTGTTTGGTCATTTCTTGCAGCTTCAGCATTCTCTTTGTCATACATCTTGATTTCATGTGTGCGTGTGTTTGCTGTGTACAGGTAGGCGTATGTGTTTGATATGCATACTAGGGTAATAGGGTTTGTACATTTTCCCTTTTTTGAGAGTTTCTATGACAAGCCCTATCAAGACTGTAACCAAATTCCCCTTTCCAGGTTCAAAGGCATATCACATTATGAAGGACCTGAAGCAAGCAACCACACTGCCCTACCCTGCCCTGGAGAGCTTCTTGTTGAAGAACACCACAGCAACTATGGTGAGCCCTGGGCAGGGGGCCGAGACGTGTTTGAGTTCCTTGCACAATCTGCGCACCTCATGCCTGACTCACACGTCCTTGAAATTGGCTGCGGCACCCTCCGAGTTGGCTTGCATTTCATTCGCTATCTCAATCCTGAGCATTACAATTGTCTCGAAAGAGATGAGCTATCTCTGATGGCTGCATTTCGATACGAGCTTCCGTCCCAAGGACTCCTATACAAGCGGCCTTTGATTGTGAAAGGGGAGGATATGGATTTAACCAAGTTTTCAGAAGTTGTGTATGATTTGATCTATGCTAGTGCTGTCTTTCTTCACATGCCCGATAGGCTTGTGTGGGTTGGATTGGAAAGGTTAGCAACTAAAGTGAAACCTTATGATGGGCGAATCTTTGTGTCCCATAACATAAAGTTCTGTTCCCGTTTGGGAGGTGAAGAGTGTACAAAACGACTCGGGAGTCTGGGGCTGGAGTACGTTGGAAAGCATACACATGATAGCTTGCTTTTTAATCACTATGAGATCTGGTTTGAGTTTAGGCGTTCAAGGGCTTAGGACTTAGAAAGATGCAATTTCTCTTGGAAGGAAGGTTGTTCATAGTTAGGAAACAGGCTTCGAGTCGAGTGGCCTCTGACTACTGCAACCACAAGGCTCTAAGTAAGGTCAAGGTTTCAGCAAGCTGTTGATAAATATACGTAGAAGAAAGAGGACTAACGAATTGATGGGCTTCATCTTTAGCAAGCAATTTGCTTGAACGCAAAATTGAAGATGCCTTGTATTTTGTGGTAGAAGTATTCATTGCAATTTGTAACTTTTGTGTATGAAGTTGTGACGTTATGTAATGTCCAAAAATGAGGTGTTAACCCATTGTTTTTCCAAACAACTTGGGCAAGGCCTTTCTTATTAATGGTGAAGATTACATTTTTGTTTAAGAACACATTGATTTGAAAGCATACGTTTTCGTCTTCAAACGACGTCGTTTCTATTAGCTAAATCCCCGCACAATCTGAAAACGTAAAACCCCATGGACAATCATAAACCCTAACACTAACCACAGAGAGAGAGAGAGAGAGAGAGAGAGCTCAGAATAGCTTTCCAACTCCGGAGCCAAAACCCAAGAATGCCTTCTTCACGAATCCTTACCAGCACTTACAGAAGTTTCCCTAACTTCTCATCCTCCCCGTTATTCTCTTCCTCCAGATTCCGTCACCTAACTCTGTCACAGCATCGCTCGATCTTTTCCACGGCACAGCTTCAGGGCTCATGGATGGACAGGATCAAAGGGGTCTTCACCGGGCAGAAGACCAACCCGGAAGAACCCCAGATCAGCTCCGAATCGTTCACGCTCCTTCGTGAGTGCCCATAACCGTTATTGTTTTATTTATTTTTATTTTATTTTATTGCTAAATTGTTGTGTTTTTAATTGCTTACCTATTGACGTGCTTCACATCTTGGTTACTCTTGACGGTCCCATTTTAATTTTTTTTTTTCAAAATTTACTTGGTCGATGCGATCCATATATTTTTTTTTTATTGTTATTGTTGTTTGATTGCAGGGTTTGCGGATGAACTGAAGAATGCGAGAAGGTTAGGGGCATTCAAGCAATATATGGTGGGTCGAAGCAGTGAGGCGACATTTTCAGATGCTTTTGAGAAGCAGGAAGCTATAATTCGACACCTTGGAGGTTTCGATCCTACTGGAGAGGTTGGTTTTCTCTATTGAATTCAGACTTTTTACATATGGTCTTAACGTAAACATAGGAATGATACCACGACCATAATTTCTAACCCCAATTCCCCCTCTTCGTAGCTAATTTCAAAGTGGGTGTCTGCCACTCTAGCTGGTAAAGTTTTTCTATTTCCCGGCCGTAAGGTTGGGAATGCAGCTCAAGTATTTGTATCTTGGGATTTGCTACACTGGCTTCACTTCTTTTGTGAGACTCTGTCGGGGCAAATCTTCTCATTTTGGTTTTAGGTCTATTTATATGTAGAATCTTCAAAGTGCTCATAAACAAGAAACAGCAAAGCATTGTAATTGCCCAATAGCCGACGTAGAGAATGCACTTGCAAAGTTTACATGGGCTAAAGAAGCGCAAAAGAAGATAGAGAAGTTAAAAGAAGAAGGGAAACCGATGCCGAAGAGCATTGCTGAGGTAGATTTCTCTCAGTTTGCCTTATTTTTCTCACTGCCAAATTTCTTGTGATGTATTCTCCATACGTATGGTAGAAACCTTATTAACTTTGTATATCTGTGAAAAGTACTAATTGAAACCACTCTGTTTTTGCTGATTTTAAATTTGTGAACTTGGGAAAATTAAATTTTAGAACATGCATACACCCATACATTCATGTGTCTGTAGTCTAGTCTTTGGGGGAATATGGTGTCCTTTGGGTCTATTTTCTGGATATGTATCACCTCATTGACAAGGTCTATTGCGTGCGGAGAAAAAATACTAGTCCCAGATGAAGAGTAATGCGATTGCCTCTGTTGAAAAGAAAGTAGTATTGAATGTTTTTTTTATCGGTAAACAAAGATTTTATTGATCATAAGAAAAGTAGTATTGAATGTTGGCATTTTTTACACTTGTAAAAACAAATTATGGCACTTCTATTAAAAGAAAAAAGTGCTATACTTGGTCTGTGAGTTTCACTAGAGCTGTACAAGATTGGGAGATGGGGGACATCAGTGAGTTCTATAGAGTGCTATATTCGCTGAAGTTAAGGGCAGGAAGGGAAGACAAACTACTTTGGACTGGCACAGGGAACAAGAAATTCTCAGTTCGTTCATACCATAAAGCCTTGTCGATCCACTCCTCCAATTCTTTCCCTTGGAAGAGCATTTGGAGGAGTAATATTCCCCTCAAAGTTGCTTTTTTTGGTTGGATGGCCTCCCATGGTAAAATCTTAACAATCGACAAACTAAGAAAGTGTGGATTTTACATAATGGATTGGTGCTACATGTGCAAACGTAACGCCGAATCAACGGATCACCTTCTCCTTCATTGTGAAGTAGTTAAGACTTTATGGGATGCAATCTTCTCGAGGCTTGACATTGCATGGGTCATGCCCAAGAGGGTGATAGACTTATTGTCTTGTTGGCAAAGGATTAGGGGCAACCGCCAGATTGCTGCTGTATGGAAGATGATACCTTTATGCCTAATGTGGTGCACATAGAACGAAAGAAATGGCCGCTGTTTTGAGGATAAGGAACGTTGCCCGGACAGCTTTAGGGATTTTTTCTTTCATACTCTATTGCTTTGGGCCCATTCTATTGCATGGAATGGAACGGGTCTTAATGATTTGTATGCTACTATCTGTAGCACGTAGTTTTTGTAACTAGGCTTTTCTTTTATACTCCCTGTGTACTCGGGTTTTGCCTATTTACGAGGATCAATAAAACTTCTTTTACCTATCAAAAAAGAAAAAGAAAAAAGTGCTATTGGATATTGGAAACATAAATTGTAAACGATTATACACAACGAGGAGGAAAAAGATGGTGGTGGGTGATTGAAGTCTATTAAAGCTCTATGGATAAACTATGTTAGACTGTCTATGTAGGCTTGTTCTACTTTTTCATTCTCCTCACACTGCCTTGGCCCCGAAAGGGGGGGGGGGGGGGGTGCATGGGAAAAGTAGAAAGAGCTTACGAAGACAGTCTACCGTAGTTTATCCCAGCAAGATGGGACGGCATCTAGTTGCTATTATCTGCTTAAAAATCTATGCAGATCAAGTTTGCAGTTGTGTTGTCTGTGAATCAATGTGAACTTTATCACCCTGCAACAAAAATTTCCTCAAGCTAGCATGGTTTACTGTCTTCCCTATGTTGTTGCTTCACATACATGCATTGATGAGTGGATTTATCTAGAGCCATTTATGCTATTATCTCACCATTTATTTACTCCTGGGGTCTAAAATATGACATAGTTACACGCTGCTTGGCTGTGTAAAATATGGAGTACATGCATAGTAGTTTTCTTAATCCTTAGAAACAGAAGATGAAAATTCACTTACAATTACTTGTACATTATGATATGTAGGTGCAGAAGCTGGTGGGTACGACACCACTGGATCTTGCCAGGACTAATTTGGCCAAGAGTGGGCAAATCAGTAGGAATGCTCTATGCCCTTGTGGTTCCAAGAAGAGATACAAACGGTACTTCTTCTGTGCTTAAGCCTTTTGAGTAATCTTTCCTACTCCATTTCGAAAGTCATGTAGATTACAAGATTAGGTGTTACGTAGTTTCTTAAATTTCAGTAGATACTATTCCATTTATGCCACATGTGGTTGACTATCATATAGACTTTCTTTTGTGGCTCACTTGGTTCTCTCATGAAACAAAATGCATTTTATTGCTTGAAAGTTTACACTCTTTTTACTTATAAACAAAAGAAAGTTTACACTCTTTAGTGTTACGTAGTTTCTTAAATTTCAGTAGATACCATTCCATTTATGCCACATGTGGTTGACTATCATATAGACTTTCTTTTGTGGCTCACTTGGTTCTCTCATGAAACAAAATGCATTTTATTGCTTGAAAGTTTACACTCTTTTTACTTATAAACAAAAGAAAGTTTACACTCTTTTTACTTACAAACAAAAGAAAGTTTACACTCTTTTTATTAGACTGGGATTTTATTGCTCATAATTCTTTTCACGCTCTTAATTCTTCCCATAATAAATAGCTAAGTAATTTGACTCAAGAAACCTTTTGTACTTAACTATTCTAGGAATTTTCTTTAGCTTTGTGTGCCGTTCATTAGTTTCCATAAGCTAGTTAATTTTCTCAGATAAACTTTTGGATATAGAGGATCAGGGTGTGCATTTTAGAAAACAACATATTAAGGTCAATCACTTTTATTTTCTCTATGTTCTTTGTTTTGAAGGTGCTGTGGGAAGGATTAAAGGCGGGAAGGATTGAGGGGATTTGAGAACTACATTTTACAGGGAAAAAAAACCTTGATTCAAGTGCTGGGTATTAGAGTTTCATAGAGATGATGAATTCAACTGTCTCAAAGAATTATTTGTTGGAGCTCTTTGGTGTACAATAGTTTGTTGGACAAGTTAACCAGCAGACAGGCCATCGTAGTCTCAGGGAACGACAATCAGATGGTTTTTTAACCAACGTGGTTGCTTCTGTTTCCACATTATTGAGTGAACAAATGATGTGGAAAATAATAAAATCTCAGTAGCAAGCATTACAACTTCCAAATTATCAAATTTATGAGAGAAATGGATGATGTCCTTGCTTTGAAAATTATATATTTGAATAGATTTTGGTTCGTGGGAACGTCAATTCCATTACATAAAAAGAAATGCTAGTATCTATCTAAAAGACTGAGGAGAAGGGATGGGTATGAGCGGCATATTAACCTTGTGGGGGCTTATTTTGCGGACTGGATGCAAAGTAATTGTGGAATCCACAGAAAGACAGTGGTTAGTGCTGTCCATTATTTTGTAGTGATCCAACCAAAACAATCCAGTTTGATTCTCACAGGGGTTTGCACCAAAGCTGCATGTGTGTGTGTGTGTGTGTGTGTGTGTGTGTGTGTATGGTCATGGTGCCATTACCCATATGTAATAAGTTGTGCTAGCGTTAACGCCAAAGTACCACTCCCACCCATTTGCTAGTGATTGAAAAACTACTAGCTAGCTAAAGAATTACCCAAGCACTGTTTTTATTACTGCCACTGGCTACGCAGCTAGAAACAGTAAAAACTCCAAAGAAGGACAAGGAGGATATGAAAACATTCAAGGCGGGTTGAGGTTCCCACACTTTGTGCACGTACAGTGAAATGTTGGAGGGAATTAATCAGATATGGTGTGTGTGTGTGGATGCTTTCAGCGATGGAACTGGATGCAGCCAATTGTGCAAGTTCATAAACAGCTGAATAAGCATTGTGGAGAAGTTCATGGATGGCTAAAGGAATCACCCTCTAATCTCTATATGTAACAAATTATTTCTTACAAGATATCATGAACCAAAAACTTGCTTTCAGATCCAAATATTGCATGTGGATGTACCAATAATAATTCTAAGGCAATTTCGTATGTATTAAGGTAAAGAACGTGAAATCTAGGCACAAGTAAGCTTATTTTTTAGGATGATCTAACCAAATTATCTTCTACTTGTGCTGTTGCTTTTATGTATGGCGCTCCAGTTTCTTAAGGGTCACATTAATTCCCAAATACATACTAAACGTATAAATTACAAAGTAAAGCCACCACTTACAATAGGTTATTAAAAAAAAGTTTGAAATCTGTACTAATTTAATAAGCTAAAGAAGCTTACCTCTCTGAAAGATCAAGAGTCACAAAACCTTTCACTGTTATAAATCGATTCTGACGTGACAAAGGACTGTCATTTTCTTGTATAAAACAAGTTCTAAAAAGTAACCCCATAACCAGACTAAACCATCATTAGAACTTTAATTCTTACATAATATCATACAATTCCATGACATAATACGTACATTCTCTTCTTTGGTGGATAAACAATATAAAAGATTCTAAGTACTACTGCCTATACATAGAGAGAGAGAGAGAGAGAGAGAGAGAGAGAGAGAGAGAGCACCTCATGATCAGAGATGGCAAAACTCTTTACCTTCTACTTCCTGCTTGCCATCCTCATGGTGATCATTTGCGGTACATGTTTCAAACTTGTTCATTAATATCTCCATTTTACTCGCATGATTCATTTGATTTTCCTTTGTTAATCACAGCATCAGGTCTTGGATATATTTCCTATGTCTCATTTTTTCCTATCTCGTGCATGTGCACTCTCTTTGAGTTTAGGAATCCGATAGACACAGAATTGTTGAGGGGGAAAAAAATAATAATAATACACTTAATCCTCAAACTACAAGGAATTTTATACTTTGCACCTCAAGCTATCGAAGCCAATATGTTGCAACCTAAAGATTAACATTTTACATCCTTATTTAAATCTCGATTGTTAAGATGTATAAAAGATAAGTAACATGCTACAATCTTTGAGAGTCGGATTTTAAGAGTGTGTGCAAAGTGCCTGTTTTTAGTAGTATGAGGTGAATGTCATGTCACTTTTAATAGTTTTAATTGTGCATAGAGTACAAAATCTTGGTAGTCTGTATTTTTTTGGCGTTACTTAAATTTTCTTATGATATAAGATTTTTGCATCATCAAAAAGTTATTCTTTTTGTTTTCTCGACAAGATGTTTTTCAACTGGTTGCTGGTTTTTCAACTGGGCTAAACCTCATAAATCCTCAACAAGTAAACCCCTTATTTACTTGAGGTTTGACTGCTTTGATCACTTCGAATTTTCAGTGAAACACCCATTTATTTTCATTCCCACTCTGATACTTCGAGAAGAAAAGTTAAGACCTTTCATATGTATATATATAGATTGATTAATGGCTTTTTTTTTTTTTTTTCCTGAGTAAATAGATAAGAGAATGGTGGTGCCCATGGCAGGAGCAAAAGACTGCCATAAAGTCTGGAACTGCAAGGGAGGTAACCATTGTTGGGAAGATTGTAAAAATCGATACAGTGGAAAGGGAATGTGCGACTTATACACTGCACCTGGTGTTCCTAAGCAGTGCTTTTGTGCATACAAGTGTTGATCGATTAATTGGGAAGCATCCCATGCATTGAGTACTGGCTAGAAGGCCAGAAGTAGTAGTAAGTTAGGAAGGAACAAATTAAAAACCTTCCATAGATTATATATAGCTAGTAGATATATGTTGTTATATATATCCATATATGCTAATATAGATAGATGTGTGAAATTATCATATATTTTGGGACAGCTACCGTGCTTTCTTTCTGAGCCTAGCTACTTACACTAAACTACATAATGATCATATGAATTACAATATGTATAATGATCAGTCGTACCTCATGACCCGATCAGCATGCAAGTAATGCATACATTTCCTTGATGTGCCAACAATATATAAGAGAATTGGCAGCGAAAGGAATACCCCATGCACAAATTAAAGATACAGGAAGCGCAAGCGGGTGGATATGTAGTTCCTAGCTAGCTAGACTCATATGGCAACAACTTTCTATCTTGATTTTTAGAGGCTTCCCTCCAGCTACACAACCGATACCTAGACTTATCTAGCATTTTGAAATTCATTAGAATGTTCACATAAGCACAAAAATAATGAATACAAGGCGCTAGCTAGCTTTAAATTTCTTAAAATAATCAACCAAGCACGATTGCAGATGTAATAAGATTTGAATGATTCGAATTTAAATAAAATATACTTGTTATAAAGGTTAATACAATGAATTTGAAAATAATGATCATACTTTAAAAGAAGAATATCAAAAGATAATTACCATGAAAAGATTAGCGAGTGTCAAATTTGATTTGTCTCTTTTTACCTCCAGTTAAAAATATAGAGGAGAGAGAGAGAGAGAGAGAGAAGAAAAGGATGGACTGAGATTCAATGCATCCAAGCACCGGGTCCGTTATTCATATCCCACATCGAAACATGAGTTTGAGTGGGAGCCAGTAGGACCTTTCAAAAGGAAATGAGCAAGTCTGAGAAACATACTTACCTGGGCGGGGTCAATGAGTGATCAAGAAGGCTCATGGCCTAGGCTGGTGACCTCCATTGCACCTTGGGGAGGGGTGCCCGCCTAAGGTCTCCCCAATGTGGGAGAGCCTACGTCATAATTTGTGCCAGTGGGGGCCTGCGTTCGCGCGGCCCCTGCCTATCGTCCCTAGTTCAAACTGATCTGCCGCGTTCTTCCATGTATAAACTCGTGAGGGTGAGGTTCATATCCTGGGACTGTATGCCAGTTTTTCATCCCAACAAAGAAAAGCCATCTTATTATTCTTGACGCAAACCAAGCCATTTTATTATCTTCTCTCGATAGAGGTCAACAACCTATCTCTTTATGCTATGGTGAAGTCTGATTTTGTCATCCCCTTTCAGTGAAGATCTTCAAAAATAGTCCAAGTTGACATCTGTATAAACTCTTGGCAGGGCAACTCAACTCTGTTCATTATCGAAGGTTTGCATCTTCCATCTCGTAAAACTTCCTAAAGGTCGACAACTACCTCATATGATGCACCCATCTCGTAAAACTTCAAAGTCATCTTGAGTTCTTTGTAATGTCCTTTCAAAGTAGAGTAGGTTTCATCGGTTTTACGGCAATGATGTGCCAAATTGCCTCTGAACATCTCTCCTGTTTAGAAATTAGATCAGACCACTCTTGAAACCACAAAACAATACTTATTTTGCTTCCCACATTTTGTACATTAGTTATATGTATATTACTAATTTCTTTTGCAATCATCTTTTTAGAAAGAAACTAAATTGGATCTTTTTTTACATTTTTTTTGGAAGCCCAAGTCAGTTAAATATCACACTAGTCATTACTCATAACACGACAATCAGGAGCACAATTTGAGCAACCTTCTAAAGCTGTTAACAGAAATATTCCAAGAGAAAACGAACAAGAATCAACCTCAAGCTCTTTGCATTATATGCGTACTTCTATTATTACTCCCAGTCCAATTGTGAAGGGATTGGCTATAGAGAATAGAATCTTTTGTTTCTAGTCCCACATCGATAAGGAATCAATGTCGATATGGATAGTTCTGAGTATAAATTTAAAGCACGCCGTGTTGAGCAACATACTTACCTGGACGGGGTCAATAGGTGATCAAGAAGGCCTATGGCCTAGGTTGGTGACCTCCATTGCACATAGGAGGGGTGCCCGTCTAAGGTCTCCCCAAGTGGGAGAGCCTACGTCATAATTTGTGGCAGTGGGGGCCTGCGTTCGCGCGGCCCCTGCCTGATACATAATTCAAACTTTTTCTGCATCGAAGGGATCTCCTTTCACTTGTTTCTTAGTCTCAAGTGGGAGAACCTGCGCTTTTAATTGGTCAAGCGACTTTTTCTTTCCCACCTCCTTCAACTTTACGCCTACAAATCGTTCCACTTACCAGTCATAAGACAACAGAAGTCCTTATATGCGCCACAGAGGGCCCAACTCCACGCGAAGTTTCTTGGCAATTGTTATCTTTAGACCAAAGATCCATATATTAACGATTATTCAATTGAAATACAGAGGAAAAATGAAGATTATTCAAAGAAAAAAAAAACTAAAAGTTGGAGAGTCCAGTAAAATATTCTCTGCATGCAGACTTGGAGGGGTTGGAGCAGTCGAGCAGGCATCTCTAGCCGAGTTGGTAGTATTTTATATAGCCAATAACCAATATAAAATACCATCACTATCTTTCATACCGGCCAATGAGCCAAACCCAGTATTAATTTATGAAACTCAACATATTGCTGGCATGTTTTGCGATAAGATTTCCACCATTATTGTTGTCTTGGTGTCGTGGAGGTTGATTCATCGAGGATTTCTCTCCGTCTGTTCAAGCTAACGGACGTGGATGATTTTATGTTATGGGCAGGTGATGATCAAGTGA
Source organism: Carya cathayensis (assembly GCA_011037825.1). Classification (NCBI taxonomy): domain Eukaryota; kingdom Viridiplantae; phylum Streptophyta; class Magnoliopsida; order Fagales; family Juglandaceae; genus Carya; species Carya cathayensis. The sequence goes on along the minus strand of QGSO01000391.1, from coordinate 428,353 downwards.
CAAGAAACCTACGATGGAAGACTTTTACCTCCAAGGAAGAGGCTTTGACTTTCATCAAGGAAGTTCGCATACCCCACCCTTGGCGTCGATCCATATGTATAGATGACCGTTCAATCGGCTTCGTCTCCGTTTTCCCGTGGTCCGGGGATGACAGGTGTAAGGCTGATATAGGGTATGGAATTTCCACAAAGTATTGGGGCCAAGGGATTACCACCAGGGCAGTGAAGATCGCCCTCTCAAAATTGTTCAAAGATTTCCCTGATCTGGTAAGGTTGCAAGCTTTTGTAGATGAGGAAAATAAAGCCTCCCAGAGGGTATTAGAGAAAACTGGGTTCCAAAGGGAAGGGCTACTAAGGAAGTATACCTTTATTAAGGGAAGACTTGTAGATCTAGTTCTCTATAGTGTTTTATCAACTGACTCCCTCCCTACAGATCCTCAGGGCTCAGCTTAAGAACTCTAATAAATTCTCTGATCTCTCTATATACATTCATAGATAAGGGAATGGTAAGAAAAAGGGTACAAGAGATCTAGGGTGGATAGTAAAGATTGGGTTTAGCGTAGACAAGCTGGAGGAGACTCAAAATGGGAATGCTTCTTGATATTTCTTAGGAAGCGGCCCAACTGGCGAGGTTGTGTACGTGCAGCAAAGTTAGCACTTAAATGCATTTTTTGAGCCGATCACCATGTGCAGCCATTGAGACTGGCTTGTTTTATCATGTGGTTAATAAGTTCTATATCTACTATGACGTTCTTATTGCTTATTTTATCTTGTGGTTATTATACAAAAATCTATTTACAGGCTGGTTTATTGACGTTCATTGATTCAAAAGCCTTCCACATCAGTTAGTATAAAAGAAGTATTCGTGTTTAGCCTTATTGTAAAACTACACGATTTCGACTCTTGTGCATGTAGCACAGTAGCACTTCATTTCAATTTCACTGCATCGATGAACAACCATATACGCAGATGCAAAATCACCAAGTTACCTGAAAACGGTACTAAAGCTAGAGCCAGTCAAGTGGTTACTCTTGCAATCATAATCTTGTGGGTACGGCGGATAGTTTGAGAGCCATAATTTATAGCTTCTAGATGACAATGAAAATGCTATACCAAATACAATGAATTGCAATCATCTATTGTCTGTATGATGTCTGAAATATTCTGTTGTTTGTATTCTATTCTATTAAAGTTATCTCATCATCATGTTAAACAATCTCTCACTGTATTTCCTGACATCATGGTTAAAAATAAGGTTTGAAGACGGAAGGTTTCATATAATTTACTATTACTCTTCCAATAAAAAAAAAGGGAAAAAAAAATTTAAGCAAACTCTGGGAAGGGTTGCCCGCTTAAGGTCTTCCAGTTCCCACTGTGGGAGAGCCTACGTCATAATTTGTGCCAGTGCGAGCCTGCTTTCGCGCGGCCCTTGCCTATCATTTTTAGTTTAAACTCTGAATCTGAAGCATGATTTATTTATTGGGTTTGCCAGACTTTCTTCCATCATTTTCTTGAGGGAAACCAAGCCATACCGATGAGAATCGATGAGAGTTGGAACACTTTTTTTGAACATCTTCCCTGAAAGGGGATGGCAAAATCAGACTCACCTACAACATAAAGAGGGAGTAGTCGACATCTATCGAGGGCATATAACAAANAACTAATTTACACAACGTGGGAAGCAAAAGAGGTTTTGTTTTTGTGGTTTCAAGAGTGATCTGATCTAATTTCTAAACAGAGAAGAGATGTTCAGAGACAAATTGGCACTTCATTGCCTTAAAAACCAATGAAACCTATTCTACTTTGAAAGAGCATTACAAATAATTCAAGATGACATCGAAGGTCTATCTACTTTCATGCGTTCCTGAAATATAAAGCTTATGCTTTCTTTTCAATTTCACTTTTTTTCTGGTGGGCGGATAAGGAATTTGGCCGCAACAAGATTGGACATAGCAAGTCCTCATTTGCCAGCCTCCATTCCCCTCGAGTTGTACAACCTTCGGAAGAAAATTCAATTTTACTTGCCTCCTTAAAGGGCTTTACAAAACCTTTCCACCCCCAAGCAATCAACCATATAATATCATGGGGCAATAACCGCAACAATAATCCAACACTGCCGCCCCCCTATGGCGCGCATATAAGAGCCTTTTTACTTTTTAGTACTTGATCTTTGTCATGAAAACGAAGAAAAACTTTTGTCTGAGCAAAATATTAGTGGGAGCGTCGGCCAGTAACCAAATGACGCAAAAAATGTAGGCAATCCTGTTTTCTGACTTGTTAAACCGATGAGAATCGATGAGAGTTGGAACACTTTTTTTGAACATCTTCCCTGAAAGGGGATGGCAAAATCAGACTCACCTACAACATAAAGAGGGAGTAGTCGACATCTATCGAGGGCATATAACAAAATGGCTTGGTTTCCCTCAAGAAAATGATGGAAGAAAGTCTGGCAAACCCAATAAATAAATCATGCTTCAGATTCAGAGTTTAAACTAAAAATGATAGGCAAGGGCCGCGCGAAAGCAGGCTCGCACTGGCACAAATTATGACGTAGGCTCTCCCACAGTGGGAACTGGAAGACCTTAAGCGGGCAACCCTTCCCAGAGTTTGCTTAAATTTTTTTTTCCCTTTTTTTTTATTGGAAGAGTAATAGTAAATTATATGAAACCTTCCGTCTTCAAACCTTATTTTTAACCATGATGTCAGGAAATACAGTGAGAGATTGTTTAACATGATGATGAGATAACTTTAATAGAATAGAATACAAACAACAGAATATTTCAGACATCATACAGACAATAGATGATTGCAATTCATTGTATTTGCGCCATAGGGGGGCGGCAGTGTTGGATTATTGTTGCGGTTATTGCCCCATGATATTATATGGTTGATTGCTTGGGGGTGGAAAGGTTTTGTAAAGCCCTTTAAGGAGGCAAGTAAAATTGAATTTTCTTCCGAAGATTGTACAACTCGAGGGGAATGGAGGCTGGCAAATGAGGACTTGCTATCTCCAACCTTGTTGCGGCCAAATTCACAATCCGCCACCAGAAAAAAAAAAAAAAAAAGAAGAAGAAGAAGGAATAAAAAAATAAATTGGAAAGAAAGCATAAGCTTTAGTATTTCAGGAACGCACGAAAGTAGATAGACCTTCGATGTCATCTTGAGTTATTTGTAATGCTCTTTCAAAGTAGAGTAGGTTTCATCGGTTTTACGGCAATGATGTGCCAATTTGTCTCTGAACATCTCTTCTCTGTTTAGAAATTAGATCAGACCACTCTTGAAACCACAAAAACAAAACCTCTTTTGCTTCCCACGTTGTGTAAATTAGTTATGTATCTATTACTTATTTCTTTTGCCACCATATTTTGGAAAGAAACTAAATTGGATCTTTTTTGACATTTTTTTTTAAGCCGAAGTCAGTCAAATGTCACGCTAGTCACTACTCATAACTCGGGAATCAGAAATACACCTTGAGCAACCTTCTAATGCAATGTTAACAGAAATATTCCAAGAAAAAATCAACAAGAATCAACCTCAAGAAAACAAAATGTAAATGAAGGTCAGATTGTAACAAAACTAGCTCTTTGCGCGTTGTATGCATACTTCTATTTACCATCTGTTCAATTGTGAAGGGATTGGCTATACAGAATAGAATCGTGACAATCGTCTATTTCTAGTCCCATATTGAGAAGGTATCGATGTGGATATGGATAGTTCTGAGTATAAATATAAAGCACGCAGGATAGAGCAACATACTTACCTGGACGGGGTCAATATGTGATCAAGAAGGCTTATGGCCTAGGTTGGTGACCTCCATTGCACATAGGAGGGGTGCCCGCCTAAGGTCTCCCCAAGTGGGAGAGCCTACGTCATAATTTGAGGCAGTGGGGGCCTGCGTTCGCGCGGCCCTGCCTGATATATATTCAAACTGTTTTATCAACTGACTTTCTCACTCAGGTCTCAGCTAAAGAACTATAATAAATTCTCTGATCTCTCTATATGCATTCATAGATAAGGGAATGGTAAGAAAAAGGGTACAAGAGATCTAGGGTGGATAGTAAAGATTGGGTTTAGCGTAGACAAGCTGGAGGAGACTCAAAATGGGAATGCTTTTTGATATATCTTAGGAAGCGGCCCAACTGGCGAGGTTGTGTACGTGCAGCAAAGTTAGCACTTAAATGCATTTTTTGAGCCGATCACCATGTGCAGCCATTGAGACTGGCTTGTTTTATCATGTGGTTAATAAGTTCTATGTCTACTATGACGTTCTTATTGCTTATTTTATCTTGTGGTTATTATACAAAAAATCTATTTACAGGCTTGTTTATCGACGTTCATTGATTCAAAAGCCTTCCACAGCAGTTAGTATAAAAGAAGTATTCATGTTTAGCCTTATTGTAAAACTACACGATTTCGACTCTTGTGCATGTAGCACACTAGCATTTCATTTCAATTTCACTGCATCAGTGAACACCATATACGCAGATGCAAAATCACCAAGTTACCTGAAAACAGTACTAAAGCTAGTGCCAGTCAAGTGGTTACTCTTGCAGTCGTGATCTTGTGGGTACGGTGGATAGTTTGAGAGCCATATTTTATAGCTTCTAGATGACATTGAAAATGCTACACCACATACAATGAATTGCAATCATCTATTTTTTGTATAATGTCGGAAATACTCTGTTGTTTGTATTCTATTCTATTAAGGTTATCTCATCATGATGTTAAACAATCTCTCACTGTATTTACTGACATTATGGTTAAAAATAAGGTTTGAAGACGGAAGGTTTCATATAATTTACTATTAATCTTTCAAATTCAATTAAAAAAAAATGGAAAAAAATTTTAAGCAAACTTTGGGAAGGGTTGCCCAACTCGCCCGCCTAAGGTCTTCACACTGTGGGAGAGCCTACGTCATAATTTGTGCCAGTGGGAGCCTGCTTTCGCGCGGCCCCTGCCTGTCGTTTTTAGTTAAATTCTGAATCTGAAGCATGATTTAGTTATTGGGTTTGCCAGACTTTCTTCTTTGTATGAACTCGTGACTCGTGAGAGATTCCTATCCTAACACCTGTATTTCAGTTTTTCTCCTTACGGCAACAAAGCAAAGCCATCATTTTCTTGAGGGAAACCAAGCCATTTTGTTATATGCCCTCGATAGATGTCGACTACTACTCTTTATGTTGTAGGTGAGTCTGATTTTGCCATCCCCTTTCAGGGAAGATGTTCAAAAAAAGTGTTCCAACTCTCATCGATTCTCATCGGTTTAACAAGTCAGAAAACAGGATTGCCTACATTTTTGCGTCATTTGGTTACTGGCCGACGCTCCCACCGCATTATATTTTGATCAGACAAAAGTTTTTCTTCGTTTTCATGACAAAGATCAAGTACTAAAAAGGCTTTTATATCATATGCACCATAGTGGGCGGCAGTGTTGGATTATTGTTGCGGTTATTGCCTCATGATATTATATGGTTGATTGGTTGGGGGTGGAAAGGTGTGACGCCCCCAAATTCCGTTTGGGATTGAACGGACATTTGAAGCGTCGAGACATGCAACACAAGGTTACCTGCCCCCGTTCATGACATATAAGATGCAATGTTCCTAACATGCATCTAGCATTATGCAATATTCGCAGCGGATAATCTTTTTCTTTAGCAATACTATGCACCAAACTAAATATATCCCAAATACTTGAAATATAATTCATACATAAAGGCATACTAAAAAGCCGTGATCATCACACTAGTCCAAAATGGTTGTGATCAAAAGAATACTTGAGATACAACTCCAAAAGTACAAGTATTAACCTAAGTTAAATACTATACCATCATCAACATCGCACCGTGGCCTAGTCGACCGTATTCAGTTGGTCAGATTCCAATTCTCCTTTGGGTCCTGTAACAAGATCTACCATTCGGGGGGAATGGTAGTTGGGACTACCACAGTGAGATTTGATTACAAATCTCAGTAAGTTAACATAAAACTCACACACAGGTTAAAAATGCATGCATGGCAGTAAAAGCATAAATGCATAATTATAGTCATACATAAACATAGTATAACTTGACATATAGCATGACTTAACCAGAACTTAAGCGTGAACTGAACTTGACTTAACATGGCATGAACTTAAGCTTAAAACATAACATGAACAAACAACATAACATGAACGTGAAACATAACATGGACTTGAAATATAGCATGAACGTAAACCTGCATAACATAAATAAGAACTTGAAAATAACATAAACTTGAACATAATATGTACGTGAGTATAACATAACATGGACTTGATCTAAAACTTGACTTATCATGTATTTGATCTGAAACTGGACTTAACATAGACTTGGAATCTTATTCAATTGTCTTGATTAATAACGTGCGTTAATACGTACTCCACAATTGTTGTGGTCCCACGTATTCAAGTAACATAAAACATAATACGTACTCCACAGTTGTTGTGGCCCCACGTATTCTACATGTCACAATTGCTGTGTCTCATGTAGTGTATGCTCCACAGTTGTTGTGGCCCCATACTTCATGCTCCACAGTTGTTGTGGCCCCATGAATACACATAACATAAAATATAATACGTACTCCACAGTTGTTGTGGCCCCACGTATTCTACATGTCACAATTGCTGTGTCTCATGTAGTGTATGCTCCACAGTTGTTGTGGCCCCATACTTTATGTAACATAAAATATAATACGTACTCCACAGTTGTTGTGGCCCCACGCATTATAAGTAACATAAATATAATACGTACTCCACAGTTGTTGTGGCCCCACGCATTATAAGTAACATAAATATAATACGTACTCCACAGTTGTTGTGGCCCCACGCATTATAGTAACATAAATATAATACGTACTCCACAGTTGTTGTGGCCCCACGCATTATAAGTAACATAAATATAATACGTACTCCACAGTTGTTGTGGCCCCACGCATTATAAGTAACATAAATATAATACGTACTCCACAGTTGTTGTGGCCCCACGCATTATAAGTAACATAAAATATAATACGTACTCCACAGTTGTTGTGGCCCCACGCATTATAAGTAACATAAATATAATACGTACTCCACAGTTGTTGTGGCCCCACGCATTATAAGTAACATAAATATAATACGTACTCCACAGTTGTTGTGGCCCCACGCATTATAAGTAACATAAATATAATACGTACTCCACAGTTGTTGTGGCCCCACGCATTATAGTAACATAAATATAATACGTACTCCACAGTTGTTGTGGCCCCACGCATTATAAGTAACATAAAATATAATACGTACTCCACAGTTGTTGTGGCCCCACGTATTATACGTATCATAACATATCTTATCTTTCTTAATGCATGAGACATTAATTAATATCATATACTTTTCTAACATGGCGTATACTTGTAAATGGCACAATATGATTTAATCATAACATTTCATGGCATACTTAACATGGCATACTTATAACATACATCATTGTATGACAGAAAAGATTATGTAACAGATAATTATTCATGAGAGATTAAATCATACATAGCAGATAAACATGTAATGACATAGCATGACATGGCATATACGAGAACATACATACATAAATTGTAGTTCTCTTACCCATCACACATACACAATAAACTGATAGTAAGTTAGAGGCTAACTTACCTCGATCGTCGCGTTCTATGAGAATAGAGTGCGAAACACGAGGAACTGCACAACAGCTGGAAGAGGAACACTCCAGTCCTTAAGATTTTCACTTCTGAACTCAATTGTCATATTATGAGCACTTGTAACACCACGGCAACTTGAGGTTTCACTATACTCTGAAGAGATAATTTGACTTCAGAAAGCCTTTGCACTAAAACAAGTTCATTAAAATTATCAATAATAACCAAACAAACAATTCCTTTCTCAATTCATATACTCTTAGTCATAGTCAACCACAAGATGACACCAGTCACCCCGGACTATAATCCATAACACCACTGCTTCGGGACACTGTCATACAGTTTCCCAACACTACACCAACGCTCACACTTCTCTGTTACGCCATCCAACCCTTCGTGACACGCCATCCGGTGTATCACGACCTAGTACAGAGTACACTCACGTGAACTCTCTTCCATTCACACTACAAAACCCATCACTGCGATACACGTCTCACGGTGCATCGCTACGCGACACGGAGTACGCGCTACGCGTACTTCCTTCGCTACAACACTCATCAACACGATGCACATCACACGATGCATCGCCATACAACACGGAGTACACTACATGCGTACTCCCTTCCTTCTACGACCACATCACTACAGCGCACGTCGCGCGGCGCGTCGCTGCATTACACAGAATACGCTACACGCGTATTCTCTTCACACAACCCGCCGTATCACATCTACGGCATCCATCTCACGCCTATACTTCACAGCACAGTCCACAAAACTACAAAATCAAGCCTAACACTTCACAACCACACTTCGTTTCACAACTACGCAGCGAACTCCACAAACACTAACTACACAGTCTACAGCCAACCAAATCAACTATGTTAAACATAAATAACTAAAGATAGAGGGTTAAGACGAGAGAGATGTGATTGCTGTCGGGAAAGAATCCAAAACTGATAATTTTAGCGGGCTGTTACAAAAGGTTTTGTAAAGCCCTTTAAGGAGGCAAGTAAAATTGAATTTTCTTCCGAAGATTGTACAACTCGAGGGGAATGGAGGCTGGCAAATGAGGACTTGCTATGTCCAATCTTGTTGCGGCCAAATTCCTTATCCGCCCACCAGAAAAAAAGTGAAATTGAAAAGAAAGCATAAGCTTTATATTTCAGGAACGCATGAAAGTAGATAGACCTTCGATGTCATCTTGAATTATTTGTAATGCTCTTTCAAAGTAGAGTAGGTTTCATTGGTTTTTAAGGCAATGAAGTGCCAATTTGTCTCTGAACATCTCCTCTGTTTAGAAATTAGATCGATCACTCTTGAAACCACAAAAACAAAACCTCTTTTGCTTCCCACGTTGTGTAAATTAGTTATGTATCTATTACTTATTTCTTTTGCCACCATATTTTGGAAAGAAACTAAATTGGATCTTTTTTGACATTTTTTTTTAAGCCCAAGTCAGTCAAATGTCACGCTAGTCACTACTCATAACTCGAGAATCAGAAATACACCTTGAGCAACCTTCTAATGCCATGTTAACAGAAATATTCCAAGAAAAAATCAACAAGAATCAACCTCAAGAAAACAAAATGTAAATGAAGGTCAGATTGTAACAAAACTAGCTCTTTGCGCGTTGTATGCATACTTCTATTACCATCTGTTCAATTGTGAAGGGATTGGCTATATAGAATAGAATCGTGACAATCGTCTATTTCTAGTCCCATATTGATAAGGTATCGATGTGGATATGGATAGTTCTGAGTATAAATATAAAGCACGCAGGATAGAGTAACATACTTACCTGGACGGGGTCAATAAGTGATCAAGAAGGCTTATGGCCTAGGTTGGTGACCTCCATTGCACACCGGAGGGGTGCCCGCTTAAGGTCTCCCCAAGTGGGAGAGCCTACGTCATAATTTGTGGCAGTGGGGGCCCGCGTTCGCGCGGCCCCTGCCTGATATATATTCAAACTGTTTCTGCATCGAACGGTCTCCTTTCACTTGTTTCTTACTCTTTAAGTCGGAGAAGCTACACTTTCAAGGACCAAACATTTTAGTTCTATGGACCAGGATGTAGAAAATAAAATTCACTCTGCTTTGTGATTGTTTTGTACTCGGTAGGTTTGCATTGTGCAATGCCTGGGCAGTCCTTAAGATTTTCACTTCTGAACTCAATTGCCATATTGTAAGCACTTGCAACACCACGGCCAACTTGAGGTTTCACTATACTCGGAAGAGATAAATTGACTTCAGAAAGCCTTTGCACTAAAACAAGTTCATTAAAATTATCAATAACAACCAAACAAACAACTCATTTCTCAATCCATATACTCTTAGCCATAGTCAACCACAAGATGACACCAGTCATCCCGGACTATAATCCATATCATCACTGCTTCGGGACACTGTCATACAGTTTCCCAACATTACACCATACGCTCCACACTTCTCTGCTACGCCATTCAACCCTTCGTGACACGCCATCCGGTGTATCACGACTTAGTACAGAGTACACTCACGTGAACTCTCTTCCATTCACACTACAAAACCCATCACTGCGATACACGTCTCACGGTGCATCGCTACGCGACACGGAGTACGCGCTACGCGTACTTCCTTCGCTACAACACTCATCAACACGATGCACATCACACGATGCATCGCCATACCACACGGAGTACACTACATGCGTACTCCCTTCCTTCTACGACCCACATCACTACAGCGCATGTCGCGCGGCGCGTCGCTGCATTACACAGAATACGCTACACGCGTATTCTCTTCACACAACCCGCCGTATCACATCTACGGCATCCATCTCACGCCTATACTTCACAGCACAGTCCACAAAACTACAAAATCAAGCCTAACACTTCACAACCACACTTCGTTTCACAACTACGCAGCGAACTCCACAAACACTAACTACACAGTCTACAGCCAACCAAATCAACTATGTTAAACATAAATAACTAAAGATAGAGGGTTAAGACGAGAGAGATGTGATTGCTGTCGGGAAAGAATCCAAAACTGATAATTTTAGCGGGCTGTTACAAAAGGTTTTGTAAAGCCCTTTAAGGAGGCAAGTAAAATTGAATTTTCTTCCGAAGTTGTACAACTCGAGGGGAATGGAGGCTGGCAAATGAGGACTTGCTATGTCCAATCTTGTTGCGGCCAAATTCCTTATCCGCCCACCAGAAAAAAAGTGAAATTGAAAAGAAAGCATAAGCTTTATATTTCAGGAACGCATGAAAGTAGATAGACCTTCGATGTCATCTTGAATTATTTGTAATGCTCTTTCAAAGTAGAGTAGGTTTCATTGGTTTTTAAGGCAATGAAGTGCCAATTTGTCTCTGAACATCTCCTCTGTTTAGAAATTAGATCAGATCACTCTTGAAACCACAAAAACAAAACCTCTTTTGCTTCCCACGTTGTGTAAATTAGTTATGTATCCTTATTTCTTTTGCCACCATATTTTGGAAAGAAACTAAATTGGATCTTTTTTGACATTTTTTTTTTAAGCCCAAGTCAGTCAAATGTCACGCTAGTCACTACTCATAACTCGAGAATCAGAAATACACCTTGAGCAACCTTCTAATGCCATGTTAACAGAAATATTCCAAGAAAAAATCAACAAGAATCAACCTCAAGAAAACAAAATGTAAATGAAGGTCAGATTGTAACAAAACTAGCTCTTTGCGCGTTGTATGCATACTTCTATTACCATCTGTTCAATTGTGAAGGGATTGGCTATATAGAATAGAATCGTGACAATCGTCTATTTCTAGTCCCATATTGATAAGGTATCGATGTGGATATGGATAGTTCTGAGTATAAATATAAAGCACGCAGGATAGAGTAACATACTTACCTGGACGGGGTCAATAAGTGATCAAGAAGGCTTATGGCCTAGGTTGGTGACCTCCATTGCACACCGGAGGGGTGCCCGCTTAAGGTCTCCCCAAGTGGGAGAGCCTACGTCATAATTTGTGGCAGTGGGGGCCCGCGTTCGCGCGGCCCCTGCCTGATATATATTCAAACTGTTTCTGCATCGAACGGTCTCCTTTCACTTGTTTCTTACTCTTTAAGTCGGAGAAGCTACACTTTCAAGGACCAAACATTTTAGTTCTATGGACCAGGATGTAGAAAATAAAATTCACTCTGCTTTGTGATTGTTTTGTACTCGGTAGGTTTGCATTGTGCAATGCCTGGGCAGGTTCATACTGTTCATGAGCGAATTTGTAGCTTACATTAAAAAATAAAAAAAACTAAAATATTCTATTGATTGATATGGCACAACTACTTTGAGGCGGTGAAATATGAAGCTAATATATACTGTTTTGGTTCTCATCATTTGTCAAGCGACTCTAGCCTTTACTTACCCCCGGCCACCTTTAACTTTTACCACCTACCAATCATTCCACTTATCAGTCACAAGACAAACGAGTCCTTACATTCACCACAGTCCACAGACGGCCCCAACTCCACCTGAAGTTTCTTCGCAGTTGTTATCTTTAGACCAGACCATATTAATCATTATTCGATTGAAATGCCGAGGAAATAATTAATTTTATTCCAAAAGAAAAGAAACAAGATTGTTGGTGTCTTGGAGAATCCAATAAAATATTCTCTGCATGCAGACATGGAAGAGTGTTGGAGTTGTCCAGAAGCTAGGCACCTTTAGCCTAGTACGTACTTGGTGGTATTATATATAGGTAATAACCAACATAAAATTCTATCACTCTCTTCCATACCAATGCAATAATCCAACCCAGTATTATTTTTCGAAACTCTTGCTAGCAGATTCTGTGACACCATTTCCACCACTATATATTCCTGTCTTTGTGTCATGGAGGTTGATTCATCGAGGATTTCTCTCCGTCCTTTCAAGCTAACGGACGTGGATGATTTTATGTTATGGGCAGGCGATGATCAAGTGACAAGAAACCTAACATGGAAGACTTTTACCTCGAAGGAAGAGGCTTTGACTTTCATCAACGATGTTTGCATACCCAACCCTTGGCGTCGATCCATATGTATCGATGATTGTTCGATCGGCTTCATCTCCGTTTTCCCGTGGTCCGGGGATGACAGGTGTAAGGCTGATATAGGGTATGGAATTGCCACGAAGTATTGGGGCCAAGGGATAACTACCAGGGCAGTGAAGATCGCTCTCTCACAATTGTTCAAAGATTTCCCTGATCTGGTAAGGTTGCAAGCTTTTGTATATGTGGAAAATAAAGCCTCCGAGAGGGTATTAGAGAAAGCTGGGTTCCAAAGGGAAGGGCTACTAAGGAAGTATACCTTTGTTAAGGGGAGACTTGTAGATCTAGTTCTCTATAGTGTTTTATCAACTGACTCCCTCCCTACAGATCCTCAGGGCTCAGCTTAAGAATTATAATAAATTCTATATATAGATAAGGGTATGGTAAGAAAAAGGGTACATGCAAGAGATCTATGGTGGATAGTAAAGACGGTGTTTAAGGAAGGTTGACATGATGCTGGGGGAGACTCAAAACAGGAATGATTCTTGATATATCTCGAGAAGCGGCCCAACTGATGAGGTTGTGTGCAGTAAAGTTAGCACTTTTGTTCATTTTTTGAGCCGATCCCCATATGCAGCCGTTGAGACTGGCTTGTTTTATCTTGTGGTTAATAAATTCTATATCTACTGTGATGTTCTTATTGCTTATTTTATGGAAGCCTTTCACATCAATTAATTTAAAAGAGTATCGGTGTTAAGTCTTATATTAAAACTACATGATTTCTTCTCTTGTGCAGTTGTGCATGTCACTATCACTTCATTCCAATATCACTGCATCAGCGAACAACCATATACGCAGACCTTGAGGGTACAGAGGTTAGTTTGAGAGCCAAATTTTATAGCTTCCAGATTAGAGTGAAAATGCTACACATACAATGAATTGCAATTATTGTTATTCTATTAAAGTTATCTCATCATTTCATTTCATTCATCTATCCCAACCCTTCACATGTTAAACAATCTCTCACTCTATTTTCTGACATTATGATTAAAAATAAGGTTAGAAGGAAAATTACTCTTTCAATAAAAAGGAAAAATAAAAACCTTTACACCTTGAAGTATTTTTGAGTTTGGAGGAATTTGACAAAGAGTCATATACAATCACTTTTACATACTCCTTGCACACTATACTGATATGATTGGTCAGAGCAGTTATTTTATATTAAAAAAATAACGTAGCCAAACACATTAATAGAATACTCAAGGAATACGCAAAAATGACTATACATTTTTTTCTTAATTAATGTCTCCCAGAATGGAATTTAGCATACTTAGTGGATTGTCAAGAAGCAATCTGCAAAATTTCTGACCATAATTAGAAAGAGATGCCCATTGGAAAACTTTTTTAGTCAACAAATGAAGAGGAGAAATTGAGGGCAACAAGATTTTTTTCATCCACAAATTCATGATTTTAACAAAAAAACAAATCGTATCAAGTGCAATAATTTTACTTCATAATGCAACTTCCTCTCTCTCGCGGTATGAACATACAATGCAAACTATGAACCAACTATACAAAGGTGCTTCTGCAGTAATCAGACTGCAACAGCAATATATATATATAATTTTTACACAAACCCTATCCCTAACCCCACAATCCTTTCTAGTATTGTTTTCATTCCTTCTAATTTCTTTGCCCCGCCACCCCCCCGGGAGGACGTTCTTTCTGTCTATTTTTACTTTTTTGGAAAATCTACAAGGAAACAGTGTCTCCTTATTCACACTTAGAAACGCGAGACACTTCAAGGTGTAGAATTCACTGGGATCTCTTGTGATATAGCAGAATCTGGCTGGTCCATATGTGATGGGATAACAAGCCGCTGCAGAGCCTTGAGAGCCACTGTGAGCTGTGCAAATGAGGGGCGCAAATTTGGATCTCTGGGAATTAACATGCAAAGAAAACGACCAATCAAACTCAATTTAGTAAAGGAGTGATAATTGAAAATGTATGCAACCATTTGGAATTCTTTAAACTTACGTCTGCCAACATTCCCAAATTATCCTAGCAACCACGTGATCCACTTCCTTGGGAATGTCGAGCCGACGATTCTGAAAACCTACTGCACCCACCACTTGCATTGGGTTCATCCCACTCCAAGGTAATCTTAGAGTAGCAAGCTCCCATAGAATAATTCCAAAGCTATAAACATCACACCTGGATATCCAACAGAAGATATAATAAGGTGATCTAACACGGTCAGCAAGATTGTAAACAGAAGTAAAATTAAGTTACTGCAATGCAGTATCTGACGCAGCTGTTGAGTTTCCCATTTCCAGGCTGCATTCTTTAAACCAAAGTCCAGACAGACACAGCTTTTACAGGGGTTGTCACAACCACAAGAAGATTTGACACTAGCATATTTTTAATATGGCATTTTAGGCATCATCCAAGATCAAGTAAAAAAGAAAAACACAATGTTTTTTATGTTGCCCAAAGATACTCTCCCAACCTCCCGCCCTTGTATTGTATTTGATGAGTTACATAACTGTGGAGTTCTGGTCATCGTATCTTTTATGCCATAAAGCTAGGACTAAGACAAATCCAGTAAGGCATCAGAACCCTCATCCAACCCAGATTAAAACAGTTAGCCAAACCAGGCACACCTCACACTGAAGTTCCCCTCAAGTGCTAACTAGATGCACAAAGCTGGTAAACCATAAGACAGCCGGAGCATGCGGTCTCTACGAAAGATTAATGGATCAAGAGCTAGCTAACTGGTATAATAAAATAAACGAATATACCAAATAAATCCGAAGATACCACATAAAACTATACTGATAGCAATAACAACTCACTTCTCATTTGAGTTTTCATTCCGGAGAACTTCAGGTGCCATCCACTCAGGCTAACAGACAGATAAAGACACATCAGTATTCTTTGTGGTGTTAGGTTAAGCTAATGAAAATTATGTCATCGGATAATTAAAAAAAATAAAAAAAAGTATTGAATAATAATCTCACAATCTCACCGTTCCTGCAGTTGATTTGGACGACAAGAAGGTGTGATGCTTCAAACGAGACAGCCCAAAATCACATACCTGCATGTAAGTACTGTGGTCTTCAGAAGTACCTTAAATACCACCTAATTTTGACTAATAAGTATAGAGAATGTAACTGTAATGCAAGTGTGATCATGTCTCAGTTGGGGAAAAATGGAAAAGGGATCTAGTAATTGTTTCATTCTTCCAGTTTTGGCAGGCAGAGTTTTTGCATGCCTAGGAGCAGGAAGTGATGCCTGGTTGAAACAAGATTTCCAATTATATGTTCTTAAAACCCTAACTTTACATTTCCAATTAATGATTAAGAAAAGAAGAAGAGACTTCATAACTCTAATGTTTTTCCCACCATCTAAGCAGCCCTAAAATCCTTAGTACAGGGACGTCTTTGCCTTCTTTTTCTTTTACCTAGGAATGAGAATACTTAAAGGAAACAAGATTTGTTTTCAGGTCTGCTGAGGAAAGAAAGTAATTCACTAGTGTCTCCTGACGGCATTGCTATGCAAACCCATGCCATGCTATGTACAGGTAAAAAAATAGGAACACTTTTACATCTCCAGCAAGTAGATCATGGTTCACTTAGGTCAAAATAGAGCCATTCACTCTGAACACAAGCTCCCTGATCCAAAATCAACAGGCTTAGATTTAGATATTGATAGCTAAACTCTAGATAGTTCAAGCTCAAGCAAGTTCAATTGAGTGAACAAAGAACATAGTATGAATCCTGTTTACATTTAGCACTCAGTTCCCACAAATACCAGAGACCTTTTGTCAATTGGCCAACGGGAGTCCGAAGTTAATATGTCCTGTGTTTAGATGATACTTAATATCACAGTACATTAGCAACAATGGCTGGGTCAAAGTTGGCAGTAAAAAAATGTATGGCATAAAGAAATATCACAGTACATTAGCAACATAACTTGACTGGGTCAAAGTTGGCAGTAAAAGAATGTATGACATAAAGAAATGAACATACAGTATATGACTAAAAAGTAGCAACTACATACAATGCAATGAAGCTAGATTCAGCTTAGGAAAATAAATGCCAGAAACAACCAATAAATCCAGTCATAATTAGCTCAAAAATTTGAGTGAAATGCGAAACTCATAAAGAAACTCAATTGCTACTAATCAATATGCTAACCTTCACA
This sequence comes from Carya cathayensis, assembly GCA_011037825.1. Classification (NCBI taxonomy): domain Eukaryota; kingdom Viridiplantae; phylum Streptophyta; class Magnoliopsida; order Fagales; family Juglandaceae; genus Carya; species Carya cathayensis. Next base: position 411,502 of record QGSO01000391.1, on the reverse strand, counting down.
TTCCAGTTCTTATCAACCAAAAGATTTGGTGACTTCAAATCCCGGTGAACAATTGTAGGTCTGCTGGTATGCAAGCAATTCATGCCACTTGCCTGCAAGATGACAAGAGCTTTAAAAATGTGGATGGATTCAAATTCTGTTTAAAGAGAACACGGAAAATGATGTTACCACATCAAGGGCCATTTTTATTCTGCGCTTCTCATCAATTTGAGAATGAGGACGATGAATAATGCGATATAAGCTTCCTCTGAAATATAAAATTTAGGTAACACAATTTATGACGTGAGGGTCGGACGTATAAACAATACAAGCATTTACAAATTGATCAACACACGTAAATTTGATGCGACTCACTATATGAATTATCTTAGAAAAAATAAACTCATTATATGGCACAGAATTTATACCTTGGAAGAAACTCAGTAATTATAGAGAGGTTTGGAGGACGAGTTACAGCACCCATGAAAAGAACAACATTTGGATGCCGCAGTGTACGCATTATCCGTACCTTATATCACAGGAGAGATTAAAAAAAATGCAGGTCAATGGTTTTGGATTGGTTGGTTATTTTTCCAATAAAAAAATGATTTTGGATTGGTTAGAAAGTAAAACCCATAAATCCAACACATGGATGCTATCTTTTAAATTCTGTAAGCATGTCAAGAGGGATGATCACATACCACTTTTTGCAAGCCAAAAAAAGAGCTGAAAAATAATTAAGTAAACAAAACGAGCGTAAATGCAACTTGACCCCCTAATTTTAGTATGCCATTCCATTCTATCACCAAAAAGTCCCCTCTTTAAAATTTTTGTTCTGTAGTCTTGCAGAATTTGTGATGGGGGGATGTTTTCTTTTTTTGTTTTCTTTTTATAAATAATGCAAAGTTTTATTCAAGGCACAAGAACACAACCCAAGTACACAGGAAGTATACAAAAGGATACACCCAATTCGTGTGAGCTGGGGATGTTAAGAATTGAACATAAATTGATCAATGAATACTGAATTGGTAGTGCTATCAAATCCTGCTCCTAAATGACACTGCTGTTACAACTACCTCAGACACCAGACATTAACAACTTAATACAACCACCGCTACCAATAATGTTTATTTTCCAGTGTTTTTATTTGTTTAATTTTTTTGGTTGGTGATTTGGATATTCTCTTTTTTCTGGATGTGATCTGCACAACAATATTTTACCATCTCAGACAATTGACTATTATACGCCCAGTAACATTTCTTCTTCCTATTTGGCAGGGTATGGTCCAGATATGAAGCGTCTAAATGCAAGGCTCTGATTTTACTTTCTTTTATACTTTTTCTCCTTCAATCAAAAGAGCAGTGACACATGGGTATCTAGAGAACTAGTTCTTGGCTTACTTCACTTTTGAACTCAGCCAAAGCAGCACCTGAGAAGTCCTGATCTAAGAACTTCTTCACAGCAACCTCCTGTAGTTCAAAATATACCAGACCAAAATTACATCATCAGTTCTCCATTGCAGTTTTCAAAAAGCTTCGATGCTAAAGGTTAAACATTAAAGAACTAATAACACTTTAAGACATGGGGAGTAGAAGACAAAAGGAAAACAACATTTAATTCTTCCAATTTAAACCAAAAGAGAAATAGGAACTGTGACAATGCTTAGCAACAGCATGTACAACAGAAAGGAAATGCAGAACTCACTGTGCCATTCAAATCAGCACGATAAACCTCTCCATATGAACCTGTACACACGAAAGATGAATAAAAAAAATACACAACAATCTACAAAACAAAAGGCTATTGCTATGCAAGGATTCATATAAACAAGCCCCTCCTCCCAATAGTTACTTTATAAAGTGTAATAATAGCATAGAGCTATTGTAGAAAGATGCACCTTTCAACTCATCAATGGGATTTGTTTTAAAGAAAATTATTAATCTAATACATAGTTAATACACAATTATTACTTAATCAAAAAGTTAATACACAATTATTGCATTGCCAATGGTCTTTAGACCAAATGACATTTCCTACAACAAAATAATGGATGGAGGGTGCGGTTTGGTTTATGAGTGTGTGAGTGTGTTGTATTTGTGAACCAAAAAAGGAGTTAAAATCAACCTATATGCACTACCAAAATCACCAAATATAATAAAGACATTGAACAAGCCATATGCATATTACCTAGTCCAATCCTTTCACCAATATCCAGGTCTTCCCAACGAATTTCACATTCCCCTACATCCACATCATAAAATATTTGATCAACCCTACTTGTGCAGGAATCAACAGATGAGCTAGGACTTTCTGGATCCTTCAATTTCAAATCAGTCCCCATAAATCTATCATGCGTGCACTTTCTACGATCAAGGAAACCAATTTCTTTCTCTTCATGCTTTTTAACCACATTCTTGGGGTGTTCTTCCTTCAAATCAGCATTCAGGCCCTCAACCAAAGGCAACCTGTTAAACTGACTCGTGGTAGCTTCCAACATTGAACCAGCGACATCGACAGAACCTGCTGCTTCACCATTTATACTGGACACATTTGAATTACCAGATGGTTTGAAACCATCACCATACATCTTTCCCGATATAGTAGAACCAGAGGGAGCAGTCGATGGCAGATTATAGTCATTAGATTGACGATTAATTCTTGGAAAGAGACCCTCCATATAATCATACTCCTTTTTCCTAGGGACTTCATTGCAAGCATATGGATTCTTCCATGGTACAGGAGGTCGACCAGAGACAGAGATATTTCTTGGCCTTGGAAGCTCACCAGCTTTATATCCTGCAGGTTTGTTATGCACAGAAGTTTTGCCAGTCCCATTTATCTGGAATGGATTAAGATCAGCAAAAAGGTTCTTTAAATCTTCAGGACTATTTTGGTTATATGGAACTACATTGTGGTTCATCCTCACAGCATTACTGACTGATGAGGAAGGAACATCTGCCTGATTGGTAATCGGCCTATTAGATGTACCAGAAGAACCAGCAGATGTATCGCCCCTTGTACCTGGGAATAGAGGCATGAACTCTGCATTTTCAGAATTTGACCTTCTTTCCAAATGTGAACTACTTTCTAATGCACCATTTTGACTGCTGCCTTCACCAAGTGCAGGCTTTGGTTTTAAGTAAGCAACTCCGCTGATATTAGAGGGATGAAGAGATGGGATTTTGTTTATTTGTGAATTTTTGTATGGCTTAAACTCAGCTTCCTTTGTACTTAGAATATCAACTGGTATAAGTGATCCAGGAGCTCCCATTAGATCGACCAAAAACTCACTGAAGGCAAAAAAAATATATATTAGATTTGTGTAGAAGGAAAAAATAGGTTAAGATTTATTCTGACAAATTAGGAAAAGAAACATTTTGCGCATGCATCTCATGAAGAGATTCTTTTATATATTTATATATATATAAGTAAAAGAATGCATCTCATGAAGAGATTCTGTATTGCATATACGAGAGAACAACACGTGGAACATTCATAAGAGAGAGAGAAGGGGGGGAGAGAGAGAGAGAGAGAGAAGCACAAAGATGAGCACACAGAGAAAAGCCGTAGATAAGATCAATCTGAAAATTTTGAAGTTATTTGATAATTATTTCTTTTTTTTGATAGTTAAGAGATAAATATTATTGATATGAATGAAATAGGCATAAGCCATGTACACCGGAATTATTTCTAAATGAGGGAACTACTTCTAACAACTCACTTTTATAGTAGTTTAGAAAAGAGCAGAGAGAGGAGGTTAAGATCAATGAAATTCAGTATCTAACTTGCCACTGATGATTAAGAAAGGAACATAACCTAGTTACCATAAAAAATAGTGAGTAAAGAGATCAATTGCTGGATATCCTTCCCAAGCAAATCCCTCTTTTAGACAAAATTTTCAAAGTTCACGATTTGTTACTCAAGTGGCTTTATGCTTAAGACAACAAATTATTAATGGATAGAGAAGTGATATCTGTAATGACCCTCACACACACACTGATCACATACTTCTTCAGTTTCAAGAGGAATATCCACAACCACCTATGAATATAGATGGATAAGTTAAGACTAGCTAAATATTACTGCATTTGGATCAGAGTTCACTTTGCAAAGAATTTCCACTTTCAAGGTCTAGCGAGTTACTTGAGGGACCACACATAAATGCCACTTTCAAAGTGATTGTTATATGACCCAGCCTTGCTTTATCGAGACAGGTAATATAGTTATTGTCTAGGGTACGGTTACATGTAAAGATAACATTTGGTGGGTGAAAAAGTAGAAGTTGGGAGGAAAAGTAAAGTAAGTTGAGGGAATGTTAACACTTTAATCAAGAGGAAATTATAGAAGTAGAAAAAGCTTGGAATAAATGAATAATTACCTTGAACACTAAAGCAAAACTTACATGCACAAACAAACATAAGCTGATTGCCTCAGTTATAAGAACAGGACTAAAAAACTAATGGGCGAACAAAAAAAAGCAGGAGCCATAACCTTTCATCTTCCAACTTTATTATGTTGACACAATCATCCTCAACGCCTGTGTAATGACCTTTTACTAGTCTACAAGGCATCCTCATATTGTCAGCTAATACCTGCATCAACACAAAAAATAAAAATAAAAATAATACATCTCTCTATTGACCCCATAACCACAATATTAGAGGAACTTCATATAGATCATTAGTGATAATGGTACAATAGGGGGAACAAAAAAAAAAAAAACACAAACAAACTTAACAAAATCAAGAAGAATCCTTAAATTACAGTCTTAAGTTTGGACATCTGTATCCCATAACAGCATGACAAATCCAATTTTTCAGAAGACAAAAGTTTTGATAGCATCCTAGAACAATATGAGTGCCGTGATTGATGTATAAATAGGGTGCTGACCACCATATGAAGACATGCAGATATGGCTACGTATACTTGTGAGTAGACTAAATGGAAAAGATGATGTTTATTTATGTTTATAAGTGCTTGTCTGCCCTTAGAATAACTTACAGAGTTAAATAACAATGAATATAATTAAACTCTCTTTACAAACTGTAGTGCACTTTGAAACCACAAAATTGTTTACGAAAGTACATTTTATGCATGGAGACCAACTTAATCACTTTGCATATTCCATTTATTGCCTCTACCATAGTTTTATGTGAAAGAACATACTTGTCACAATGTAATTTATGTAATTTATGCAATGCTCACCGACATCGTGAGCATAGCAAAAATTACTTTTTGCCTTTCACCAGGGAAATGATGTTTTGGACATCAAGAAAAATAAGTGATAATGGGTGAGGGATGTAGTGATTAACTGGTAATAAATTAATTACAATTGAATTTTAATTTTGCAAATTTTAAGGTTAAATATAGGCGGAACCTATTTAAGCGTTCAAAGATGTGTCAAAATCGGGTTCACAAAGATGTTCTCAACTAGAAACTGACATGCCGACCGTTTCCAGGAAGAAATATTCTCATTTAGATACACAACACACATACACACACACAAAATGCAAGTTATCAACAAAACCTAATGGCATGTTCTCTACGTCAATTCTTTTTGTGCTTGATTTTTTTGAACTGACGACCTAACCCAATCCCACCCACCTCCAAAAATAATACATGCTTTTTGAGGGGGGGAAAAAAAAAGAAAAAAGAAAAACTAAATTTCCAGGTTAGACCAGATACTTCATGAGAAAATCATCTTTTAACAGATGAACTCAAAAGAAACAGTTATTTACTTTACTGTAATACCACACTATGGATGCACACCAAGTAACTGAGCTACCCTGCCACAAGCAATGAAGATGGTACTGCTTAAATTGGCAATTTTTAAACTATAGAATGTGCGTTCTAAGAGAAAAAAGTACCCATATAATATTATAAAATTATAAACAAAGCTTGAATTGAAACTTCAGAAATGGAACTGCAACAATAAATCAGATAAAAAAGATTTATTTATTTTTTTGATAGGTAAAATAAATCAGATAAAAAAGATATTGCTCATAAAGCATAAAGTCTATAATTAAAGACATATAACCTTGAAAAGTAAAGCACGATGTCGAGAAAGGCCAACATTTATGAATCCGATAGGCAACACACTTGTGTGAAGAGATGTCCTCAACTCTGTTCTCCTTTCCATCCACCGTGCTAGCATAATATTAGCATCCTTCACAGCCCCACCCATGTGTCCGGCGACTAATTCAGCAAGCCTTTGTACCAACAAACCAACCTCAGTGACAGGGCAGTCTAAAATAATACATTGTGCAATTTGCAGTAATTCTTCCAGAGCAGGATCAATTGTTCGATTAACAATTACAACTTCAAATCCAGAACTCCCAGTGTTTGTTTCAAGATCTGGTAGAGAGGGAATCTTTCCTTGCTTTGCTGAATCCGTGGAGAGCCCATATACGTCATAAAATCCATCCACCACCTTATCCTCATAGTCAAGCACATTGTATTCCTTGTGAACCAAAGAACCAAAATAAGTCCAGCCAAATAAGAGAAGCGTGAATGCATTTTATTTAAACTAGAGTTTGCAAGCAAGAAAAACATGTTCAAGCATTAACATAAAGCAAAGATCTAAGGACACTATAGTTGGATGTTAAGTTTTTTAAACCATGAAAGTCTTCCTTCTTCCACCTCTCTCTAACTCTGTGTGCTGGTCAGAACCTTGCCATCTCTTGCATACTTGGGAGTATGCATTTTGAGTTTTGTACTGAAAATTCCATATCTTATATATAAAAAAACACCACTATTTCATGCTCACATGCAACTTTTGAATAACTAATAGAAAAATTTAAAGGTCAACTATGCAGTACAATAACCCAACAAAAGTCCAGTTCAAAGTAACTAAACTGAGCAAAAAAGAAAAAAACACAAATGTTAACCCCTACGTCATTGTTCTCCAGATTTACCAAAATTACCACTTTCTAGAATGGAATGCTGTCAGAGAAAGAGCTTGGATACCATTCTGCTCATATGCAAAATAGTTTTACCCAAAGTAATGTCCATAGTGCAATGTTATTCCACTTTGTCCCAATCATAACATATTAATTAGATGTTCCAGAAAATTATTAAAAGCCAACATATCCATATATAAATCACGAAAGCCCATTTAACATCATCTGATAATCATAATCACAAAATGTACAACAAGATTAAATAACCAGCTAGAGTTGCAAATGGAAGTTTTAACCTTTCCTCGACTTTGATCCCCAAGAGCCCAAACTCTCCTTGCATAGCAGAGACTAATACATAATTGATACACTTCCATCTAACTAGCACTACCCGAATATCAAATCCCTTTGCAGAAGCAGACAACAGTAGCAATTCATCCAAAAAATTGTCAAAATTAAGTAAAATCATCCGAATGGAAGAATAAATTATCATCTCATAACATTCATGAAAACTTGGGGAAGATTCATGAAAGTTAAGTTAGGAAAGTAGAATTGAAGCTCCTCATTTCGCATGAACCAAATTCAAGAAAACTTCTAGTTCTTTTAGGCTGTGTTTGGGTAGTGGTATTCAATATTTTATCATTGCTTTTCACCTACTTTTCACTACTTTTTACTACTATTCAATAGTTTATTATTATTTTTTCACCACTTTTTCACTACTATTCACAGATCATCTTAAGATCACCTCACTACCCAAACATAGCCTTAGCATAAATATCCATTGGAAATGAACTCTTTCCCAACTAACAATACCACAGCATTGTGGCTTGGAGCAATCAGTAAACAATTCTATTTTGAAGTTGAGAGATTTCATAAGAACTACTTGCAAATAACTGCTTGCTACAGAAATTATATCTACTACTTTGCCCAAGCAACACTGCTACCAACTCAGACCACAAATACTTCAATACAAATCACCATAACCCAAGCTAGCATTTTTTTTTATTTCAGAAGCAATTGAAAATTGTATTAAAAAAATTAAATAATAATAGGAAAATGGACAAAAAAATGGAAACTCGGCCCATTAGAGTCCATCAACTAACCAAAGGAACAAAGTATTAAAAAGAAGTTTTAAGCTCCTCAGGCTTCCACTCGTGATCCTCAAAATGTCTATCATTCATTTCCCTCCACCACATCACTATAAACAAATAGGAATCATCATTCACACTACTCCAAAATTCTGTAGGTTCTCTATGTATGAATCAGATTCTGCCCCAATCTAGCTGCTGATCGAACGAAATTTTACATTGTGCACTTATCAACATCCCTTCAAATCTTATAGACACCAGGTTAACTATCATAAATTAAGCCCATACAGTACAACTCCCTACATGCAACACGCAATGGCATCTCATTGAATTACCCCTTAATTCAAATAATTAATAAATAAAAAAATTCCAAATAGTATGTAAGATTGAGCGGTAAATTAGCTAACATATAGCAACACAAAACCCAACACAAGTAGGCAATTATCCAAAGTCCCTAAATCAAGCTCATTTAGTACATTACACAACATGCAATTTCTAATCACACCTCCAAGAGCCGACTTATCTCTAATTCAAAAGTAATTAAGCAAACTTCAAACAGTAGGCAAAAAAGAACAATAAAATGCCTGACTTGCACCCATCCGATACCCAATACATAAAAACTCATAATTAGCTACGAAGAAAGAAGGAAAAACCCCTAATTAACTATCAATCACAACTAAATCACTACAAGACCAAAACTTAATCGAATTTGAACTTCAAGATTTTCACTAGAGTCTAAAACTCACCCAATACTGCCTCGACAGCGACTCCGCCGTGACCTCTTCCTTATCCCTCGACAACTCAATCTGATGACCTCCCAAACTCAACAGTGTCGCAGCGCGGATCTGATCCTTCTCCGGATCATCGCGGGACTCCGAGTTCGACGCGCTGATCGCTAGGGCCAGCTGAACCTGGAACTCCTCCTCCGAAGAGATATAGTCCGGGCGATTACTTGAGGTGACCGATGGCACCGGACCCGCGGCACTTAAAGCCGGCAACGGCGAAGGTGACTGCGACGAAGGACTCACGGCAGCTGCACCGGAGCTCTGGCCGTTGACGGAAGCCGCGCGGTGGTCGGAGGCGCACGATGCTGAGGAAGAGGTTGAGGTGGGGATTTCGTTTGATCGGTTAGGGTCATGATTGCTCCCTAGGTGAAGCTTCTTGAAAATGTGCTTCATATCTTTCTAACGCCCACCCTTTCTCGCTCTTGCCCGAGCTCCCTCCCTCCCTCTCTCTCTCTCTCTCTCTCTCTCTCTCTCTTCACTTCTCACTGTTCCACCAAATTTCCCTCGTTTTTTCTTTTATATCTCTTAATTTTCCATCAGTTTCTCGTAGTTTCTCTCCGACTCCGTGTTTGTCTGCGGTGGTCAAGAAAGAAGGAACTGTTCGGAGGGGAAACTTAACGCGGTGTTGCGGTGGCATATTCATGCATACTTCTATATAGAAAAATATTTTAGCCTCATACAAAATAAACCGACGCTTCAATTTTATTATAAAATAAATCTAATAAATTATACGAAATTTTGTAAATTTATTTTTATATATATTTTATATATATAATATTATAAAATAAATTTATTTATCATTTAAATTCTCATCATCTTTTTATCATCTCATGATATGACAGTAGATGATTAGTAATTATTTATTATATTTCACTTGTGAATATATTATCTAATATCATATCATGAGATGATGAGAAATAAAATAATAAATATTTTTTTAATATTATATTCTTTAGATTCATTTCCATTTTACAATAATGGAGTTTTTTACGCCTCTTTTGTTTTTATAAATTATCTTATTTCATCTCTTCTAATTAATATAATTTTATAAAACTTTTAAATAAAACACAATAAATAATTTTATTTTTAAATCTTAAAATAAAAATAATATTTTAATAATATCTTATTTAATTTTTAACTTTTAATTTTCATCTGACTGATTTGAATAATAAAATTGTTTTTCAGTAGTATTGTTATCAGCCTCGCTGAGTTGGGATAAGATTTTTCCCAGAGCTGCATAAGAGTATGCTTGGATGGTATGGTACGCATGAAAAGTAATTCACCAATAATAATAAAGAGACGGCTTGGATTACGTGGTGTGACAGTCCACGCCGTCAAGGGCCAAGGCTCTCCAACTTTGACATAGTTTGTGATTTCCCATGGCTAAATGGCGACTAATTTAGTTTTTGTTTACCCAATAAATTACTCCTATTAATTTAATATTCGTGCATGAAAAACAATTTGTATAACATCCAGAGCCTTTGATTTTACAATTTTATTATGGAAATATTGAAAGTTCTTCATGACTAAATCTAAGATACCAAGAAGTAATAACAACATATTTATGTATTTTCGAAGAAGGGATGATATGATATTGTCCTTATATTATAACATATTGTATAATTAAAATTGTTTATATAAATATATATTTTAATTGATATGATAAAAGTACCGTATATACGTATTTTGAGAATATCTAATAATTACTAATAGAATATACGGTTCTAATCTTGATGCTCTAATATTAAACAAGAGCGATCTATCAAGAGAGTTGATCTATTGAAACTAATAAAACAAAAGACTAGTGTTTGTCTTTTAGACACTTTACCACAAATGAAATTTATATACTATTAATGTACTAAGCTTATATGGGGCTGTACTTTTCCCTTTTTGGAATCTAATTTCATTCCAAGATAACTCTAGATGATGTTGCTTAGACATAATCATTTATTCAGGTGATGTAAAATTTACCCAACTGCCAAAAAAAAAAAAAAGAAGCAAAGACAATCCAACTCATCCAACAATTTTACATACAAACCACATATCGAGTCTCTAGAGATTACTCTAGAGAGCCTTTCATGGCCATTTTGGTTGGTGGGTCATCATAGAACAAGCTAAAAAATAGGTTTGTTACTGTCATGAAGTTTGGTAAAACATTAAATAAAATTGGTATAGGTAACTTTGATTTTATTTGTGGAGTTAATTTGAAGGAGGAATGGTATTATTATTACTGCTGGAGTTTCACTCAATTTAACCAATCTGTGAATATGTATGGATGACAAATCTGCATCCTAGAATAGGACCTTCACCTTCCTTTGTCCAGATCTAAGTAGATTTTGACATTTCTCAAGAGAGGAGAAGAGACTATTATTATATTAAGATAATTCCTCAACTACCATAACTCTATAAAGACATTTTTGTTTCCAGCACTATATCACTAATGAATTTCATAATCCATGAAATTAATTGGATAATGAGCTTAACCTCCGAAAGGAGAGAAGAATTTTAAGTGAAAACTTTATGAAGTTGGTTCATAGATAAGTTAATTTCAAGGAAACAACCATCTCGGAAGCCATTAAAAAATTTATGAGATTCACAATTTGAGTAACATAATACATTCATGTTTGAAACAAAGCTAAAATTCTTCAAATGATCGTTGACATTTAATATTATCATTGCCTAAGCATTAAATTTCCATTGCTTATTTGTATTTTCTTTCAAAATTATGGAGAGTATCGTTTTACTTAGTGTAGGCACAGAAGTACAATCAAAACTAAATCCCGACTTTAATAAAATATCAATTGCCTTGGAAAAAATATGAGTATCAAGTTCCTCCAGAACCCCTTCTTGTTTTACAAGCAGTGCACTACAACAGCATGCACCGTACCTCAAACATATAATACCCAGTCCCACATTAGTAGAACACTAAACACAACCCCCTACTGAAAACGGCCATCGTTATAAAAGTAGAAGAATTAATTCTCATGTTGACTACTTGCAAGGTGCACCTAAGCTGCATAAGGGATCTAAGAAAGCTGGAGTTAGTGCAAAGGTCGTCAACTGAAAGTCTTCGAATAGTTAAGAAAATGAAAGTAGTCATGGATTCTAAATCCCACACTGACTACTTACTATATATATTTTTTTGATAAATAAACTACTTACTATATTTATAATGAAGATCATAAACTCTATTACTCTAAAAAATGCTTATTTCCTGGGCAAGTTCAGAGATGCTTGGGTACGTTTAGGCACACCATTAAGCAGGAGTTGTTGACCATCTACATATAGATCATAGAAATATGGAACCTTTTTTAAAACATGTGTCAGTCCATGAAAGAGAAAAGAAAAGAAAAATGTGACTCGAAAGCGAAACTACTCGCACCCATCTACGTGCACAGAACTGTCACTGTGTGGTGATACCAGCAGTACCTTCACAAAGGTGGTCAAAATTTTCTTTTGTGGGTTTTGGGGGTTGGGGGGGTGTTTATTACCATAACCGACAGACTAGCGGGAGAGGAACCAAGTTTTATGAATAAACCTGTTAGGAAAAAAACTCAATCATCATATATGACTGACAGTGGTAAGTAGGAGATTGATCTCTATGCAATTATCACGAGATAGATAATAATACACATTTTTTTTGGTGGGGTTGGGGGTGGGGGAAGGTTGTTGTGTTGGGGGGGGGGGGGGGGGGGGGGGGGGGGGGGGGGGGCGGGGGGAAAGCCAATAAAAGTAGAGGAGAAGATATATAGAAAGGATACTGCAACCACAGTGTTTCATTTTCCCCTATTTCGTCTCCTTGAAACTGTGACCCATCCATCTGTTTCAGAAGCCACCTTGGGTCCAGAGTCATCGACTGGCATCTCTACCGGATTCAATTTCGAACTTGAATCTGGTGCATCCAGTATCATATTTGATGAATCTTCATTCTCATTGGCGTCGTTTCCACCAATGTCATTTTCGCTGTCGTCATCATCGTCATTCACAACCTGGTATGGGGTAGCAAAGAAAGAGGAGATGTTATTAGACTAAATATTTTCCAGTTCTAAAACATTGTTAAACGTACATTTTATTGAATGGTGGCTTGATCTCATTGAGCAAAATAGATTACCTTTTGGTCCTTTTCCACCAAATATGATTATACATCCAAATGACATAATATGGTATCCATATGGAAACTTCTACTTAAGACACATAAAGGTGGGAAAACATGTCAGCAGTGGTTCATCTGAAGAAGATCCAATAGAAAAGAGTCCATGAAAATCTTTAACTATCATAAGCAACAAGAATGGTGGATTTTTGTCATAAAATTAAAGTTAGTAACATAAAAATTTCCTTCCATGATTTATTTTTCTTATACCATGAAGCTTACAACCTTGTTTGGTTACATAAATCATCTCATCTCATCTAATTATTACAACTTTTCTAAACTCCTACACAAACTACAATAAACAATTCAACATTTTCAAATTCCAAAAACAAAAATTATATTCTAACAATATTTTATTCAACTTTTAATTTTCATCTCATCTCATTTGTGTAATCAAACGAGACCGTTTCTACCAATCGTCTGTGGTATTGCCTGGAAACACTAACATTTCTTAGAACAGTTTCCAATGAAGTAATACAAGGCACCACAGCCTCTTATAAGAAAATCCAAGAAGATGGGGGACGACTATGACCATCAAATATTTCCCACCATCTCACAGGGTTTAAGAGCAATTAAGACATTAGAAGTTAGAGGTAAACAAAGAACGACCCCTTATAAGACAAATTAATTATAATTAAGGTAAATTAGAATTAAGACAAACTAATTAAGACAAATGGTTTAGATCAAGAGTTCTGCATATGATTACCTGTCTGACATGATTAACTGCAACTTCCTGACGACTGGCTTCCCTTAGGCCTTCAATAGACTGAAAATTCCCTTCTAAACATTCTTCATGCATAGTCATCAGTTTAGAGGCTATCTGTGTAGTAAGAGAGTGCACGCACAAACACCATACAAGAAATTGACGTCAAAGCTACAGAAATCATGACAAATTGATTAAAACTTAACAACCACGAATATGATATACAAATCTGTCTACTGATGCAAGTTCAATGATAAATTACTCATACCAGGGTCTAAATTCCTGAAGATTGTGAAACTGATACTAATAATACATCTTTCAAGCTGTACCTTAAACCTACGAATTAAGTTTCCTAAGCTTGAGAACAAAGGCAAATCTAGATTTTCAGGCATTGACACTCCACGAGCAATAATTAGTGTAAAGTAAGGGATCCCCCATAGTTCCAATACATTAACGCTAACCCAGTCACATGAAGTGTCAACATATCCATGAAGAGACTTCTATCGTCATTTTTAGTAAAGAGATTATCATATCATACAGCAGCGACATCATTTAAGAGCCATAATGAAAATGAAGAAATTACTTCCAACACCAAGTATTAGTATATTATATATATTATATATATATATATATTAAGATTACTAAAACAAGGGAATTGGGGAAAGGATGATTGAAAACAAGAAATGTGTACAAGCAATGGTTTATCTTTAATTTAAAATAAACTCATCCACTTTGATCTTCCCTGCAAATTATGTTCTGATTAATAATTAGAACAAAGAGATACTTCGTAATCGGCGTGTGATCTACAAATTATTACGAAGTCCTTTCCCTTTCATACAAAAAATTAAAGAAGCCCTTTCCCTTTCTAATTAATTTATTGATTTTACTTCAGTATTAAGGTTTTGCTTCCAAATAAGCATCACCCCTAAATAATTTCTTTATTAATTTGTTCCATAGATTCTCTCCTTCTTAATAGATATAATAGATAGGTTTTCAATAAGTATGTTATTTTTAACCATAAAAAAGTAATATAATGTTGTTCAGGTACACAAAGTACACAATATATCCACCTAACTAGCAAAAGGAAGAAGTTCAAGAAACTATTGAAAAGTAGAAATATAAAGAACACCACTATTTTGAATTGCAGCAATTCAAGCTGGAAGAATGTGGAACATACTTCCTCAATACTGCCATCCTCAGCCTCAGTATTGAGAGACAGCAGAGCTTCATCGAGCATATTTTCTAAATCATCTATATAAAGCGGCTCTGAGGAAAACAAACCAAAGAAAAATATTTTATCGGGAAAAAATTGAAATCACAGTTCAATGAGAAATTCATAACATTAGGGAAAACCTAACTAAAAAATACACTACAAATAAAACTTACATAGATCAAACATCAATTACATCCACAATAAAGTACAAATAATCATAAAGATTGTAAATAAAAAATCAACTAGATCATAAAGCCTAATCAAGCGCAAAACCCCAATCAATATTTTAATGCTCAAGGAAATTCACATCATAAAGCACCTATCAATCCTTAGTTTGCTTAGCAATGTCATGAAAAAAAAGTACATTTAAAAAAATACTTAGGTTATCAACAACAAATCCCAATCTAGTGAAAATAACCCTATCAAGCCCAATAAATCAAAACCAATTTCACTACAAACTTACTACAAAGATAATTTAAAAGAAAAACTTCCATTTAGTTGCTTAATCTCAGTTAAAGCTCAATATAACTGGTAAAAATAAATTATCAATTCGCTCATTTCTGCCCAAATCTACCACCACTCAATCACGTTTCCACACAAAACTCGAAAAGCTAAAACAAAGAATTCTCCAGTTTTGACGCTCATTCTAAGAATTAGTTTGCGAAATTCAATCATAAAACTCAATCACTGCCACAAACAAAATGGCCTTGTGAACAAAAGTTTAGTTTTAAAACGAATTTGTGGTTTAGTAGAGAATAGAGCCTAATCTTTTTAATATTTCATCAAACAAAAGAATCAATGATACAAGTCGATCTACTCAGAGGAATTTGTGCCAAACTCTAACCCAAATCAAGAACAAAATAAAACATAAATACTTTTTTTTTTTAAATGGATCAAGGTTTCCAAAATCCTAATTTCGTTAAGGCAGCACGAACTGAATAGAGCCGATTCAGAATCGCAACAAGTAGAGAGGAAGCACCTCTGGACTGAGTGAACCAGGAGATAATATCGGAAGCGAGTTGGTCGGCCTTGCGGTGCGAGTCCCGGCCGCCCCACTCATTCTCGACTGCCATTCGGAGCGCCGACCAGCGAAAGAGAACCAGATACACGCCCTCCCTGAAAATTGGCATAGCCTCTGCCGTTAGCTCTCTCGGAGAACCACCATCCATTGGTCTATGTCCCTTGTCTCTGTGTCTAGAACCCTAAAAAGCTACCGTTGCCTCATATAGCATGGGGATCCGGTACAGTGGTACTTATCACGTACTCAAATTGACCCGACTCGATCCATGACCAGGATCTAGACCCAGTCACCATCTTTATCCCTAAACGCCACTTGTCAATCATTTAGCCCAAAAAATCACTTCCGGGCCACGTAACAGTCCGCCACACCCAAAACTCTGCTCAGAATCATACCACGTTACCCTTTCTCCAATCTCAATCGCCTACGTGTCCTATAGTCGCAAGTTTAATAATGCTTCAGAACACTGCAATTCTCACAAGATTTTGATCATCATTTCATGTTTCTCACTTCTCAAACAGGTACGTGAAGAGGGAAAAAAATTAAGAGAATGAGCCAGCAGCAGCAACAGAGACCTCAGCACGAACCCATCAAGTATGGCGATGTTTTTCCTATCGAGGGTGAACTTGCGGGGAAAACGGTGGCCCCAAGGGATGCGGCAATGATGCAGACGGCTGAGAACGAAATGCTTGGGCACATACAGAAGGGCGGTGCCGCCGCAACCATGCAGTTGGCCGCCATGCGCAACGAGAGGGCTGGCTTTGTGGGTCATAATGACGTGACCGACGATGCTGGCGACCGCGGCGTGAGGATCACGGAGACCGATCTTCCAGGGAAGCATTTAATCGTCGAGTCGGTCGCCGGGCAGGTTTCTTTTCTTTCTTTTTTTCCCCTACTTGTTCTTATTTTTTGGTAGCCTGGTTGAAATCTCAGGATTCCAATTTACGTAAGTACAGATGATTTTTTCAAGTAGTACTGTTTTAGTTGAGATGTAGCATTGACATTGATCTATGAACAACAAATTAGGTGCCAAAATTAAGCCCGAAAACTGAAAATATTAATCCTCCAGTTTAGAAGGAAATCAGTGTGCAACTAAATTGAAGAATTGAAATTAAAAGAGCACTTATTTACGCTTTCTAATGTGCTCTCTCACAACCACGGAGACACAGATGTAGAGAAACAATTGTAAGGTCGATTTCTTTAGTTGATGAATGAGTTTTTTATTATAGTTTCATGGTGGAAGGACAGGTTGTCGATCAATTTAGTCAGCGAGTTCCATCGACACCACCCACCCTTTTTGAAGAAGGTGGTGGTGGTGGCGGCGGCGGCGGCGGCGGCGGCCAGGGTGATGCAATCACTATTGGTGAAGCACTGGAGGCCACTGTCATGACAGCCGGAAGCAAGCCAGTGGAGCAGAGCGATGCCGCAGCTATTCAGGCTGCCGAAGTTAGAGCAACAGGCGGCACCAACATAGTCCCTCGTGGGGTTGCCGCCGCCGCTCAGTCAGCGGCAACTCTGAACGCCAGGACAACCAGGGACGAGGACAAGACAAAACTTGCTGATGTTCTTGAGGTAATAGGCTGATATATAATAAGATTAAAAAAATAGAAATAAAAGTATATATTCATCTAATTTGGGGGGCAAAATTACGTTCTTTTGAGTGCTATATATTGGGTGGAGTGGTGGATGATAACGTTTTTTTTTTTTTGTTCTTTTATTTTATGGCAGAATGCTACTTCGAAGTTGCCAACGGATAAAGCGGTGACACGCCGAGATGCAGAAGGGGTGACGGGTGCGGAGATGCGCAACAATCCAGACCTGACAACACATTCGGCAGGAGTGGCCGCTTCCATGACTGCGGCTGCTAGGCTCAACCTCAATAAATAAGCAACTAAATTTTTTTTAATTTCTTCTATAATGTCATGTATATATATAATCTGCCCAATCGAAGAGACATGGAAAAGCTAGCTAGCCAGAGATATACTGTCGATCCTTTTGTTTTGTTAAATTTATTTTCTTATATAGCCTCTGTTTTAGACGGCATTAGTAGTGCAGTGTGTCTCCTTTCTTGTGTATTAATCGACGAGGATCAATAAAGTGGATTATTATATAGTCTAATAGGATCTGATCATGTTCATGTTTCCTTTACATGTTCATCTAAGTGTCCATCTGTAGTCGTACCACTTTCTAATCTTGAATCTGTATTGCTCCTGGTCATATTTAGCTAACTCTCTTTTGCATTCCGAAGAGGCAATGTCAAAACGAATGAAAGCTTTGATGCGGGAACCCAAATAGAAGATTGACATTGGAAAGGCTATCCTAAATTCTTAATTTTTAAAAATTTAAAGAATATATAATTTTTAAAATTTTAGCTAATCACTCAATATTTAAAATTTACATTAGATTAGTTATCACATTCTCTATAATAATAAATTATTGTTAATTTTTATTATTTATATTTCTTTAATTAATTTTTTTTATTTATTTACCTAATCTTTAATAGAGAAATGGTATTTACAGTCATGGTTGTGCAAGCGGCATGCAGTCGTTTTGAAAAAAATGAATTAATATGGGATCCACATGAAAAAAAACTAACTTTTTAATCGTGGATGCCACTGTTTTTCAAAGCGATTGCGCGGCGTTTGCACGTTCCACGACTGTATGTAGCATTGCTCTCTTTAATAACCTTCAACAATCATATTTATTTTCATTTTCACAATCCAACAATCTATAATATAATAATCTAGATGTACATAGATACTAAAATCTCATATATAAATAAAAATCCCATATGTATAATTCTTAAAAATCTTATATCTATAATATAATAATCTCAAAATATAACAAAATAACATATAATAATCTATAATATTGTTTGTCTCACTTTTAGTTCCTACTTAGAATTGTTAATATTTTATTCAACGTATGTCTTGGAATTTTTATCAAACACAAATTCTTCACACAAGTAGTCGGCTATGCAGGGAAACACCTAGTGATAGGGATAAAAAAAAGTGGACAGCAATGGAGAAAATATAATAAAAAAAATAGATTTAGACTTGTTACAGTACACTTCATATTTGAAAAGAAGAATAGATTTACTGTAGCTCATATTTGAGATGAACTATAGTACACTTCATATTTAAAAAGAATAATAGATTTACTGTAACTCATATTTAGGATGAAAATAATTTAGCTAATTCAACGTGGAGTAAATATGATGATATTTTTTAAATTTTAAAGATGAAGATGGATTTACCTAATTCAATGTGAATCCTCTTTATATAGGGGCACCAAATAGCTTCCCTTTCAGACCCGAGGGGCACCAAAAATACAGAGAATTACGTACTTGGTCTTGCTGGACCCAACTGTCTTCTCCCTTTTATGGGTTTTATGGGGTTGACATGCCTAGAAGAAAAGATAAAGCCATGCACTTGTTTGAACTTGAAGGGATGCTAAGAGAATGAAACCAATGTGATATTTAAGGCACATATGAATGAATGTGTACAGTCTTAGAAACCAAGTCGAGAAGAAAACATTCATGCCCATGCATTCAAGTGTGTCGTGTGTGTCTCATTCACTAAAGCGATATTGAAAGAAAGCATGAAGCGAAAGGTACAGACGACATTCTGAAGGGATACTGGATATGGGGAGAATATGTAGGAGATCTGAAAAGATTTTTGATTTCTGGTCTTTAGTAGTGAGTCCAAGTAAGATCGACATGAATAAAGTAAATACTTGAAAGTTCAATGTAATGGCAGTTATGAAAAAAAGCTAATTCACCATTTTTGGGGTCCTCCAATATTTCCTTTTAACGCCTAATTTATCCTTAAGAGGTTAATAAATTCTGTTAATATATGCATCAATCATTGGACCCCTTTCAAATGAATTCTTCGCTATCTCAAGGTTACTTTGCTTTTGGCTTGCTCATTCATCCCAATAGAAACCCTTTCTTGCAAGTCTTTCCTGATGCAGATTGAGATGTGTGTCCAGATGATCGTCGATCAATTAATAGCTATGGCACTAATCATATCTCTTGGAGTTATTGCAAACAACACACCGTCACTCACTTCAGCACCCAAGCTGAATACAGAGTCCTAGCCAATTCTACAACTGAACTCATTTGGATCTAATGTCTTCTCAAGGAACTTGGTATTTTTTTCCATCAACCTCCCACTTTGTGGTTTGACAATATTGGGCCACTTGTCTTTCGGTAAATCTGATTTTTCATACTTGAACAAAAAATGTAGCCATTGACTTTCATTTTGTGTGTGAAAGAGTAGCTCACGTGCACCTAAAAGTTCAGTTCATATCTAGAAAAGATAAACCTGCAGACGTTCTCACTAAACCACTAGTTGCCCCTTAATTTGCTCTTCTTCGAAACAAACTGATCACTGTCTGTCCCATCCCGATGAGCTTGAGGGGGTGTGATAGAGTTGTCGTGATCACAATGTTGGTCAATCCCAGAGATCATGTTAAGGCTGACACTCCCGAAGATCAAGCATCGAAGATCAAAGTTTGCATTGATGAAACCAGTTGTGGTTGATCAAAGTTTCCCTTCCATGCCATCCATTCAAAACGAATGAAGACTCACATTAACAGATAAATGCAACAACAAAAAAAGTATGCTTCATATGCTCCTTAAATAGTCGAAAGGTTGAACAATTGCAATCCCCAATTATGCTTTCAAAACAATCATCCAAGCAATTATTAATTAAGATTTATTCTAGTGAACCATTAGATGCAATCCTAACAGTAGGGCCGTATCAAGTGAGGAGATGGCTAATGAGGCATGAGACGGGAAACGTGACTTTTGACTGAGGTGCTATTGAATATACAGGGCACTTTATAATTTATATACTATCTAATGTATAGATGTCTGAAATAATGAAAAAATTCTCTCATGGTTTGCTTACAGTATGAGAAAAACCTAAAATAGAAGCTTAAAAAGAAAAGGCCTAAAGTAGCAAGGTAGAACATATAATATCGTCACAAGTTTCTAAGAACATTTTAATGTCAACATTTCCAGATATCCAAGCCTAAAGAAAAATCAAAATTCAGGGTTGCATAGCTTGTGAAATAGTTCAAGCTTTTGATCTTTTTAGGATCATCCAAGTACGTTTTTTTGTTGCATTTATATGACATGCTTCAGTTAATCAAAGTTAGTTCCTTCACCGCTGACCACCCAATCTCTATTTCAGATACTGGTACGATCTCTCTGTCTGTGTGTGTGTTTTCATCTTGCTGCACGTTTCAATACTGATTTTCTTTTTGAATCCTGATGTAGTGGAACTCCTGCAGGCTGCAAATGTTTACGGAAATAGAGATCTTACCAGTGTGAAGAGACAAACAATGCTAAGTGTCTTCAGGTAAGGTAAATGTAGCACTCATATTTGGACAGGAGCTCGCACAAGTCCCACATGGAGAAAACATAAAGGAAGATACGCGAGCAGGGATTGTAAATAGGAAGCAAGGTGCTCGTTTCAAATTACTTACCTGGACGGGGTCAATGGGTGATCAAGAAGGCCCATGGCCTAGGCTAGTGACCTCCATTGCACTCAGGAGGGGTGCTCGCCTAAGGTCTCCCCAATGTGGGAGAGCCTACGTCATAATTTGTGGTAGTGGGGGCCTGCGTTCGCGCGGCCCCTACCAAAATTTAAAACAACTTTTCTCGGACTGTTGTCAAGCAATAGCTCACTTATCCAAGCGTTGGTTGCAATTCCTGGACTTGTTCTTTCGACGGTGGTGCTACCTGTTTAATTCCTAGTTGCTAATGTTCGTAAATTGAAAACCAACCTTTTGCTAATCATAAAATTTCATTGTTCTGGGTTGGAGGCGGCGAATTCTCAAACAAAAACGCAGGGATGAACGAGACGTTGTGACATACATGAAGATTTGGTACCCCATGTGAAGGGTATGCGGTGGTCGTAGATGGAGCTCTGTAGCTAAAACCAGGTGGGCGGGGGGAGGGGGGGGGGGGGTGGTGTCGAAAACAACGGGGACTTTTAAGCCTGACAGTTTCGCAGCGAGGCGGTGCCCACACACATACGATTTTTGCCACACAAGTAAAGTGGGTACCATTACCAAACTACACAACAAAAAAGTCGGTTCATGTTCGAAACTTCGAACTAAGCAAATGTCCCACATTGACTGGATATAAAAGGAGGGGAGGTGGGGGTGTTCTATAAGTGGAAAACAAGGACGACGTGTAGAACTTACATACCTGGACGGGGTCAATGGGTGATCAAGAAGGCCCATGGCCTAGGTGGGTGGCCTCCATTGCACCTAGGTGGTGCACCCGCCTAACATCTTCCTTTGCGGAGATTGTACGTCATAATTTCTGGTTGCGGGGGCTGTGTTCGCGCGGCCCCTGTTTAATTCTATTTCCAAAACTTTCATTTCGTTGTCTGCTCCTGTATGATTTTTATTCATCTATTAATGTTTCTAAAAATTGTCAGTCCGAAAGTCTGTTTAGCATAATTTGGGTTTTTATGTAATCTAAAAAGGAATAATTTAATAAGATAATTTAATTAAAAATAAAGTCAGTTTTATATAAATTTACTCAATTTATTTTGTATAGATTATAGAAAAAGATTTTTAATCTAGAATAGTTCAAGAAAAATAAATTAAATAGTAAAACATTAATAAAAGAAGTATAAGGATATTATTATTTTATTAAATACTAAATAAATAAGTATGTCTGATAAAAAAAATTTATTATTTATTACTAAGTTAATACTTTTTTTACAAGGAGTACAAAGGGTATAACTCGTATTAAGGTTAATTGGATCTACGGCAATTTCGGAGAGAGACAGCATAGGACCCAACAGAAATAACGATTAAAGAGTCTACAAATTGATTAGAGATTTCATCAGAAGGGTAATTGATTAGAAATCGATGTGTATGTAAAATGATCATAAATCCAACGAAATCATTGTCCGAACTCAAAAGGGATTTAAAGGGCATAAATCTTATTCAATAGCATAAAATCGCCTTCTTTCTTTTGTTTGATTAAATCCAGAATTTGCAACAGAAGTGACGGAACTGCGTAAAAAAAGTTGTGCAGGAAAGGGACAAAAATAGAAGAAAAGAAAATAAAATTGACTCACAATGCTCTGAAGGACAGGAAGGTCCGATCTTTTGATTATTTTTATTATATATGATGCCACGTGGTTAGAAACGAGAGTTTGCAAAAAGAGTCCCATATCGAGAAAGAGAGAAAATATGAGACGCAAGAAGGGTATAAAAAAGAACATTGGTGGCCATTTGAACATACTTACCTGGACGGGGTCGATGGGTGATCATGAAGGCCCATGGCCTAGGCTGGTGACCTCCATTGCACACAGGAGGGGTGCCCGCCTAAGGTCTCCCCAAGTGGGAGAGCCTACGTCATAATTTGTGGCAGTGGGGGCCTGCGTTCGCGCGGCCCCTGCCTATCCTTCTAAACCAACTTTTACTAGTTCTGCTTTCTCCTCCGTCCACTAGAAGAGAATCTTAAGAGAATATACTTTACGGGTTGAGTTTACCTGAAAGTATATGCTGTATATATGGAATGGAAGTCATTTATATCTTTTCTAGTTGTTAAATGGGTCAGACTGGCTGAATTTGTCACACACTGAGAGCAGTGAAAGCGCTGATAATTGAAATTTATTGTTACTTGAGGCAAGACATTTTTATTTTGTTGTGCAGCAATGTATACGCGTTAAAATTGTCAATATAGAGATTTCAAAGAGAGAACTTGCTAGAAAGACCAATTCCACACTTACAACAATGAGTTTCCCAGGATTTTCCAAGCCTTCTTGCTATCTTAATTGCAGTAGTACCAGATGATATCCCTACCTGCAATAAATTCCAACATGAAAGCATTAGCAATCACAAACTTTAAGAACAGATCGAGTAGTGATATATTTGTGTAAAAAAGGAAATGGAGAAGACATTGATGAAACATCACTCTTACAGATGTGAGCTTATATACCAGCAAACCTTTCTTTCAGTGTAAGATGCCTCTTGATATCTGAAGATTAGCATAGGGACAAGGGACAATAAAAATCATAAAAAGAGAAGAGAGTTAAAAAAAATACATATAATTGCTTTCATGAACACAATATCCAATATATCATCATAAACCAAACTCATATATCAAAATTTGACAAACTTTGAGTGTAGATATTCCATAGCAATGGACAGGGCTTAGATCATTTTGACATATTTAGTGTTAGTGTACACTTTTAATTATAAAGACTAAAAACAAACTAAATTTTGTTATCATTTTCACATATTTCGTGTTAGTGTAGATTTTCAATTATAAAAACTCAACAATAGAGACGGAGAAGGAGAGATGAAACTTTTTGAACATTTAAGAACACCCAACTCAAAAGAATGTTATGAAAAATCATCACACGACTTTTGTTTCATTCTCCCAACCATTCAACAATAGATGGAATAAGTTGTCACATTCACCCCAAATTCAGAAAACATTTCACCTGCTAATTAACTCAATAAGAGAAATGATAATTACAGTCATAAGTGAGTAAATGTTGTGCACTCATTTTAAAAAAAAGAATAAATACAAGATCCATATAAAAAGTTTAATTTTTTAATAATAGATCTCACCATTTTTTAAAATGACTGTACAATGCTTACATATTTTATGACTAAATATAACATTACTCTATTAATAATTATGGCTAGTATATGTCCTATGCAGTAACATAATTCTCAAATCAACTTTTAATCTTTATTATTTCATTAAATTTTTAATGTAATATTAAATAATTAGTAAACAAATGAAAAAGAAGAAATAATTATCATCATTTAAGGCATAACCAATAAATAATAATAATAGAATAATGATTTAAAAATGATGTACTATATTTAATGGAGAAAATATGAGAACATACTAGTCTGGTTTTTTTTTCTCGTTTTATATATCACACATCATAATGTTTATTTTAAAATATTTATTGGGACTCCTATTCCTCTTTTGTTTAGTCTAATTTTAATTTTTTTTCCATAAAATATAAAAAATAATATATTTTAAATACCTTTCAAACTTTTATTTTAAATAAATCAATTTACAAGTTTGTATATCGGTTTACTAATAATACATTGCTTGTTCACTGCATTGATTTACATTAAAATTTAATACTTTAACTATTTTGATAAATCTATAAAAAAAAAAAAATTTGATAAATATAATGAATTCTACTTATTTATGTAGAAAAGTGCTATAGTACAACCATAAAAATATTTTATAAAAGTAATTTCATAAATTCGTGTAATTTGATATAATACATTAAATTTATTTTATAACTTTACAATTTAGAGTAATGTTATTTATAATTTGATTTGTAAGATTCGAATTTTAAAATTTATTTTTTAAATTAAATTATATTATGTGTATAATGTATGGTGTAAAGACTTTTAAATAAAATTATGCTACAATCTAACGTATAATATTAAATCAAATCAATTTATAAATTTAATTTTATAAAATTCTTTTGTTACTAAAATATTTATATTAATATAAGAAGCAAATATAACTTTTGAGACCTTGTTTGCTTTGGAAGATCTCATATAATTATTATAATTTTTTAAAATTTTTATATAAAATATAATAAATAATTTAATTTTTTAAATCTTAAAATAAAAATTATATTAAAAAATATATTCTAATAATATTTTATTAAATTTTTAAATTTTATTTTAAGTCTTTTCTCCTCTTAATCCACTATCCACGTTATTGCAATTTCGGTCCCCAACCAGTTCAAGTAATCCCAAACCTCCAAGCCAAACCAAGTCAAAGCCATAAGTCCCATCCCACCCAAACACCCCCTAATCGCCACCTCCTAAAGTGCCGTACACAGGTGCCTTTGACCGACTCACGCCAGATCTTGAGAATTGAATCCCCCTCCACCCTTTCTCCCACCTTCTCTGTCTCCAAGCTCGGGTCATCGGCGAACTCGAACCAAACCTGATCATTATCCATGGGCGTGCCCGCGTTTTATCGGTGGGTGGCTGACCGGTATCCTCAGTCTATTGTTGACGTGGCCGAGGACGAACCGGCTGACGAGACTGGTGTCGACGTGTCGAAACCTAACCCCAATGGCATGGAGTTCGATAACTTGTACTTGGACATGAATGGGATCATTCACCCTTGCTTCCACCCCGAGGGCAAGGTATTCGTTTCAAAATTTCCAAGTCAAATTGCTTGGACGAGTTTCATTGCTTTTTAGTATGCTTAGAGTGCGAAAGGTAGAGAGTGAATGAGATATAAAATTTGGTGTAGAGGGCTTTTTAGCTCAGTTCGAAATCCGTTGAGCGAATTTTGAATTATATGATTGAATTTAATGCAGAGGAGAGATTTTAGTTTCAATTTCGCACTTTGGGAATTCTTCTGTTCTGGTTTTATTTGTTGCCTTCTTCAAGACATCTTTCATTCAAAAAAGGAAAGAAAAAAGAAGAAGATTAGAAGATGAAATCAACATGATTTTACAAATTTTAGCTATATGCATATGTTTGGAGGAACTGGAATGACGGAAACCGAGGATTCTGTAATCACGTCGTCCGGTATATGGCAAAATTTAATCCCTACTCCTGAGATTTCCTCGAATTAAATGGACCTTTTAGATTTGGTTCTCACTCATTTCATTGTGGAACCTAAAGCTTAAAATGTGGTTGTGTTTATATAAACGCTTAAATGAGCCCTAGTGGTAATTTCTTGGATCGGGCGCGTGAAACTTTTAATGCTATTATAATTAATTTGAATGTTTAAATGTGTGATAACGAAAACAATATGATATGCTGTAAGTTGCAAGCAAAGAAAGAGATGTACGTATTATAATTAGACGTAGGTATATGTTCAAAAGAGATGCGTATAGCATTGTTCCTGTTTCTAGAACTCTTAGGGTACGTTTGGTAAATGAGATGAGATGATAAATTCTCAAAATTTCTTATAATTTCCTTCTCAAATATCACTCAAACACAAAACACTTTTCAATTTCAAATCTTCAACTTTTTCATCAAATTATTATCTAATTATACAAACTTCAAAACAAAATACAAAAATAAATATAGCTTTTTTAAACTTCAAAACAAAAATAATATTAAAAAATTATATTCAAACAATTTTTTAACTTTATAATATTTTTATTCATTTTTTTCTCATTTATCAAAATCTAATAAAACATTTTAACTCAAACTATTTTACTAATATTCAAAGATCATTTTACTTATAAAAAAAAAATATTCATAGATCATTTCATTACCATTCATAGAATTTGATGATATTCTATGTGTCCAAATGAGCCCTTAACATGCTTGACAACCTCAACTCACTAACAAGTCAGTTGAAAATGATAGTTGGTTAACATATTTATACTCTGTACATGCAGCCTCCACCTACCACCTATGATGATGTATTCAAATCAATATTTGGTTATATCGACCATCTCTTCTCATTAGTTCGCCCAAGGAAGCTTCTTTATTTGGCAATCGGTGAGCCATATTAATGATACCTTATCCATGTTTATTTTCATCAAACTAGAAACATATTCGGTAACTTTGACTGATGTAGATGGGGTTGCGCCAAGAGCTAAAATGAATCAACAACGTTCTCGGCGTTTCAGAGCCGCAAAAGATGCATCTGAGGCAGTAAGATATTTCTCATGCTATCGGAATGGCTCCTAATAATTATGTATGTGAATTTATTGTTTTTTAAATCTGAAATGCTAGGAAGCTGAAGAGGAAAGGTTGAGGAAAGAATATGAGGATGAGGGGAGAAGTTTGACCCCTAAAGAAAAGCCCGAAACTTCTGATTCAAATGTTATCACTCCTGGAACTCAGTTTATGGCAGTGCTTTCGGTAGCACTTCAGTACTATATACAATCTAGGTTGAACTGCAACCGTGGTTGGCAGTATACAAAGGTGCGATTGATTTATCCTACATGGTTCCGTGTCTCCCTCTCAGATTGGACCATTACCTGTCTGTGGAGTAATCCCTTTTGTATCTTGTTTCCAAAATACTTTGGTTTTCAGGATACTTTGTCTCTCTAAATTTATTTATGGGGCTGCATTGGGTAATTATTTGAAGGTTATTCTTTCTGATTCAAATGTCCCGGGTGAGGGTGAACACAAAATCATGTCATACATTCGATTCCAGCGCGGCCTTCCTGGTTTCAATCCGAACACCCGGCATTGTCTATATGGTCTGGTGAGTACTTTTTAGGCCTTCTTGCTTTGTTTTTTGTCTTTTCTAATTTTGACACTAATTTTGGTTCTTTTATCAGGACGCGGATCTGATTATGCTATCATTAGCTACACATGAGGTTCATTTTTCAATATTGAGAGAGGTCTGTTGCTCATGTCTCAGAACTCTCTTGTTGACATTAATTAGGTTATTGGTAGTGGTTGATGTAATATTTCCGAGTTTGCAGGTGGTTACACTGCCCGGGCATCAGGAAAAATGTTTTCAATGTGGTCAAGTTGGTCATCTGGCTGCTGAATGTCGTGGTAGGCCAGGTGATAAAGCTATAGATCAGAATGCAGGAGATGATGCCCCAATTCACAAGATGAAATATCAGGTTGGAGAATCGTATGCTTGCCTTCAAATTTCTGGAAATATTAAAGATTTTCATATTTTGGTTGTCTTATTATATCTAAAGCCTTTCATTGTGTTGGCAGTTCCTCAACTTATGGGTTTTACGAGAATATCTGCAATATGAGTTGGACATTCCCAACCCTCCATTTCAGATTAACTTTGAACGAATTGTGGATGATTTTGTATTTCTGTGCTTTTTTGTTGGTAATGACTTTCTTCCACATATGCCGACATTGGAGATCAGGGAGGTACATTGATAATTTGATGCGAGGCAGTTTGATGTGTTAATTTGTTGCAAGTTAAAGATCTGCTTAAGTCGTCACATTTTTTCTTCTTAAATACTAAAGCACTAAATATTTTTCATCCACAGTCCAAAAAACTTGTTCAAGAAATGCTCATTCTTTAATCATCTTCAAAATTTTTGACTGACTTTAGAAAAACACATTATGGTTTTATTATTATTGTTATTTTTTTTTTCACTTCTTTTAGTCCAAATTAATATTATTTTTTCTTACACTTCAGGGGGCTATAAATTTACTGATGCATGTTTATAGAACTGAGTTTGCTGCTATGGGTGGTTATCTTACTGATGCGGGTGAGGTAATTTCTCTTCTTTAAATGATCTATTTGTCTGTTCTTCACTGTTCCATATGATGCTTTGGAGCATGTGTACTGTGCATGAGAACATCTTTATACTTTTATATGATGACTACTGAATGGGGTTTTCACAAATCAAAATAGCTTCAAGTAGTGGCTATTAAATGAAAAATTTGTATATGTTAAAAAAGATAAATTAGTTTAAAAGTTAAAACATAAGGTTTGACCTTCTTACTTGGTAGAAAATTAGCAATCCAAAATCCCACCAAATACAAGCCTCAAGTTCAGGTCATGCAATGGAAGATTTATTCATTTTCTCTAAAGCCTAATCATCCGATGAAAAATCTTTGAAAATTTAAAAGGCCCCGGGTCCTGATGGTTTCTCTATTGACTTATTTCAAGTATGCTGGTACGTGATTAGAGAAGATATTATGCAAGTGTTCACAATCTTCATGCCAGCTATCAATTAAGAAAAAAAATGTCTCAATGCTATCTTCTTTGCCCTTATATTGAAAAAACTAGAGGCTGTGGATCTTATAGATTATGCAAAGTGGACATTGAGAAGGCATATGATTATGTCAATCTGGAGTTCCTTTTATACTTATTGAGACGGTGTATTTCTACGTTGTATAGAACTCAAATGCTTTTGGGGGAATAATGACAATCTTTGATTGTGCATTGTATTTCTAAGGTGTGCTTCTCGGTGTTAGCGAATGGCATCTCCTCTGGCTTCAGTAGCAACTCTTGTGGCTGGTGAGAGAGATCCATTGTCATAGTAAGATGCTACTGGTGTTTGTTGAAGGAGGTTTCATTTCAGGTTTTCTTGTGGGGCTTGGAAATGCTCATCTTCTGTATGCAGATGATACTTTGGTGTTAAGGCTAACCTGAATCACCTTCACTGTTTGCAAGCTTTATTCCTGTAGTTTGAGGCAATTTTTACATGGAATAATAATTTGGCTAAATCAAAACTAGTCCCAATGGGTCATGCTGACAATGTGGAGAGTTTGGTAGGTATTTGGAAATGCAAGGTGTCTTCCTTGTTGAAGTATTTTGGCCTCCCTTTAGGGTGCCGTTTAGATAGTGAGTTGAGATGAGATGAGATGAGTTGAGATGAAAATTGAAAGTTGAATAAAATATTGTTAGAATATTATTTTTTAATATTATTATTGTTTTATGATTTGAAAAAGTTGATTTATTTATTATATTTTGTTTGGGAACTTGGGAAAGTTGTAATAATGAGATGGGATGAGATGAAACACTTATTGTATCAAATGGGGCCTAAGACTCACTTTCAAGGCAAAGGCAATTTGGGATGAATTTATAGAGAAGGTTGCTTTTCAGGTGGCCGTTTGGAAGCAGATGTATTTGTCCAAAGGTGGTAGGATTGTTGATTAAAAAGCACTCTTTCGAACTTGCTATGTATTTCATGTCCTTTTTTCCACTCCCTTCTAGTGTGGTTAATTGCATTGAGAAGCTCCAGCGAGACTTCCTTTTGGGGTCTAAGGGAAGAGGTAAAGTATCACTTGGTGAGTTGGGCCAAGATATGTTCTCTGATTTTTAAGTGTGGGTTGGGGGTTCAAAATGCTATCTGGTTTAACTGTGCATTGTTAGGGAAGTGGCTTCGGCATTACTAGTATGAGAGAGGCCATTGTGGAGAGCAGTAGTGGGGATTCTAATTACTGATAAGACTTTGGTACGATTTACAATGTGGTGATAGGGCCCTAAGGGAAGTTTTCCCGGATATGTGCAGTGTTGCTAGTACCAAGGATACTTCAATAGTGATCAATTTGGGAATTTACAGTGATTCTCCTCAGTGGAGTAGAAGCTTCATCAGAATAGCTTGAGATTTGGAGGTGGATGCTCTTAGTGGAATTTTTAATATGTTAAATTCCTTAGATTGAAAAGAGGAGTTGAAGATAAGTTTCTTTAGGCCCCGGCCAGATGAGGAATGTTCAATGTTTGTCCTCTTTATAGTTTCCTTATTCTTGTGCTAATAGCCGATTTCCTTGGAAGAATATTTGGCTAACAAAGGTTCCTTTTAGAGCTACGTACTTTGCTTGGATGGCCTCTCTAGAGATGATTCTCACTGTGGATGATTTAAGTAAGAGACACATTGTTGAAATCAATTGGTGCCATATGTGTACGAGGACTTGGAACTCTGTTGATCATCTTCTACTTCATCGTGAGACTACAAGTGCAATGTGGAGGGGCTTCTTCGGTTGGGTTGGATTGTTTTGGATCATGCCCGGAAGAGTTATGATCCATTTTATTCCTAGAGAGGTATGGAAGATGGTTACTACTTGCCTCATTTGGTGCATTTGGAAGGAAATAAATGACAAAAACCATGAGGACCACGGAAGGATGTTGGAGGACCTTAAAACTTTTTATTTTTTATTTTATTTTTATCAATACCCAAGTACAAAAGAAGTATACCAGAGACACCTATCTAGAAGGAGAAAAGGATACAAGAAAATTATGTAGAATTAATACATTAAAGTCTATACAAGCTGTTGTGTTTTTTAATAAAGCATTCTTACTTTAAAAAAAAAAGCCAGATCCCTTAAATACATTAGATAGGTGTTATTTTTTTTCTAAGGTTTGTGGATGTCTACACAGGCATATCCCATCATGTTAACAATGCTTAGA
This sequence comes from Carya cathayensis, assembly GCA_011037825.1. NCBI lineage: Eukaryota > Viridiplantae > Streptophyta > Magnoliopsida > Fagales > Juglandaceae > Carya > Carya cathayensis. Next base: position 379,832 of record QGSO01000391.1, on the reverse strand, counting down.
AAGAAGCTTGTGAATGGCTGTCCTGCTTATGTTTATTTTTTTTAAAGTAGTCCTGCATTTTGTTTTCTGTTCTGATTATTAAAGTTCTTAATTTTTGAAGGCGTGTGAGCAGTGAGAATTGAGATCCGAATATTATAGTGTATATCAATTAGAAATAGATGGTTTGGAGCAATTTCAGATAGCAACATTAATAGATTCTCAGTGCTCTTATGTTTGATGGAGACCGTTTATTCGTAACATGCCATTTTTTTTACAATTTTTATTTATAATGGCCTTGCTTCGTTAAAATTGGGCTTTGGCCTACTCTAGATTACAACGTCGATTTTTCTGTTACTGTGCAATCCTTTCTCTCTCACTTTGTGCGCCTTCTTCTCTCAAAAGGATTCTTTTTCCTTTGTGGGTTGTGAAAGTTCCATGTGAATAGATAAGGTAAAAGCAGATAAAAATTTGTGTGGTGTAGGTTTTAGTCGAATAGTTCAGCAACAGAGTGGACTGGGTTTGGGCCACTGCAAAAAGTGGTCGGGCCATGCTTTAATATTGTTTTCAGAGCCCCATTTCTGCTTGTGCTAGGGTTGGCCTGCAACTTTAATGTTATGGACTACCATTGGCCAGCTGTTGACCTTGCCCATTCTGATATATTCTACTTTATTTATCCATTGAACTGTTGAAAATTTGCCATTATGATTATTCTACAAGGAGCTTTTTTCTTCTTGTGCTTTTGAATGGTATTTATCATCAACATTGTTGTAGGAGTTGTCTTCATTGATTTTTTGTGTTTTTTTTTATAGGTAAAATAAAATTTTGTTGTTCTTGTTTTCATGACTTATGATTTGCTACAGGTTTCATGCATTCATGTTGCTATTCTTTTGTTGTTGGCATTTTGCAAATTTCTTTTAAGAGATGGTGTCAGGTCGGCAGCGATGCTGTTTTTAGCTAACGTACTACTGTCTATCATTTTATATCCCCAGGTTTATCTAGATAAGGTAGAACATTTTATCCAGTGTGTTTCTGTTTATGAAGATCAAATCTTTCAGAAGCGGGCTCGAATTCAGCAGGTATTTTGCTTTCTCCATGTTTCTACTCATATGATCATCACTTTTGTTTCCCCACCCATTGGGCGGTCACGATAGTAACGGTTTTTTAAGCATGATTTATATATCTTTTTCGATTTCTAGCTAGGTTGCTCCTCTTGTATACATCCTGTGTACTTGGATTGAGCCTCTTGCACTTTTTAATGAAATTTTTATTACTCCTAAAAAGGATTATGGCATGATTTTTATCCTCAATAATGTCTACATTTACAGATTCTTGTATATGGTTCAGCAAGAGTACCATACTTTTAGTTTTCATGATTTCCTTGTAACCATTTCTAGTTCCTAATTAGGTGTAATCACATGTATCCTTCCTGTGTACTTGGGCTATGTCTATTCTATATCAATATAATATCTTTTTACTTATATGAAAAGAGAGAGTACTACCATACTTTTAGTGCTTCTATATAATAATTATATGATGTTTTGATAGGTATATGATTGTATGGTGTTTAAACCATTTATTTCTTTTCTCTGGATGTTGACTATTATTTATTTGTTCAGTGCACTATCTTTTCTTGCATGCTTGAACTGTCTTATTGGTCCAAAGTATTGAAGGTTCTAACAAATTGCATTTTGAGTGCTTGGTGATTGCTCATTTATTTTTCACAGATTTTGGATTCTTTTGCAATATGTGTATAAATATGTAAATTATTTTTGTAGTGCCAATATGTAATTAGACTAGTTTTGTGCTTCTTAACCTACATGATTCTTTAATAAGTTATCGTTTTCAAGAAGTGGAATAATAAGAATTGGCTGAGAATTGATGTTTGTGATTTATTGCAGTCTTATGAGAATAACGAAGAGATGAGACTTAGATCGAGAAGGGAGTCTTCTGAACAGCTACAGGCACCAGTGGTAGACAAGGTCTGTGATCTAACATGGTCATGCATAACCGTCCTTTTGTGTTAATGTGTATCTGGAAACTGGTGGACTTCTGAGTTTTTTGGCATATTAACTTGCTGAGGCTTTGTACCAATTAAGATCAAACAATTATTAGGTGCATGCTTATGTCTGTCAGCTATGAAAGTTCGTTGTAGATTTTTTTCCCCAGTAATGGAAGGCTCCTTGAAAAGGGAAATTGCTCCGGGTAGAATTTTGTCTAATTCAGACGAGGAAGAGGTTTGTTGTCATAAAACAAGGACAGTTCAGAAATCTGGTTGAAAGTCCCTGGAGCATAAGGAGCCTTGTCTATTGGATAAAATTATAAAGTTGATGTTGCACATCTATAACTTTCCACATCAATTTTAAATTCTTGATGTCATTTAGTAATATTTTAAAAATTCAAAGTATAGTAGCTTTACTTATATGTATTCAAACTAAAATCTTCTTTGATTATTATTAGAAATAAATAGAATAAAGAGAAGAGAGCCATTCATTTATGGATTTGAAACTGAAAAGTAGAAATCTCTATCATTCCACAAGCTTATGAGGTTATGAAGAGAATGGGGATGTTTCCAGAAATCTCTAGAAAATCGTATGTTGAATTGTCGTTGATGTTGTCAATAGTTAGTAACTAGGGATTTGATTATTTGGCTGAAAGGATGAATATAATTAAAAAATATCAATATGATTTATCCTCTCATTCATCCTTTACAGGCATATCCCCAAAATCGATCTAAACATATCCCCAAAATCTGAAGCGTATTTGTTTTATTTTCTCTCTTTACCATGTCAATTATGTGGAAACCTTGTGCTGGTCATCATCTTGGATGATGGGGGTTCATTTAAACATTTTGATGCTCTGTCCGCTGTGGTTCCAAGTTAACTTTAAATGATAGGAAAATGCTGGTTCCCTTCCTTCACTAGTGATTTATTTCAATCTTTTGACTTGTACAGTTCCTTTTAATGTTGTTCGGTGTCCTTATGGCACAATTTTGTTTTGTGCCATTGCTATGCTTCAAGTTTGATTTATTGCTGTTTCTCCATTAGACAATTGTTTTTTATTAGTCTTTCACACTAGACACATTTGTATTAACTGGATTCCACTTTGACCGTAAGCCTTCAAAAGAAATTAGCCAAGCACAACCCAGAATCCAGTGATTGTTGTGAGTGATTTTTCCAGTGTTTGAATTTTCATTTTCTCTTTCATCAGGTCAAGCTGGGGGAGCCAGGATACAAAGAAAGGTATTATGCCGAGAAATTTAATGTCTCAGACCTGGAGGAAATTGACAAAATTAAAAAAGACTTGGTAAGTTTTATGCACTCTTACGACTAGCCATTACAATCATTATCTTTGGGGGTGAATATAAGTTATCTGCCTAAATCAATACCTATGGTTGGAACACTGAATGTGGATAACCCGCATAGAGTGGGGTTAGCTTCTAAAGGTAGTCAAGGGTGTTAAGTCCTACATTGGCTACTTACTAGGTGAAATTGGGTTTCGTTAGTGTTCTAGGGAAAATACAAGAAGCTTTGAAGATTGTGAGCGGTAAATGGAAAAGCTTAGAACCTTCTTCTTTAATACTTTATTCCATTGGTCAATTGTAATAGATTTCAATGGTTTGAATCTCCATGACCCTCTTGTATCTCTAGACAATCATGACTAGGTGTTGCACTTGCATATGTCCCCTATACTTGGGCTATACCTACTTCTTTATTGATAAAAAAAAATTAGCGTTCTCAGGAAGTTAAATTGACTAGTCTTTTTGGGTTATAGCACATATGTGACTAGCACTTTCTCCTTTTTTTGTATAGGTAAAGTGCTTTCTCCAAGTCGTTACATGTTACATATAGTATCAGAGCTACCTACTTATAAATAGAGGGTATCAGAGCTACCTAGTAAGGCTAGCCATTTGATACTGGATTATTGCACAACATGGCCTTGACAAGAAAGTCTGTAAAGGACAGTCCAAAAGAAGAAAATCATTGGTAGCATCTGACCTTGATGAAAGGGTGGACCATGACTTATTTTAATACTCCTAGGAAGGCGGTGAATGTGATCCCAAATTTCTAGAGTATAAGTGTAACACCCCGTTCTCGTAGGATAGAGATGTTACTAACGTACATGATATAATGTCTGGTAAAGAGATTCACATATTGAAATACCTCATTTATTGAAAACATTAATTAAACTGAACATAACTATTTTTGAAAACATGAAACTAAAAACGTAAAGTAAAAACATAAACTAACCCTGCACGTGACTTTTTATCCAAAAATCATAAAAGAAACTAAGTCCTTGCACTAGATCTACTCCTGGTCCTCCAGCTTTACGTCCTTACAAACATCATTTGTGATAGTTAAACGTAGGAGAGAACAAAAAAAAAAAAAAAACAAAAAAAACAAAAAACGAGTCGAATACTCAGTAAATAGCACATCATACCATAAAACATAACTTAGCAAGACTTAATTTTTGAAAGACTTTTCAAACAAACATATATGATTCACAGATTCTCATAGCATGTCTATTGATCATCAACATGAACGGAAACATACATAATCATGGCGAACATATAAATGTGAATGCATAAATTACTTGTTTATCTTGTCTTTCACTTATTATATGATAAACCACGCTTGAGTCTGTAGCACCCCATAACTTATCATAACATGGAGTGAAACATACTTGAGTCCATGTTTCACTTAACATAAGGTGAACTACGCTTTAGTTCGTGGCGCCACATAACATAACTTGTGATGAATACGCTTAGGTCCGTGTCACCCTTAACATAACTTGTGATGAACACGCTTAGGTCCGTGTCATCTTTAACATAACTTGGGGTGAAACACGTTTAGATCTGTGTTTCATTTAACATATGGTGAACCATGGTTAGGTTCGTGGCATCGTCTTAACATAACTTGTGGTGAACACGCTTAGGTCCGTGTCACCCTTAAACATCTTATATTTCTTAATGCATGAGAACTTATTTAATATCGTTGACTTTTCTAGCATGGCATATACTTGTAAATGGCATAGCATAAAATGTCATAACCTTGTACATGGCATAATATGATCTAAATACTTCATAAACATTCTATGGCATACATGATCCGAGTTCTATATGAACTTTACATAACATACTTGATCTAAATACTTCATGACATTACATAGCATATATGATTTAATCACTACATGAACATGGCACACATGATCTAGGTACTACATGAACATTGATTTTAGAATCATTCACTCCATCAAACAATAAATTCATTCATGCAAGCATAATATCATAATTCATCAAAGATCGTAAAAGGAATCTAATCTTGACTTAGCTCGTAGCGTAGCGTAGACAAACATCATATTATCATATACCATTAGAACATTTACATTACACATGCAATTATATGATCATACTAATTACCTCTTAGCGCTGCTTCCAAAATCTTACGTTGTAGTTCGTCACCTGTACGAGGCACTAATCGTCACTAACATTTCTAGAAAAAACATGTCATAGCATTCTAAATACTTAAAATCATACCATAGAGATAATTTAATCATATTCAATTACACCAGGATTAATACATAATAATATTTTTCAAAACTCGTAACATAATCCTTAATTCTCTATTTAAAATATGATTTAATAATTTTCTTAAAAACATAGTTAAATAGAATAGACAATTAGAATATTAATTAAAATAATAGACTAGAAAGTATACTTTAAAATATGCTTAAATCCCCTAAATACTTTCTATAATAATGCTCATATTTATTTAAGTAAAAGCTTTGGCCTGTTTTAAAATCCAGCCCAGCCCTAATTGATAAAAACAGTCCAATTAAAATCACTAGCATAGCTTCTGTAAAAGTGCAACCTGGCACATATTAATTTTAAAACACGTCCATTTAAAAATAAGCCCAGCACACTTTTGTCTTAAGAAGGCACTTGGCTCTATGGGCTTAGTGCCCAAGGATTATAAATCACAAAGGTTGGCTCCTTCTATTTCACTACATGGGACAAGAACAATAAAAGATGTGGCCGTGTGATGCTCTCCTAGTAAAAAGAGAATCAACTGTGATGGTGGATCTGGTGGCTGGTTTGACGGCGACCCAAGGGTGGCTGGGAGTGACTGGTGACGCAACTGGGTCCTTGGGGCAGTGGTGCGACGCAAGAGAGAGAAAGAGTGAGAGAGTTAGAGAGTGAACTGCCTAGCCAAGAATAACTGAGAGAGGAGGGAGAAAGATTCCTGTGTGGGCTTACCGGAAATGGCGTGAGGTGGCAGTGGGTGCCTGGCTGGCGGGTTATGGGCAGTCGGAATAGTGCTCCGACCTCCTCTATGTGATCGATGGTGGCAGCTGTTTGGTTGAAGGGCTGCGCGAGTAAGTTTCTTGTGTTCAACCGGATTTTCTTGTGTTAAAATCTAAGGGTCCCATGGGATTTTTATAGATGGGGGTGAGGGAATAACGTGAGTCTAGAGGAGAAATTGGATAAAGTTTGGAATTGGGAGTTTGTTCCGATTCGGGGATCGTATTCAAATTAAAAAAAAAAAAAAACTAACAGGAGAAAAGCTCGGGATAGGGTAAAAACCCAATCAACAACAAACACTATCTTTAAATCTATTTTAAAACATATCTCAAAATAATAATAATAATAAAACTTTTGGGGTCTGGGTGTTACAATAAGTCATATATGGGCTTGTACTGTAGAAGGACTAATCAATGTTAAAATTAGAGCCCATTGAGATCATTACAATTTATGATAATAGGAAGAAGAAAATAAAAAAGAAAAAGGTATGGGGTGCAGAGACACAAAACTCTTATTGGCAGCTCCATTTGGATGCTGAAGGAAGTCATTCAATTGCAACGTGCACATTGATGCAAATTGAGTTCAGCTTTTTCGTTTAGATTTCTAAATTAACCTTTGTTAATTGTAATCGATATACTGATGGTTTTGATACAAAAGTCTGGCCCAAATTGTGTTTCTATGTTAATCCCAAGTAATTTTTTTTCATAGCATGTTTAGTTATTAGCATATATACTATGAATGATGTCTTTATCATTTTCTGGTCACCTTGGCTTACCATTTTCTTTTCAGGTTTTGAAGTATGTGGAAGGTTTATGTTGGGTCTGCCGGTATTACTACCAAGGCGTTTGCTCCTGGCAATGGTCATTACAGTTTTTGTCTTCTTTTATTTTTGTTTTTTGATTGATAAGTTATATATGCACATAATGAGTTTTGAATTTCCGACCTTGCACACTTATAAAAAAAAAAAAAATATTCTGACCTTACACTTCACCCTATTATTATGGAGAGGAGGTGCCATTTGAGCCACAACTAATTTGCAATTCAGTTTTTTATTGATAGTGGAAGTTTAGGCTTCACTCCACCCGTTATTTCTTGGCTTGTTAAATAAATTTAATTAGGATAAACAAAGATAGATTGATAATTTCTTAAAAGCTATATAAGAGTCATGAGGTTTTGTAGTTAAAGCAAGCTGTTGTTGTTGGCAGGAATAGGAAAAAATTGACTAGAAAGACTTTGCCATTAGTTAAAAACTAAAAATTGAGATAATTTATGCACTCTATAGGATCCTTTTTTATGAAGGTTTTGGCCCAGAGTGCGTAGGTACGATTTTCTGAACAATTAAATCATGTTGGTATTCAGCTATGTTGAATTCACCATCTAAAGATGTGATACCCCCATATGATAAGATTGATGGTAGGTGATGTATGGGATCCCACATTGCTTGGGAATGAGAAGTTCTTGGTCTTTATAAGTTCTAATGGGGCTCCAATTGTATCATTGACTAGTCCTTTTGGATCATTGACTAGTCCTTTTGGAGTATAGGCCATGTGGTTTGGGCCTTCCATTGGGGCATTACAAAAGACTCTCTCTCTCTCTCACACACACACACACAAACACACACTCCCTCTCTGTAAGAAATAGGATGTTATCCTCTTCATACCATTGCAACTTGCATATAATGGTATGCAAGTTATAATTTGTATGTGATACTCTCCTCATTGTGGTTCTTTGTCATGACTTCCATATATGTACTACCTCTTTTCAGGTTTTATCCTTACCATTATGCTCCTTTTGCATCTGATCTCAAAGATCTTATTGATTTGGAAATAACCTTTTTCTTGGGGGAGCCATTTAAACCTTTTGATCAGCTCATGGGAACCCTGCCAGCAGCAAGGTTTTTGTTTTTATTTCTTTTTTATTGTAAATAAATTTATTGAGTTATATTGACATTTGAGTTCATCAAAGATGGAATATCTTTCTGGTTGATTTTCTCTCTGTTGTCTATGGTTGATAAACTTCTTAGTTTTATGTTACAGTTCAAGTGCTCTGCCAGTCAAATACAGAAAGTTGATGACTGACCCATCATCACCAATACTTGAATTCTATCCTTCTGGTAAGATTGATTGTTATGAAGTTCAATTGGTAAAATTTGTAGCTTTTTCAATATTAATCTGCTTCTTTGTGGACAGAATTTGAGGTTGACATGAATGGCAAGCGCTTTGCATGGCAGGTAGCATGTTTGTTATTATGATTTGATAGTTTTTTTTTTCCTATCCTTATTTGCAAAGTGACCAAAGTTATGTTGAGTGTACTTTGTGGAAAACAGGGTGTTGTCAAGTTGCCATTCATTGATGAGAAGAAGTTGGTTGCTGCAACAAGGAAGCTTGAAGTCACCTTATCGGTATGTAATAAGGGATTGCTTATAGCTATTTTAAAAAATATTTATATATACTTGGTTTGTTTCTTTCTAAACAAGTTTTCTTTCCCCCTTAATATGCAAGTAAATAAATCATTTTTTGATGACAAAGTAAATAAATCAATTTTCCTGCAACTGACACTCATACGAGTTTCATCCTGTACTTTTAACAGGGTAATGACTTTTTCCACTAACTTCTCTTGTAAACCAAAGGGACAATGCAAAACCAATTTTATTTTTCCTTTCAGTTCCCCTTGGATCAGTTTTCTTGAGATCCATTTTCCTTTAGAATGTTGTATGAAGCATAAGTTTTATTTATAAACATATTATTTCATTTGATTTGTTTAATCAGAGAAGAAAATGCTCTTAATTCTTTGTACTGGAAAAAAAAAATTATGGACAGAGGTACGAGCTTTAAAATTTCAGTCCTTTTGGTTTCTTTGAAAATTAGACTCTTGTGCATTCCTCGAAACAAATTAATCTGTTCAGATCTGATTCTGATTTTGGTGTGGGGGAAGAGGAATTTGTTCCATCAAAGACTTCTGTTGTTTTGAACATAGCTTAGAGTGCATCTATAAGTGCCTTGAAAAAAAATAAAGGACAGCGTTCTGTTTAACTTACTCTACTAATTTTGGGCATAAACTTCTTTGTTTATGTCCTGGTTGTTTATTTTCTTGCTATTGTTAATCTCTCTCTCATTCTTGCTGTTTCTTTTCTGAAAATATGGAGGAATGTATTATAGGTTTTTTAAATTCTGCAGAGGTTCTTGAGATTTTTTATTATTTCATGCAGTAGTATTTATTGGATTGCTCTGTTGTATTATTTGCTTGTCTAATCAATTTAACTAAGCCACACACCTAGGCGTTTGCTCTTGTATATATCCCGTATACTTGGGCATTTTGCCTTTCTTTTGATCAATAAAAATTTGTTTACCGATCCAAAAAAAAAAATCTATTTAACTAAGCCATACGGGGGCAAATTATTTCCATCCTTTTTCATTTTGTTCATTTGATTCATGATATACGTGGTAATGATAAACTGATATTACTTTTGAACTACTTGTGATGCTGCTGCTCTTCTAAACTGAAATATAGGACCATATGGATCCTATTCATAAGAAGTTCTGAAATGTTTTCATTGGTTTATAACTTCAAATGAACTGTCACTTTATAGTCCGTTACTCTGCACAGATTTTAGTTTCATGCAAGGCGGATGACAATACTTTATGGTATCATTAGGGTGCCATTACCAGCAGAAAAAACCTCGACGAATTCATTGTATTATTTTTCATATTTGATTCTCAACTGTTTTCATCTCTAGTCTGGTATATGCAGGAGGAAGAGAAGGGTCGGAACAGTGTAATGCTTGATTTGCTTTATGTACATCCTGCTCATCCTTTGGCTTCACAAATTATTCAGTATTATAGAATATGCTTTCAGTTAGACCTGCACAAGAAATTTGTTTGGCCAATTGATCAAAGTGCCAGGTTGGTTAATCTCATTATAAGTTGGTTATCTAGTTTCAAGAATTATGATCATTTTGCCATGATACAAAGCCACTGCCTTAACTACATGTATCCTTTGTTGACCTTTTGCAGTGGTGGAATGAACGGTTACCTTTGGTTATGTGAGAGAAATAATATAAAAAATGTGGTCCCTTCCCCTGTAAATGGATTGCAAGACCTTGATAATAACCGAGTCATGTAAGTTCTCCCCTTACTATAGTAGTCTGAGATGTTGAAGCTTCATAACTTCTCTCACGTTGCACCTTTTTGGATTGCAGAAATGTAACATTTCTTCATCCTCGAAACCATAGACACATGACAGAACCTCCAAAGGACGTGGTCATGCCAAAAAAGGTTTGTGCATGGACTCTTGCTATTGAAATTTTTTGTTTATCATTTCTGGGTAGAAAAGTGAAGGACCAAGAGTCCCCTGTCTTCAATCTCTTGGATGGTCTTTCCTTTTTTCAGTACATGGAAGAAAATGAAGCATAATGTTCTTCATAAGAAATTAAATCCTTTGCATGCACATAACCCGGAGATTCAATTCTTACCAATAATTTAAAAGATGTCACTCGCATGTGAAGGAATCAACAAGTACAATAACCTATTCAAATACATGTCCATCATGTTTTTATAATTAATTTAGTGTAGAAAAAGGTTGACGGACATGTAGCTATTGTCCTTGTAGATTCCTTTGTTTGATTGAAGGTAAGGGTGATATTCATGCTTCCTCCTTATATGTTCTCAGCATGGTTGCAGGACTGTTTGTGTTGTGTCAGGTGCTGGGATGATCACGTGTTTTTGAAATTTATGCTTCGTATAATTTGTCTGCGCATTTTTTATATTGTGATGTTTATTAAATCTGCAGGTTTTAACACCCTTAGATATTAAACCATTCCCTGTGTTATGGCATGAAGAAAATAGTTTTCGGCGGCATCAAGGCAGAGAAAGGTGAGAATGCATTTCCTGAAGCCAGTCATAGTAAGACTGAATATATTTTTCTGTTATTGTGTCCCTCTGAGTCTAGGTTGGATTAAATGCTGGAATAAAATATGTCGCCTCCTTTAAGTGAAAATAAGAAATAAGAAAAAAAATACCTGCTTTATTGCATCGATTTATATTAGAACTTTTCTGGGAATCCAAGTGATCTATCTGCAGGTCCCCTTTTCTCTTTCAAGCCTTGTTGCCACAAATCTTTGATAACCCAAAGTTGAAGTTCTATTCGAAGCCCATGACTTATTCTTTATAATAAGAATTAGTTCAGCTTACTTTCGAAACCTTAAAAGAGCTTTGGTTTTTGAATCTAATGCTTGGTTATACAGGCCACGAGTCCCTGGAGCAATAGCGGGTCCATTACTGGGAGAAGCAGCACATCGCCTTGTAAAGAACACGCTTAACATCAAAACTAATGGTTCATCCCCTGGATATTGGGAACAATCATCATATCAGAACTTTTCAGGCAACCATATGGTCAACAGAACGAGGCCGGTTGGACCCCCTGGGTACCAAAGGGGCTTTACCGAAGACCCAAATTATTACCAAGGACACCACAATAATTTCCAAGGGATGATTGGTAGGCCTAGGTTGCACCTATCAAATGGTGTGCAAGGTGAAAGACAGAATTTTAGGACACAAGATAGATCACAATATCAAGAACAGTCCCGCAATCTGAGGGCTGGGGTATCTGCTTTGACAATAGAAGAAAGTGTGAGAACCAGACCACCTACAGTGATGTCACCTAGACCAACTGCAATGATATTACCGAGGATGCCAAATTTAGGACATCCAACAAATCTACCCAACCAGTTTATGCAGAACTCAGGGGCTCCTCCAACACCACCCCAAAAGTGGATTAATAAGTCACCGGCTGTAAATGGTGAAATATATACTAGACAACAAGAGAATGCATCTTGGGGAACATATGAAAAGCAGGTGAAGAAAGTTTATCAGATTAAAACTCGCAGTCCCCAGGATATGCCAGATGCTGGAGACAGTCTCCAGGATATGTCAGGTTATGAAAATTATCTCCAGGATAGGTCATATTTTGGGAACGATTTCCAGACAATGCCAGGTTCTGGACATCAGCAATGAAGGTTGTGGGTTGGGTTGATCCTGCCTGTTTTCAGTTTGAGGCATCCCCATGGCAGTATTGTGCTTTTCATTCTTTCTATCCTATCAGAAGAAGGTTTCAGCCAGTTGTTGGGATTACACAGAAGTTTCATCTCCAATTTGACAGTACATGGAAACATGAACAGTCAATTACATTATTCCCTTGGTAAGTTCCACCCAATGAATGGTGCATGTTGACACGTGAGCTGATTATAAAATTTGAGTACATGCAACAGAAAGGTTGGAACAAATGCTTAAAACATTTTCCTGGATACCGGCTTTATCAATTGGATGCTTATTAGAGCTACACTAGGGATTAGATTATTGCTGGGTTTTTAGAGGAGTTTGAAGTAGACTTGTTGATCGTAGTTGATATAGCATAGGAAGCACTAGTCGGAGTCTGTCATTGGTATTCTCTGTTCTCACTTTTTGTAAGGTGGTAATCAAGCCAAAGCACGGAATTGTACATTTCAGTCGACACACAGACGGATGTGTTTTTGTGTATGGGAAGATGTAATCAATGTATAAGCTGTTCATTCTGGATAAATGATGTATTCATTGATTTATGATATGAAATTTCTTTCTGCCATCTTTCGGTTACATGTAATTCCTGGGATTTTAGGTTACCGAATCTCTGTTGCTATTTGGAATAACACTTGAAAGAATTAATCACATGAAGGGGAAAATTGGCTACGCAAGATGACCTTTGCAAATAGTGCGAATTAGTTTCTTTATTGATGACACTGTCATGTTATGATGCAAATTAATCCTTGCCTTGTAAGGCTGACTCCCATTTGGTATTTTATTTGAAAGGTCTGTGCGCTCGGACTTGAGGTTGATGTCAAGCGTTAGGTTTTAAGCTGCTACGGTTTCCAAGATGTTATTGCTCGGATGCTCAGAGAGTTTGAGCATTGTGAATGTGAACTCCAAGGTTCTGTTTGTTCTAGTGCTATCCATTTTGATTTATTATCTACCAATATATACTTTTTCGACTTATTGTAACTAATCATTAGTAGTTAATTTTGTATTTTACTTCGCACATCTTTTTAATGCACATTCAAACAAGATTAGCATGTCTAGACTTTCCTTGTGGGGAAATCTTTAGAGGATAACACTTCACATTCGACGGACTACGGAGTAAAACCAAGCATTTCGCAAGTCTTACCGAAGAACTCGTTTGATGCACTATCTGCAGAGCGAACTTTTCGACAACCCTTGCGATTGAAACACTTAAAAGATAAGCAACGTCAAATACTCCATTAACATGTAAGAAAGCTCAAGCATAAAATAGCCCTCAGAAGCTGCCATTTCTGAAGAGCAAGGAGTATAGGGAAGTATCAAAAGTAGAAGATTATTCTGATCAGCCCAATGATTGAATTTGCAGGTCAGTTTACTCTGCAAAGTTGGTAAACGGCCAGCTCTTGGCTCTTAAATCTAATGCTAATGATGGTTTCTTATAGAATGAAAAGCAGGCCTATAAGGGAATTCAAATGGATGGGAAAGCTATAAATCAGGCATTGCTTTGAGGCTAAGGGTGGCAGCTTTCCAGTGGCTCATGTCGAAACTGATTCTTTTGACAGGACTATCAATCAGTCTTGAGAGAGATTTTGGGTTGGGGGGATGTTGAGCACTGTCATAGTCATCGGACATACAGCAATTGCTTTCAGCAGATAGACGTGGCAGATTGGGTAGTCGAGGAAAGATCCTGCTCCTAAGCCTGTGTAGGCATACCACCTTCAAAGCTATACTTTTCCAATTTGTTCTGCCCAAAGAGAATGCCACAATGGTGCTTTAGAAGGTTGGATAATAATAGGCGTATTCCCTCATGACGTTCCATTAAAGAGCATCGAAGGAAGGTGATAAACTCTAGTAGCGAACCTAAAGAAAGAGTGGATGCCACTTGGCCTATTGACTCGCCAGAAATGAGAGAGAGTCAGTCATATGAAACAGATTGATTTGAAATTCTGAACCCAATCCAACTTTAGACTTCTATGATACCATGCGTTAAGCAACATAAATTCATTGGCTTCAGCTGGGAAAACCTTACAGCAACACCTCACTTGCTCCTAAATTTCAGCTGGAGTGACTTGTAACTCAGCTTACCAGTGGAGCAAACGTGATCAATTTTGATTGCCAATTGACAATATGCTATTTGATTGCTAAACCTCAAGAGATAAGAACACAATGCGGTGCTAATGTGGAGAAGTATTAGATTTTAGAACAGGTAATTAGAATAGGGAACAAGACCACCAACATAGGAAATGTAGTTCTAGTAAAATCAGAGATATGCCAGGAAGAAACTAAGACCAAAGAACAAGAAATAGGACCAAGGGGCAATCATTCTTTTACCCTGATTTGATCATTTGTCACAGATGAGAACTTTGGAGAAGTTGCTTTAACTTTAGAATGTGGTGGCTAAAGTAATAGAGTGCTATTGAAGGTTAATGCGATTGACTTGTACACATCAAAAGCAGGACTGTACTCCTAACCATGACCATTATAACAAAAAACCTTCCACTAGTTATCCTCACAAGATACCAAGTTTCAACTTCTCGTCTTCAATTACTCAATAAAAATCAAGCACCTTGCATTAATTTGTCACGAATTTCCACAAAGGAAATCTAACATCCTTTTCAGCCAATTGCATTACAGTTCTTCAAATACTACGCCCACAATTCATTTGGACAGAGAACTTCATAAAACAAAATATACCATTTGAAGTTATTCAATTAACCTGAATTATAACATTTCCCCTGAGTTGAAATAAACAGAAAAACAACACCAAGAATATAACCTTTTAAAGGAAAAAGAAAAAAGGAAAAAAGAGAAGAAAAAAAGACAGAGCTACAAAAACTCTTACCTATTTCCCTCATTTCTTTCCCTCCCCAATTCCAAACTATTGCAGCCAGTACCCAGACAAGAACAAGACAAAGAAAAGCAGCAAGCTCCCATATATAAGAACAGCCTTCTGCCCAGAAGTCAGAGCATTCCCTCCAAGCCCAAACTGCTGGTTTTGCGCAAAACCAGCAATCTCCACACTCTTACTCTCAAAGAAACTCTTGGCAGCCCCACAAGTTGGGCACCTCCAATCCTCAGGCAGCTTATCAAACTGCAAACCTGGCGGTATCGGATATGAAGGGTCTCCCACGGCTTCATCATACTTGTGGCCACAAGACCTACACTCGTAGATACCAGTGTTTAACACTGCAAACTTCTCTTCTAGTCGGCGCTTGTCGAATTTCTCTTGAGGCTCTTGTGGTTCTTCAGGGTTTGAAGAGGGTTGTTGGCTGGTGGTGGGAGTGTCTTCTTTGGAGATATCAATGGAGTGAAGGTTAGTAAGTCTGTGGGGCTTGTGCAGAAGTGAGAGTTTGGGGAAAACAGGAGAGGTGGCGGGGAAATGGGGTTTGGGTTTTGGAGGTGTGGATTGAGGGAAAGAGGTTGAGGGGTGGAAACAGAAGGTGGGTCTTGTTGTTGCACAAGCCATGAATGAATGATGAGTTTGTGTGTGTTCCTTGATTTCTTTCTCTTCTTATTCGTGAAGGAAGCTTTTGGGGGAATTTTGGGTTAAGAAGATTGTTTCGTTGTTGATTCCTGGTTCTGGGTGGAACCCTGATCGAAGAGATCCATTAAATGGTATATGCTGATTTTGAGTGGGACTGGGTTGGATAAGGTGGAAGAAGTGTCTCAGATTTTACAAGATTTTTATTTTATTAAATTTTATTTCTTTTAGTAGCCTTTGTTTATTTGTTTTTTTTTTTAATATAAAAAAGAAAACTCAAATGCATTGTGAAAACACATTATTCGAAGATTATATCCAGGTTGGCAAATTCTCGTGATTAATAGCAACTTCTGTGAAAGTTTTTTCTCCTTTTTCTTTTCCTTGCCCAATAAATTTATTTTAAGAAAACCATGATATGAGTCCCACAGGCATATAAGTTTATTTTATTTATAAGTAGACGTAGATAATACACTTATTAAAATAAAGAGTTATGTTATATATAGTCACTTTACATATTTCTTGTACACTCTACCGATGTGCTTAATTCAAACAATTATTTTATATTAAAAAAAATGACGCAACTAATCAATAAAATATATGAAAAAATATGTAAACGTGATTACAAATAAAATTTTTGTAAAATGAATATGAAGCAATTAAAGTTATCATTTAAGTTTTTCAATTTAAAACTTGAGTTGCTTTTATCATCACTATAATATGAAAGAAAAATAAGTGATTCAAGATGATATTGATGAGTAAATCTTAGAATAAGACGAAGTAAAAAATACGAGATAAATTTTTTTTTTTTAAAAGGGTATGATGCAGGATATCTGCAAAATACTAAAATGCATTTTTGCCTACAGCTTGTAACCTAAATTTTTTATTTTTATTTTTATCAAAGGATACTTTTGTTTCAAGTTGGGGTATGAAAGTTAGATTGGGCTTGGCCCAAATTCATCCTCAGATGTTGAGTTTCAGCCCGGCAGATAGTAATCCAAAGAATATGTTGAGTTTATGTTGATATTAAATCAGTCGAAGGTCATTTGATCATGAAAGAAAGCTTTGTTTAGGTAAGGCATGAGGTAAGATACCGGAGACACATCATTGAAGAAAAAACGAATACAAGGTTATTTTATAGTGTGAGTTGGGAACAAATAGAAAGACAAAACGATAAGGACAATCCAAGTTCTCTTACATAAATAATTCGGATTTAAACACGAAAAACCCACAAGTGGCACTTTTTGAAACCAAACAATACGTCCGCCCTCTTGTCATTTTCTGCCACATTCACGAATCTGGTCATCAAATCAAATAGTGGCAACATCTTTAACACACTTGGGAGGTTTTCATCCATAGTGTGTCTTTCTTCCATGGACAGAGTCCTCGAGAGTTGCTTCTTGTTAACTCAGAAAGTGAAATGATTAATTGAAATAGAAGTCATCACTACATATCCCAAAAATTTAAAACACAATGCATAACTAACCAGTAATTCCCTAGACCACAAAGACTATAAGGTTTCAAACAAGTATTGGGAAAAATATTAAGTTTTAGAGTACAGCTACCTGTGTTCATGTGCATGTTTGCAGAAAAGAAAGAATCAGGTCGATCTGCTTTTCAAATCACACAAGCAAAATCATGCAAGCCCAAAACAAATCTCCCATCCAAACCTAATTATCCAATTTGAGGAAGGTTAAGTAAAGTTCATATTCTTCTAAATTTATATATATATATAAGGTCCTTTTGAACTTGTACGCAAGCCTACATCAGGTCCTAAGGTATGAGCTGCATGAAGAAAATAAAACCTATAAATGTAATAGAATAATATCGTTTCTACTTCCCACTTCCTCTCTCTTTTTCTCTATCTCACACACCCACACCCACACCCACACACGCAGAATAAAGAATCATTCACTTCACCTGGTTTTTAACCAACCTTTCATTGCACAACATGAACCCTTCGTTTTGATATACACTAAATGATGGATGAGTTCTCAGAATAGGACTTCACAGGTAGCTATAAATTAGCAACATACAGCTCTGAAAGAAATACATAAACTAAGGGCCTGAAATCTGAATTGCTGCCCATCTCGTGGATTAAAAATAAACAATATAAAATTTCATCATTCTAATTTCATAAATAAAAGTAAACCACCAAATCCTTTAACCCAAAAACCCCAAATTTCACGCCACAGAACAACAATCATGCCCAAAAATATGGAAAATATGATAAAATTCCAACCTGTAACAATTAGAAAAGGATGCCAACAGATACATTCCCCAAAATAAAATTAAAAAAAATAAATAGAGCTATTGAATTATTCTACCGAGTTCATTTCTATCTACATATCAAACCATTATCTACAAGATTATTATGAACAAAGTATAGAGACCTAAACAATTAGGAATCATTATTCAACAGCTTTTGTATCAAAATCAACCAAAAAAAAAAGTATAAAATCCAAGAGCAAAACTCTCAGCTACGGCTATCAATCAAGAACACCAAGAAATATTAATAACTAATATAAGAAAAAACAACCCCACTTACTAAATATCCCCATAGATTAGAATCCAATCAACTCAACTCCCCCATCATCGTCCCACCGACCGTAACTCGTCCAAAGCCGCTCGAATCTGATCCTGAACTAGATCCAATCGCTTCGAGTACACCTCCAGCTCCAGTATCTGCTGCTTCCTCCACCTCTCATCTACCACCCCTTCCCCTCCTACTCCTCCACCACCACCCCCGAAACTCAATGGGATCACATTCGTCGCCATCGCATTCATTCCTAAACCCCCAAACCCAAACCCAATTCCTCTCCCCCCAACCCCCATCGCATTGCTTAACAGCTCCTTAAACAGCGGCGACAAACAACTCCTCACCGTCTCCTCAATCAAACCCCCCAAAGTAGAATGATTAATACTATCATTGCCGTTAACTTTGATATCAGCTTGTGATGAAATGCGTTTCTCTTCGCTCCGATACCCCGGCTGCGGCTGTGACTGCGACTGCGATCGCGGCCGCTTGCGCGACCTCGGCGTTGAAATCATCTTTTTCTCACCCATTTCTTCGTAATTGTTGAAGTTAAAAGTAGGGGTTTTAACATTGGGATCGTCGTCATCGAAAACAGAATCATCGACGGCGAATCTGCCGGTGTTGTGGTCGTCGTTCCTCCAAATCTTGCGGGAGATTTCGAAGGTGGCCTGGTCGTGGGGGCTCTTGAAGGAGACGTCTTTGCCGGCGCTGGATTTTGCGAGGACGTTGCGGTACTTCTTCTTCAAACGACGAAGCTTCTCGACGAGCTGATTCTTGTTGAAGTCGAGCTGGAGCTTGGACTTGATCTGGTCGTAGAACAAAGCGGTGTCGTTGTGGTGGGTGGATCCTCGCGATGTTGTATAATCGAGGAAGCCTTGGAGGAGCTCGATCTCGTCCTCGTCCGTCCAAAGTCGCTGGAATAACCTGCGCGAGTCGTCGAGGGGCTGAGGCTTCTTCTCTTGGGGGTCGGTAGGATGTCGTTTGGGGGAAGGGGTGACCATGGTGGTGGTGGTGGTGGTGGCGGCAGTGGCGATAGATGAGGTGGCAATCGGGGGATCACCTATAGGAAGAGAGGATGCCGGCAAGGCAACGGTGACGGGGTTGGCGGCGGGAGATGAAGTGGAGGGTGAGGCGGAGTTGATGACGTCTTCGTCCTCATCGTCGTCGTCGTCTTCGTCTTCATCACCATCGGATAACTCGTCGTCGAGGTCCTCTTCGGGGAAAACGGTGTCGTCTTGCTCGGAGGCCATTTTGGATAGGGAGGAGGGGTTGGGGGTAAATGATTGGAGGGGTGGTTATGTTAGGTCAGGTTAGGTTTAGGACGGGGCGAGAGCCAAGGGAGGGGACGGGGCGGTGACTTTTTTTTTTAATAAATTTAAGTTGGGTTGATTTGGAGTGTCGAGGTTGGGTGGAGATTTCAATTTCATTGGAGAGCCGAGAGGGGATGGGATTGGATTGGATGCTTACCTGTACTGTACACCCACGCGCATACAGATACAGGGCCGCCCTCCTCTTTTACTTTCTTTCCTTAAATGGTTCACGCAAATAGATGGATAGAGTGCTCACACAAATGGTTCACGCATTCAACTAAGAAAATGACAGGGTTACTATTTTCTATTATCCATATATAATTTTTTTAATTTTATTTAATAATTAAAAAAGTGACTATTAATAGAGCATTGACAATGGTCTAGCCATTACCCGATGCAATCCAAAATTTTGAAGTTAAAGTTTATTTCCCTCTATATTGGACTAGCCATACTTAAAAAGTTTAACATTTTATCTATAGTAAATTTAAGCTCCTCACCATACTTGGAGAGCTCCTGTACAAAGTTCAAACTCAAATTTTATTATTTTATCTTTTTAAGACCCACACTCACTCATGCTTTCCTCCTATACAAAGACCAACATTACATAAAAAGTTTCCTTTCGTTTACAATCACATGCAGGTATGTTTCCAAAAAAAAAATTTTATTTTCTAATATAGCATGGATATATCTATTTGTAAAAATGTCTACTATTTTTTACAATTTTCTAATATAGCAGAGATATATTTATTGAGAAAACTTGGATATTCTATGAAAATATATTTCTAAAATAATAATTTTATTTTTTAATAAAGTTATTAATTAATATATGAAGTGTATTTGTAAAATATTAGAAAAAAAATTATCAAATATGATTAAAATATATAATATTATATTATTATTTATAATTTAAAATAGCTACTCCAATGTGGACTAGTCTAGCTAAAAGTTTATATTATACCTAAAAGACCACATTAGATTCCATTTTAGACTTGGCAATGACTAGTCCATTGCCAATGCTCTAATAGTGTAAAAAAATTATTTTTTTAATTATTAGAATTATTTTTTTTATAAAAGACTTGTATGAGCTTGTACCTAGCATTATTCTGTGGCAAAAGTAAACATAGATTCATCATATTTGTAAGATAAAAATAATTTTATATTATAATATATTACATCAAACAACTTTATTTTATGAATGAATTTAGTTTTATGTAATTCAGTTTGTATTTGAAGTATTTTTCTTCTTTTTATATTTCACATTTCACCTTTTCTATTTTAAAGTTATAAATTTGACCCCTACTTCATTTCAATTTTTTTTTTTCAATGTATAAAATAAAATTTTTAAAAATTAAAAATATAAAAAAATAATAATAGAGGGGGACAAAATAAGATTAAATTTAAACCTTTTTTATTTCACATTATCTCAACTATAATTGGAAGTGGAGCAAAGGGTAACCTTGAGGGCAATTTTGTTAGCTGAAGGCGGATGGATCCAATGACATGCACTTGCACTTAATTAAATTTTAGGTGTCCAGACAATTAATGAATTAGATGGATCCTTCATCTCGTCTAGATATGGAAAAATGAGCACAGGTCAGTAAAAGAAGCTGCAAGCATCTCATCTCACATGAAAAGGGTTGAATGATATTTGAGATCTGAAACTTTGGAGTTGATTACGAGTACTACTAGACACAGAAAGTAGTGGAATGGGGGATTGAGTTCCCGACCGATGGTACAGAGTGGACCGGAGGAACCAGGGCAGTTAATACGTACTTCTTATCGGGAGACACATATAACAGGGTAACATATTTTTTGGCCCTGACAGCAACCAACGGTGTGCAGTTCGTGTGTGGGTGCGTCCGAGAAACCAATCTTCTCTAAATAGCAAATCTCAACGATATGTTTGGTTCCAAACCACAACTGACTTCATATTTTAAGACAAGTTCCGAAAATAGTACTCTCGTACGTACCAACAACGTACGTGCGTTTTCTTATGCAACTCCGGAACGTTCGTTGGGAATACTGCAATGCACCAGAATGCTCTCTTCATTTTTCGACTGGATCGTGTTCTCTTCCTCCTCATCCTCTTCCTTTTCTTCTTCCTATTCTTCCTCAACTTCTTCCCGATACCACCACGAAGGCAATGATCAGGAGGTAATCTCGGCTGAAACAGTAGACAATGATGAGAAAAACGACGTCGTCTTGGATGACGTTGCCGCAAATGGTGATACCATTCCGGTGGGCATTGCTGTCACCGACGCGTCTGCTGCGGTCACTGTTGCCGTCCCTGCTACCGAGGCCCCGATACGTGATCACCCTCCTCCCATCACGACTACGATCATCAACATGAGTCGAAAACGGCGCCGCATTGACTACGACGAGGACGATGATGACATATTAATGGCCGCACAAGAAGAAAAAAAGCACCTTGACGACTCTCGGAGACCGTCGCACCGCCTTTGGACCAACGAGGACGAGATCCAGCTCTTGCAAGGCTACCTCGAGCACACGAGGAGTCGCGGCAATGTTATACACCACAGCGACACCGCATTATTCTATGAACAAATCGGGTCCAAGCTTCAGGTTGGCTTCAACAAGAACCAGCTCTTGGAGAAGCTCCGAAGGCTAAAGAAGAAGTACCGAAACGTTCTTGAAAAAATCAATTCAGACAAAGAGTTTTCTTACAAGAGCGCGCATGATCAGGCTGCTTTTGAAATTTCTCGTAAGATTTGGGGGGATACAAGGCCCATGGGCAAACTTGGCGTCGAAGAGAATACGTTGGATGATGGTGATGATCAACCGAGTCCCACTACCTTTAATCATCTTAATCTTGTCGATGTCAAGGTGGAGAGTGAGGAAGTTCTGAGCGATTTGAGGCTGCTCAAGCGGACAAAGTCCGGCCATGATTCGAAGAACCGTTCGATATCAAATCGTAGAAACAACGACAACAATAATGATGATGTGGAAGACAACAATATTGACAACGGTAATGCAACGAGGTTGATCAAGGATACAGTACTGAGGAGTTGTTTGTCGCCCTGGTTTAAGGAGTTGTTGAGTAATGCATTTTGTCCAATGCCGTTGAATGGTACTCTTCAAGGGGCGTCGACCATTAGTTTGCAGGGTGAGGAACAAGTGGATGAGAAGGGGAGAGAGCAACGAATTTTGGAGTTGGAGAGGTATTCCAATCAGTTGGAGTTGGTGCAAGATCGAATTAAGGTAGCTTTGCAGGAGTTGCGGTCTAATGTCAGAGAGTGATCATGGAAGATTTTGGAAGATCACTTGGGTCTTCAATTTTCTAACGTTCCATGAGATTTGCCCGGTGATTCTAGAATATCAATGATCTTTATTGAACCATATGAATACAATTTGCACACCCAATACGCTGTTTTTGTTTTCATACGTTGGATAGACTTGTTTTATTCAGAGACATTTCTATCTCAAGCTACCACCAATTTGAAGGCTTGAAGTTTGGGGTTCAAAGTAACCAGACTTGATCATACAGCAGATGCTCGACTAATTTTTAGCTACAAAGAACCTCATATGCATAATTGACCACCCATTTTCAAACACCACACATCTCAATCTTCGATATTTTTCTTAATTCCAACAACTTTCTTTATTTTTTCCTTTTTTTTCTAATCATTTTGATTTTGCTGAACATAATCACCTAGCCTTCCCACAGCTGTTAACAAAGCCAATGTTGACAGGTCATTTTAACTGATGATATTGACTTCAAAAGCAGCATGCTAAGACAGCCTTTTGCTCCGCCAACTTTACCACATTGCATATCCGTGCCAAACTCGGGATTAGATTATATTTCATACCCAAACAAAAACGGGTTCATTTTACCATGGAGAGCTAAATGCATCACTAAAAGACCCAACCACATGGACTTTGGATTCCACATCTGATTGTAATGCAACTTTACTAGAATGTGATGCTACTCATAACTTCAAAATCTGCTTCAATAATCAGTCAAACACTAGAACGAAACATCAGAAAACACAAACATTTAACACTAGAACCAAAAGCTTTCATTTAAAAAAAAAAAACTGACTAGAAGATATCGCTATTGAAGGAAAACCACTGCTGAAAATCAAGCTTTAAGATCAACACAAAACCCATGAAAACTCATTTCTTCTTTCCACCCTTGGCAGCATCTGAAGCCTTTGTCTGCAGAGAAATGGCACAAACCAACATTAAGTGCATTACCATCAAGAATCACCAAAACAAAAAAAACAAAATGCAAGCAAATCAGCTTTACCTTCTTTACTCCACGGATCTTCTTAGCCCTGTTCTTCCTCTCCTTCAACTGCTTTCTCGACTTCTCTACCTTGGTATCAAGTCCATTCTGCCATGGCCAAAAAGAGAAAAATTATTTATATGGATAGAAAATACGAAGACACCGTTAAATTCCTGAAAATAGTGAAATTCAGTTGACACACCCGTTTAAGCTTTTACTCCTAGAATAAGACATTAAGTTCGAAAAATTTCACAATATCACATACTATTTATACTCTTTTCAGGACATATTAAGAACATCTTTACTGAGGTACTTTATAACAAGATTTTAACACCATTACTCTAAGATGACATTTCCAATTTGAAGTACATTGGAATTGTCCCCTTGATAGGCATCTCCTTGAAGTCCAAAGTTGCTGCTAAGCATTGGGACATAAGGACTTAAAGTTGAGTGGATCAAATCAAGTTCCATGAGTAGCACCGTCAATTGGATTAAGACCTATTGGCCAAGTTAAGATCATGAAGGCCATACACCCAGACCACCAAGTAGCCAAATAAAAATGCATTCTAAGTCTTTTTTATAAGCACATTTGATATCTCTGTTTTGGCTACAGCAACATCGTAGGATACCCTTGCTTATATGAAATACACCAATATATACTCATACCATCCCTCTTTACCACCTATTATTCACACAGAACTCTATACATCCTTCGTAACGTAAACTTGGTTTCCCACAGATTCTAAAAGTCCACTTAAGTATTACTTTGAGATTTGTCACTAGAGTGGATCTCAATCATAACAAATTGAGGGAAAAGAAACAATCAGAGCAAACTGGGTTATGCAACATATAACTTCCACGAATAAAAGCACCTATTGTAAGTCAGGAACATGAGAAGCATCTAGGTGCAAACTGGCTACTTAAACACGAGTATTAAGCATCACCTAATTAGGTCTCCAAGCAAGATGCCTTGTAAAGAGAAAAGCATTATACAGCAAGCAGAAAAAAGATGAGAGCAAGGTGGAAAAAAGGGAACCGAAACAATTTACCAATGTTACATGCTATGCCAGAAACGAACTTGAGAATATTAATGATTCTTATCCAATAACTATTAACATCACATGTTATATGAATAATTATTATCCTTATCAAATAAATATACATGCGTATTTATGATATACAAGATGCACCCATCTGTAAACTAGCTCAAAAAATTCTGCAAAGAGAATAGGACAAGCAATATTACCCTGATGAGCCTGTACTTGGGTTCATATTTTTTTGCATTCTCAATGGAATCATAAATCAAACCAAAACCAGTTGATTTTCCACCTCCAAAGTGAGTCCGGAACTTGAAAACAAAGATTGAGTTTGGGTCTTTTACTTCATACATCCTTGACAGCTTCTCCTTCAGCTCAGCCTTTGTATAAGATAAAATGAAAACAGTACATTAACCAAAGTGGCCACTAAGTTGCTTTTAAAATATTAAAATTTAAATACGTTTTCGCACATTTACTGCAGACAAATGTCAAACCCGACAAACCAGGACATAAAACTATATGGTATAACATATACAAGTTCTGAACGTGCTTGAATTCCAGAAAAATATCATACTATCGAAATTCCCATTATTTTGTTAGCCACCAAATTAAAAAAAAAAAAAAAATCCACTTTATAATGACAAAAACAATGGAGAGAGCAGATGTACGTGACTTGGGATTTACCTTGGAAACATTGGGCCTCCCTGGATGAAGAACATCAATTACCTGCCAAAAAAAGACCACAATATAAACAGGACTTTCAATTCCTACCCGGTTAAAAAAAGAGCACAAGAAAATATACAAATTTCAAATCTAGATCTCTTTAGTACAACAGACAAACAAAGCTAACAAGGATCAATATAAGCCTCTCAACCTTGCCAATTATTCTTACGCAATCAATCTAAATTCTACACTGACTTTCAAGCATGGGTAACTGTTGGATAACACTTCCTCGTTTCTTATAACCTCACAACAACAATAATTGAATATATAAGCCTCACTAATACTTCTCACAGTAAACCTCCGCAGCCGAGATAGCACTAGTGCTTTCTTTCCTTTACAAGCCTCTCTCTTAAATTTCGCATCCATAAGGACCCATTAAACACTATAACCACAAAAGCTAAGTTATGCACCGAAGTAAATAGGAAAGCAAGATCCATTCCGTTGTATGGCTACCGGGAAAACGAAGGTAAAGGTAATAGAAAGTGAAATCGGAAACTCACGAATTGCTTTCTGGAGAGGAGTCTGTTGGTCATGAACTTCCTGGTTCTGATGGTCACTGCCTTGTCCGCCATGTTGGAAGTTGAAGATCGGCGAGCCGAGTACAGCACTGGGGCGAAGAAGGCACAAACACGGACAGTGCAATTGGGCAGCTCAGCGGAAGAGAGAGAAAGACTAGGGTTTATATAGCGCTAGGGTTTCAAGTGATACGCTAAGAAAGGCGTTTTGGGCTGGGTTTCTATTATTGTAGTGGGCCTGCTGGACCCATTATAGGACAGGCTTGGCAAATCGCTTTGCAATATAGCCTCTTTTAAAGAAGTTGTTATTCATCTTTATTGTAATTATTTTTAATAATAAAAACTTTAAATGACTTATAATTTAAATTATTAATTTATAAAATCACTTAGAGATAAATTAAATTAACTAATTTATTTATAAATGAAAATGATTTAGATATATAATTTATTAATAAACTTTAAATTATAAATGTGATAAAAAAAATTGCATTTCTGTTCAGTGTTTTTGATAAATAATGAGATAATTATATTTGAGAAACCCCTTAATATTAATATCAGGAATATTAAAATCAAGGGGTTTTTTCAGATGAGATGAGGCTGAGAATCGCCCATTTCAGAATGAATCACCGCCTAGATTTCCTCAACCCCACCTCCTCGCTCTCTTCCGCACCAAAATCCCAAACAAATATCCCCCACCCTTCTTCTCTTCTCTCACCAAAAACCATAAATCCAATCCTCCGACCCCAACTCCATGGCCACTTCTTCCTTCGTGGAAGCCACCCCATTGAAATGGAAGCAAACCTTCCCATTTCTTCTCCCCCATCCTCATCTAATCCCAACCAGCACCACCTCCTTCACCAGACCCGTTAAATTTGGCAGCGGAATCTTGTATTTAAAGCTCCAAGGCTCCCCTAGATATAGCGTTAGATGCTTCCTTGTCGCGAAGAATAAGCATTTAACTGACCGGGACTTTGACAATTCTGTCTCGCTTTGTAATGAAAAATGCAGGAACCTGTTTGAAATTGTTGCAAATTCTGTATATAACATCATAAAGGCATTGAGAAAACCCGCGATTGCCGCGGTCCTGTTGGGGTTGCTATTAATGTACGATCCCAATTCGGCGTTGGCGGCCTCTGGAGGTCGAATGGGTGGGAAGTCGTTTTCGTCGCGGTCTTCATCCTCTTCTTCGTCGTCAAGGAGTTATTCCGTGCCAAAGACGTCGAACCGGGGGTTTTCTTACACGGTGCCGTATTACGCCCCTTCACCTTTCGGTTTTAGCGGTGGCGGCGGCGGATTCTACGTGGGGCCGGCTGTCGGGGTCGGAGTGGGGGGTGGGTCGAGTTTCTTTTTGATTCTAATGGGTTTCGCGGCGTTTGTCTTGGTTTCGGGGTTTCTTTCGGATCGTTCGGATGGTGGTGTTCTTACTGCTACCGAGAAGACAAGTGTGTTGAAGCTTCAGGTATTATGCAAATTCGATTTTTCTCTTATTGACATGGATTTGAATGAAGTAATTTCTGTTACATTAGTGAGAACGTTAATGTAAAGTGGTTATATAATTGCTGACTTTGACCATCATAGTTGTTGGTCTTATTAGAATGGTCGATAAAATCTTCTCCTTCGTATATGTATACGTCCCTTGTTCATGGGATATGCTTCTGGTTTTCATTAATGAAATTTTGATTACTCATTGAGAAACAGAAAAAATGACTGGTCAAATTGAATCATAAGCTAGTATGATATCTCTGACAACACAAACACTAGCAGTATAAACATACCAGCGATTAGTTAGGCAGCTCTTTTTATTTTTTCATTTTTTTATTTTTCCCTTGATACGTGCTTGGGTTGTTTTTTTAGCTAACCTTGATGCATATTGCTTTTCTCTTGATGAGGGTAAGGTTGGTTTGTGATGGGCCAAGGATTGGTGGGTTTAAGTCGTATTATTTTATTTTATTTTTATTTTTATGAGATGGATTAATTAACATTAAAGCTGTTTTCTGTTCTATGAAGCCACATAATGAGCGCCAGAAATCACGTATTGATAAGTGTAATCTCATATGGAGTATGAGTTGAAATGCTTGGAGAATTCCTGAAGCTACTATAGTCAACATGCTAAAATGTTGGCTATAGTTTTTTTTACCGATAAAAAACAAATGCTCAGAAAATATAGAACATTGGCCCCCTTAATAGTAACATCGGATCCAATGAAATGATTTTGGCCCCTGTAAGTTGAGTACTTGACAATTTGGAAAATGGGCAACAGTCAAGGATATAGATTAGAAATTGAAAGTTTACGACGAGTATTCTTGCATATTGTGAGCTCAGATTTAGATAGTTGGTTCATTTGGTTGCCTATGAAGTAAAAGTTGTATGTTTTCATGTCATTGTAGAGAACGTGCTTGTAATAACTTGAGTTATGATGCACTTAAAATCTTTATTGAAGTTCTGATGGCAATAATTCTGAATTTTTCTCATTATCGTTTTTTCTTAGGTTGGATTGTTGGGCTTGGGGCGGTCACTCCAAAGAGATCTTAATCGGATTGCTGAAACTGCTGATACATCTAGCTCTGGGGGTTTGAGCTATGTGTTGACAGGTGGAGCTTCTGAATAAGTATATTTGTTATTCATATTTAATGATAAGAAATGTCCTCTTTTCTCCATCAAATAGCTAGTGGATATGGTCATCTTAGGCAAATTTACATGTGATGTTTGATTTTACGTATCAAAATATGTGTGTGTGTGTGTGTGATATTTGATGCCTGAAAAAAATTATTCCAACGAACTTTGCTGGCAGGTAAGTTAGTCATGGGTCTATTCTGTTCCTGAATTTCTCTGTTTATGTAATCCTGGTTACTAAAAAGTTATACCTGAAATGGGGACTCACTCTCTCTTAAAATCAGGATTTTGAGTGAGAGTTGGTTGTAATCTTGCAGGTGTATCAGTTAAATTACCGAGATCACAAGCACTCGTTGGATGAGCATAGAGTTTTCGTTTATAACACTTTATTCCATCGGTCAATTGTAATAGATTCCAAATTCAAATGGAATGAATATTCCTGAACTCTTTGTTTACTTAGCCATCATGCCTAGGTGTTGCTCTTGTATATGTACCATGTGCTTGGGCTATGCCTATTCCTCATCAAGAAAATCTGTATTTACTGATAAAAAAAAAAAAATACCTAGGGCGGAAAAGGGAAAAGAGAGGTAAATTTGTAAATTTGAACCCTATTCTGAAGGTGAGGTGATGTCCAATTCCTACGGGGTAAATTGTTTGCCACTAGGCACAAGGTGAAGGGAAGATAAGATTGGGAATCATATAGAATAATTCAAATAGTTAGTTGTGAAAATGCACCAACTATCATCAATGTTAAAATGAAAATTAATCATCTTAAGTTTTAATAGGAATAGTGCATTCTTTAGTACTTCCATTGATTACCTAAGTTTAAGAAATAATTAATCAGTACAAATGTTGAAGTTATAGGTTCTCTCTCTCTCTCTCTCTCTCTCTCTCTCTCTCTCTCACTTTTTTTGTTTTGTTTATAGGTTCTTTATTTGATAAGTTTGTTTATAGGTTTTAAATGTTACATATTAAAAAAAAGATCTTTAATGTTAGCATATTCTTTAGCTAGATCGTGATACACCCCATATTATAAGGATAAAGGTAGGTGGTGTATGGGATCCCACATTGCTTGGGAATGAGAAGTTCTTTCTCTTTATAAGATTCCAAAGGATCTCTAATTGTATCATTGACTAATCCTTTTGGAGTATAGGGCATATGGTTTGGATCTTCCATTGGGGCGTTACAAATGGTATCAGAGTTTATCCCAACCAGAAATGTTTGTGATATCCCATATGATAAGGATAAGGGTAAGTGGTGTATGAGATCCCATATTGCTTGGGAATGAGAAGTTCTTGCTCTTTATAAGATTCCAATGGGGCTCCACTTGTATCATTGACTAGTTCTTTTAGAGTATAGGCCATGTGGTTTGGGCCTTTCATTGGGGCGTTACAAATGGTATCAAAGCCTATCCCAACTAGAAATGTGGGACTTGAGCCATGCCACCTACGACGGACTGACCCGATGAGGATGTTGGGAATTTAAGAGGGGTAGATTGCGATACCCCATATGGTAAGGATAATGGTAGGTGGTGTATATCTCATATTACTTAGGAAGGAGAAGTTTTTGCTCTTTATAATATTCCAATGGGGCTCCAATTGTATCATTGATGAGTCCTTTTGGAATATAAATTATGTGGTTTGGGCCTTCCATTGAGGCGTTACAAATGGTATCAAGATTGAGCGAGGTTGGAATTGATGAAGACTATTTTTCAGTGAGTGGATCTCCTATGCAGAGTACAGGGTTTTGTCTGTAGATTGGGTGGGGATTCCTCATATACAACAACCATGAGTATGCTGTACATTGACTAATGCATATGGGTTTCTATTCTGCATAGTTTTTTAATTCCTATGATGTCACCATTACTTTGCCATGGGGCTATCAATATAACTATGGGTTGTCATCCTCTTAAAAAAACCTGTAATGTTATGAAGACCAAGATTTAAATTGGGTTTTTCTAAAGACAAGGTTATTTCTTCTATAAGTTGGGCCAAGGTGGGTACGGTGCTCAAGATTAGCAGCTTGGCATGGTTGTTGGATTGCAAGGTTTCTTCCTTGCCTATGAAATACTTGGGACTACTGCTGGGGGCAACTTTTAAGTCTCGAGCCATTTGGGATGGGGGTGGTGGAGAAAGTTGAGAGAAAGCTCGTAGGGTGGAAACGAATGTATCTATCAAAAGGAGGGCGACTCACTCTAATTAAGAGTTCTTTAACTAACCTCCCCACATATTTCCTTTTACTCTTTCCTTTGCCTGCAGGGGTGGCGACTAGAATTGAGAGATTATTCTGGGCTTTCTTGTAGGGGGAATGGGGGAGGAAACAAAATTCTATCTTGTCAATTGGAACAGAGTTTGTTCTCCAATTCAGTATGGCGGCTTGGGAATATGTGATTTGAGGATGTTCAATAAAGCTTTGTTGGGAAAATGGTTATGGAGGTATCACTTAGAAGGGGACATGCTATGGAAGGAGATTATTGATTCCAGATATGGGAGCACGTGGGGAGGCTAGTGTTCCAATGAAGTGAAGGGGGGGGGGGGGGGAATGGTGTGGGCTTATGGAATTATGTTAGAAGGGTTTGGTAGGGTTTCGAAAGCCACTTACAGTTTGTGGTGGGAGATGGTTACGGAATCAGGTTTTGGCATGATGTTTGGCGTGGAGAGTGCGCTTTATACAGGGCATTCTCAGCACTCTATTGTATTGCAACTAATAGTGAGGCCGCTGTGGCTAATATGCGGGCTTTCTCCCATGGTTCTCATTAGTGGAATGTCCTTTTTAATAGAGATATTCATGATTGGGAATTGCATGCTATGTCTGATTTTTTTAGGTTGCTCTATTCTATGGGAAATACTATGGCTCTAGAGGATAAGATGCAGTGGAGGGCCAATGATAGCAAAAAATGTACAGTCAGGACATACTACATGATTTTGTCAGCCCAAGGCCATGTTTCATTCCCATGGAAGAGGATTTGGAGATCCCGGGTGCCCTCTAAGGTAGCTTTCTTTGTTTAGATTGTCGCTCTTGGGAAGATCTTGACTACGAACAATCTGAGAAAGAGGGGAATTATCGTGATGGATTAGTGTTATTTGTGCAAAAATCATGGCGAATCTGTAGATCACTTACTATTGCGTTGTGAAGTCACAAGGGGGCTTTGGAATGAGATCTTTAGAAGAATGGATATTGCTTGGGTAATGCGTTCGAGGGTGGTGGATTTATTGGCTTGTTGGAAGCAGCTTCAAGGCCAACCTCAAGTGGCGACTGTATGGAAGATGATTCCATTGTGTATCATGTGGTGCACATGGTTGGAGAGGAACGAGAGATGCTTTGAAGATAGGGAG
This sequence comes from Carya cathayensis, assembly GCA_011037825.1. Taxonomy (NCBI): domain Eukaryota; kingdom Viridiplantae; phylum Streptophyta; class Magnoliopsida; order Fagales; family Juglandaceae; genus Carya; species Carya cathayensis. Next base: position 347,715 of record QGSO01000391.1, on the reverse strand, counting down.
CGCACAATGGCGGAGTTTCAGAATTTTTTATGCGCACTTTAATGCTTTGGTTTTTTGCCATTGTACTTAATGGAAACAATGTCCATGACTTTCTTTCCTTAACCTAGAATGTATTTAGGTGTTCTTTTGTATACTTCCTGTGTACACGGGTTATGCCTATTTCATTCATATGAATAAAATTTCTTACTCATAAAAAAAAAAAAGGTTGGGCCAAGGTGATCTTGTAAAATGAGTGTGTGATATTCTTCCTTTAATCAATAAAATTTCTGATTAGGAATAGATGAAGGAAATTTTCTATTATTGAATACATTAGGGAATGTCAGAAATTTAGAAAAAGGTTAGCTCGGAAGTACAGTTGAACAGAAAGGTTGCCTTCTTGAAGAGATAATGCAATCTCTTTAAATCAACCTTGGGCCATAGGACAGCTGGAGTGGGAATCCAAATTCTTTATTTAAAAAAATTATTTTTTCCTCGTCTAGATGAGAGAGTTGCTTTATTTTACTGATATTGATACAAATTGAGTTGAAATTGTGGTAAAAGTCACCCATCAATCAAAAAGAAATTGTGGAAAAAGTTTATTGAATCCAGTGACAATTTAGACAGAAATGTACAAAGGATTATGCAAATAAATAAACAATCCTGTGAGTTCGAATGCTGTAGAGATAGCTCGTGTCTTTAGAAAAGTTTCACATATATATGTCTGTCTAAGGAATGTGCTGTAGCTTAAGATACTATTATTTTATGTTGATTCACACTAGTGTGCTGATAAAGAATTTTCCAAATGGCATCAAAATCTTGAAAATATTCTTTTTAGTGATTCAAGAATGGTCATCACCATAATGTTGACTTGTTCAGATATGGGACTGATTTTCTGATCATTCGTAACATCCCCCAAGGTATTTTGATTTGGTGGCAAGACCATGTGATGTCTACTTATTGTATTGCTTCTTAAATTGTATGTCGTTATCATATCATTAGCCCATCGCATTTAAGATGGAAATAAAAGACTAATATTTCTTCTTATAGCATAGGTTTTTGGTCATAATTTTGTCTTCTTACAACTGCTTCATCTAAGACTTCTCATATGAAACATGAAAAGCTGGGGCTTTCTTGTTATTTTGGTAGTTGTTAATTATCTTAAATTTCTGAATGTCTTTCTTCTGGGTGCAGAGACAACGCTAGCTTTGCTTCGGCATCCTGATTATTGTATCTCAGGTTATTCATCTGTAAGTTACAAACCAGTTTATCTATTGAACCGAAAAATCACAGTTAGGTTCTATGTTTTTCTAGCAAACAAACGAGAGAAAGAAGGGGGCAGGGGAGTGTCGCACACTAGTATGTTATGGTCACACACAGCACGTAGACACCACTCAAGGACAATGGTAATTTTTTTAGATCTGTTGAGTGATTAGATTAAAAAAACATCTCTTTTTTAGATTTACATATATAAAAAGTAACAATTTATGTAGTTTATCTTGACATTTTGGATTTTCTCTTACTTATAAAAAAAAATCTTGACATTTGGGATTTAGCATATCTTTATCGATCTTTTTTCTTTTATTTTTATTTTTTTTCTTCAATTTAGTTTGACTAGATCTCAGCAATGTTTAAACATGCATACTTGTGCCATTCTTGCAGGTGGATTTAAAGAAGGGCATGGAGGATGGAGAGAAACGCTTTAATCAACTTTCTATTGAAGAACGGGGTAAATTTGATGAGGAAACACTTGTCAATGTGAACAACATTAAAATGCAAAGCACAGCCAGTCAGAGATCTAATGGATTCAGCAATGAGTACATAGTGGTAAGGTCAACTTTTAGATGGGTTTCATTAAAATGTATTTAAAGAGACTCCAGTTAAGGATTTTTTGTGGTAATTTTCTATTTATTTATGGGTTTAGTTTATTTAAATGCATGAATTATAATTTGTGATAATCCTTTATTCCTATCTAAGGTGTTTTCTCCCATCTTTCTTCATATGCATGAGCATTATAATTTATTATACGCAAACACCTCTATCATGGTCCAATGCATCACCCAGTGCACCCTAAATAAAGTTACCTAACTGTGTCACAAACTAAAAGAAGATCACCCATGCAACATTTATCCACAATAATTTTTCCACCTTTTCCCAAATTTCCAATTGTTTACCAGAGACAGTTATCCATCCAAATCATGCTACTTTTCTTGGTATCTGTACACTCCAGATACTCTTCCCATTAAAGACCATCAGCAAAACATCCTCCAAAAACCTCATAAAAAGAACAGACCTCAAACTTTTTATTCTTAGAAGACCTCTAGAAAATTTTTCTTTCCCTTCACCTGAAGGAATAGAGTACAGTGGCTCCAAGAAATCAATATTGATTGGTTTTCAATTTTCTGATGACATGATTTGCATTTTCTTTTGTTGTATCTACATACTTGCATTTTTGGTGTAGAAAAGAGAACCTAAATCGAACAAATACCCTCCATGAAAAGGCACACCTGAGGGAAATTCCTCTTGTAATTTTAGAATTCAGGAACACTAGGTCTACCATGTTACAATAATCTAAACTTTTAACTATGTTTAGTAGCACAGCTACTTATAGTACTTCTGAGAAGGATTTAGGTTTGCCTTTTTGTAGTTAGGTCTCAGAAGTTTCAATTTTTATCATGGAGAAAATATGGCGCTACTCTTTTCTGGTGGTGGGTTATCATTGTAGAGTCAACTAGGTTGGGCATACTTTACTGACATTAGAGCCACACCAAGTGCCCCATTAAAATGAACACAATAAATTTTAAATTAATTTTTGGCTGATAGCAACCACTTTAGGTCTTCCTGTTGATAGGTTAATAGACCATAGATGATTCAATCTCAACATTTGTTAAGCTTATATGCCTTTTACAAATATCATAATAGACCAATCTACAAACCTGACCTATGGGAATATTATGGGATTGTGAGGGCCAGATATAGCAAAGCTATGTTTGGTTAGTGAGGTGATTTGAGATCATCTCAGACTATCTCACTACTATTCACTACTTTTTTATTACTATTTATTACTTTGTCACTACTATTCACAAATCATCTGAAATCACCTCAACATCCAAACGTATTTGATATAGAGCTCCAAGGGAAGGTTTCCACCATCTATTTTTCTTTTCTTTTTTTTAGCTGTTCCCATTATCCTTGTGATAAGAGAGACCTCCTTGGCATGCCTTTGATAGTAAATGTGTTAGGTTACCCGATCTATGACTCTGAGACAGCAAAGCCGGTTTGTCTATGCTTCTCAATCCAAGTGCTCCTACGACCTCTTATAGACTTATAATAAATCAGCCTCTTCACAGCTGGGTTCATTTGCTCTCAGTTAACTAGTCGCAATCTTATGGAAGTGATAGCATGTTATGCTCTTTCAATGCATTTGTTTCATCTACAAAATTTAATGCCCAAATTGCATGAAGTGCTTGACGGCCATGCTTTTAATATGGTAACCTGATATGCATATTCTCTGATCATGGCATCTATAACCGAATGGCCTATTTCTAGGACAAAGGATCATTGCAATTAGAAATGTAAAATTCCCTTTTGCCATTTCTGTGACATAATGAGGTTTTTGTTAGACAGATAACAATCTTGGTGGCTGCTGAAGGAGTACATAAGCTGCCTGCCATCAATGGCAGCGGGGACTTGAAAGAAGCCTTGCAAAAGCTTGGATCCATTCCCTCGAGCAAGATATTAGTAAGAATGAAAACATTTCTGCAATTATTACTTTTATATTATTTATTTTTTGTGCCTGATCTTTTGTTTTCATGCAGGCAGTTGAGGTATTGTGGACCCCTCAGAATGAAAATGACACTTTGTCGGAGCGAGAGCTTCTCGAAGATTATCCACTTTTGAGGCCTCTGTAATAGTATTTCAACGGACTACCTTTTCCCATGCAGGAAGAGGTATGAGCTGAACTGCTCATTGGATTTAAAATGACATTTGAGTAAGAAAAAATTGTCTATAGTACACAGAAATGATGTTTTATAAGATAGTTTCTTAATGTACTGGATTCATAAGCTTTTAGGCACTGGTCTGTATATTTAGTATTTACTTTAAAGCCTCAGCTTTCTTTCACCCAGTTGTTCATTCTGCAATCCATTTGAGTTGTAAAGGTGAACGTTGGTATTTTCACTTTTGATAATATATACCGTGAATAATGTTTTTAATCTTGACAGAGATGTATATTATTTCTGAGCATCATTATTTTCCTTCTCCATTTCATGTCTCTCAATTTTCCTTCTCCATTGCTGGGCAGAATCTTATTAATGTATTCATTGTAATTATGTACAACCATTGACACACTGAATCCATCCTCTGGAACTTCCTTTTCCTTTTACCTTTTTTTTTTTTTAAAATAGAGTTCGAAAACATGAGTTGGACCCTTGTTGTACTTTTGGCACGTTGCGGTGTACTTGTGGGGATGGTCCAATCCAATGGTAGCAGATGGAGATTGTGAATCATGAAATTTTACATTTTCATATGATTAATTCAAGTTTGGATTGCAGCTTATCGACGTTCCCATGTGGAACATTCTCTGTGTGCTGTTGGTGTAGGAGTCTAATTTATATTGAAGTCCTCCAGATCCTTTTAATCAGCATATTGGAGTCCTCGACTTTTAGCTCTGACATAGTCTCCATGCCAAAGTCCAAAACAGTTTTTCCCCTGAAGTCCATAATACAAAGTAAAGTTGTTTTGCCCATTGTTGGCGATGTGTTGTGGTGTCAGATTTGGATGGTACATAAATAAACCTAAATCTGACCCATTTAATTAAGCGAATCAGATCAATCAACTTGAGTTGTGACAAGTTGATTTTCGGGTTGTATGAGTCAAGGTACTTGTTGGTCGTGCTCTAGTATTTTTAATGTATCAGCTAGGGGAATTTTGCATGGCCAACAATTGTGCTTGCGTTTAATGTCATGCGGATGAGGTTGTTGATATTTTGGAATACTTGGGGCTTAGATTCAGGCTACCTGCAAATGGCGTGGTTTAGTGGGTAAGGGTTGGCATCCGAGTAGGAGAATGACAAGGACATGTCCAACATGACACCTTTGGTTTTCTAAATTTCTTTAAAGCCCTCACCTTTTCACTTATTTTTGAACTGTATGTACCTAACAATCGCCTCTCTTTCTGGCATTACATGACTCTGATCAACAACCTCAAATCTTCATTTTTAAACTGTGATCATCACCTTTTGCTCGCTCTCTTTCTACCAAATTTTTAAATACCGCCTGGAGACCCTACAATACAAATTAATCACTGCAAATATCCCCTAGCTTGAAGTTGAGGTCAAGTACTTTTGAGATTGGAAGTCGAAGAAGTATATGAAGATAAGATTGAAGGGTGCATGACTGGGGACAGATCATACAATATGGGTTTCATTTATGTAATGAAACGTAACATGCATGGGACACCAACGTCTAATTATTTTCTAAAAATATCAAAAATTTCATTTTTCTGCATATAATTATTTATGGGGTTGATTTTCAACAACTTTGGATAACATTTAAATATGGCTTCGTGTGGTCTGTATACTCTGTATGATAAATGGAGCTCAAAATAAACGTTTCAAGGATCATCAAGTAAAGCAGAAAGAATGTGTGAATATTGTTTCCAACGAAGAAAGAGAGTTACAATTCAAAATAGGTGGGCTTTCGAATGATGCATTATCGATGAGAAGTCATACCATGCATAGGTGTAAAGAATGAAAGATCACTAATATTTATTTATTTATAAAGGCAAAAGTGACTTTTGCTGCTGTGGACGTAAATCAGCAAAATGATAAGGAACCAAACTTCCCATCATATCATCATGATCGTATCATTAATACGAGAAAGGGTAAAATAATAGAAAAAGTAAAAAACAAAAAGTGCCGAGCTTTTCAATTATTCATAAGTGGATGTCTGTATGTGAATTCCACATTTTTCCATTAGATCCAACCTTCTAACTTATTAATGATGATAATGCTTTGTCGTTTATGAAAAAAAGAGTTTGAATCAAAGTTGGCTATTGGGTTCATTAAAGACCACAGGAATTATATCTTCACGTCTACTTTTTGCAAACATGCAACGCTTTTAAATCTGCTAGATTTTTATTAAAAGGAGGCAGATCTTTCCATGTTCCTTAAATTAAAAGACAAACATATCTTTGATTAAACACACAGCTTAAATCTGATCAGATATTTGACAAGACATTAAAAAATTCTCACTTAAGCTAATATAATGATACATTTGGTCTGCATAGTTGTCATTGAAACTCGAGTAATTTCAGTCATAAGGCATGGGTTTTGCTGTGCATTTAAATTAATGAAAAGATAAATCAGATTCTGATATCAAAATTTTTTAAGCAACGAGATGAGATCAGTGACCCAGAAAAGTAGAGGTCAAAAGGTACAATTTTTGTACAATCTAAGATATGATTATGAGGTGGGTTTGTGTGTAGTTTTAATATGTCAGAGTGAGGTTGTGTGAATTGAATGCGTGGACCATCCCATATTGATGGAACCATCTTGGCCATGTGGATGTGGCTAATCCACATACAATTTTATCAGAATGCATGGAGCATCGTTCTTTTTGTGGGCCATATATATGTTTTTGATTCTCCTTCAATCCGCTCTTAAAAAAAATTGAGACAAGTGGGGAGCCTACCAAAGGCAACACATATGCCTTTGAAAAACACTCTCATTGCCCAACTCATCACTTAATAATTCTCTCTCTTATTATTATATACATACTAAAAGAAATGTAAGAGCATGAGAAATTCATTATTAAATAAATAAAAATTTACTTATAAACACACTTTATAAAGTGCTTATATGACACAATTTCATTTAGAAGAGAAATTTTAAGTTTTGAATCTTATAAATAGGTTAGGGTGGTACCATAATAAATACCTCAAAACAAGGGCATTGTACATTCGAGTTTCCGGTGAGAGAGATGGGGATGGAGATGGGCACTCCAAGCTGACCTTGGGATGAAATTTTAAGGGTATCTTATTTATGTGAATTTATGAAAATCAATTTTCCACCATTTTTTATTTTTATTTTTTATTTTTTTATAGTTTTGTGCTCCAAATTAAAACTTTTGGTTCTACTCACTCGACCAAGTTTGGCAGACCATGGCCAGTAAGTTTTAGGGACACAAACTTAACCAAATAGTTACATGACTTGCAGATGCTTCTAGCCTAAAGCATACATCCGTTTATTTTGCTATCTTAAATGACAACCAACGTGCTGGTGGGTGTCTCTGAGAGAGACACACACAACACACACACTCAAAGTATGAAAGTACATTTGGTGAATCTGGTATTGCCTGGCCAAAAAAGAGTAGATTCGTTAATGTTACAGCCTCTATGAATGGAGAGATAACATAAGAATCCAAAGTACCTTATAGATTGATTTATACATCAATAGCATCAACTGGTAGAGAAACTGTCCTGTGCAGAGAATGTGGAAGAAGTGACCCTGTGTAGAAACTCTTGGCAGCAACGATATCCTCTGCATCAGGGGAATCCTTCGTGCCCTGACAACTCCTGGCTCTTTGGGTTCCTAAATCGGGGCAGCTTTTATTGACTTGAGCACTGCGATTCGAACTAAGATGACCATCATAAGCAGAAGACTTCATGGGAGTTCCATTGTCATCCCCTTGTAGTGTTTTGGATACTAAAGATGCCAAAAGACCATTATCTAATTTGTTTTCGCCATTTCCACAAATTAATGATTTTGATGCAAGTCCTAACCCTTGATCCCTGAGTTCCCTCAAGCCCAAATGGTACTTTGCTTTGAGCCATCTCAATTCCTGCTCAGTTTCTTTCTCATAACTTTCTGATAAGTTACTAGACAAGGACGGCTTCAATAAAATAGAATAGGAACCTGAGAAATTTAGAACCGAGTTTCCAGCTTTGGATGGATTATTATTATTCACATTACCCTCAGTCTCATCCTCGGCTGATACTAATTGCTCTGGTTTATCATATTCTTCAGAGTGGCCCTGTCCAGAGCCAACTGAACTAAGTGCGGGGCTGTCATGCTGACCCCAGATATCATGATAATGCAAACAGTCTGATTGGCTTGATACATTCGGTGCATCCTCTGTCACATGATGCTCAGACTCCTCAGCTTGGAATGTAATTTCCTCGAACCGGCCACGCATAGCAGCACATCCCTGTCTACAGCATTGAAGAAGCAAGTTCTTTATGCCTTGGTTATTTGACAGGATATCAATGAGGGAGCCGCTAGAGGTATGTTTGGAAGCACAATTGTGACAGAAGTTTTGATTAGCAAAGTGGGGTGTTTCCTCAATTCCTGGCCCCGTCCTCCATTCAGGTATCAAGCAAGCTATTTCCCCATCGATCATGTCTGCTATTCTGGTGACATCCTGATCGGTAATATCCAGTTCCGAAACCATTTCAGTCGCTACGCTCAATGCTGTATCTGTCTCAATGTCGAATGGGAAATAAATGTTTCGGATACGACCTGGAAAAAGAGAGAAATTGAAGTGCCACATTTAATTCCACCAGGAGGGAAAGTAAGCAATCTACTAAAATAAAGTCAAAGGACAAGAGACGAGATTCCAACCTTCTTGATCTGAAATTCTAAGTCTTAAAAAGACACCACCATCTTCTCTCCTTTTCCCTTTGATACTTATGTCAACGTCTTCAGAATGTTCATCATCCTGGTACGCAAAAAGTTCAATTCCATTTGGTTCGATCTCAACTGGATGATAACCCCATTCATTTTCAGTTTCAAAATCATAACCATTTGTGTATCCATTACTATATATGCTATTACTGCAATTATGTTCGAGGAACGGCTGCCTTGCAAGGGAACCAGCCTCATCTAGTTCTCTACCGTAACCTCCGGGTCTCAAATCATATTCACAATCATCTATCTGGAGAAAAGGGTCATCCAGAAGCTCCCTCGCAGAAAGCCTTAGAGATACAGTTGCCAAGCATTTTTCCACAAATTGTCGCACTTCAGGATCCTTCACTTTGTACAAAGCCTCTGGTTTTTTCCCCTAAAGAACTAAAGCAAGTGAAATCCAGCCTTTTTCTTCATTTGTCTAAACAAATAAAAGCATGCCGGCGTAGAGAGTGACGGGGAAAGAGAGAGTCCACTTACAGAAGTAACTTTCTTGTAAATCTGGGCAGAATGAGTGCATTCACTATACGGATATTCAAAAGTGATCATTTCCAAGACGCACATCCCAAACGAGTAAATGTCAACTAACTCATTGTAAGCCTCCTCATAAACTTCCGGAGCCATGAACTCTGGAGTACCTGAAAAGAAAATACAGAACCGTAAAACCATGTGAACTTCTACCTGAGATGTCTTCCCTTAATCAAATACACCGGCAATATTAAAATAGGAAAGAAGATGTTAGAACAGATATAGCTTCTTCTGTCATTGTAAATTCAGTATATAAAACAAGGTCTCCACCAACTTCCGTTCTAGCTCTAGTTGTTGATAGATTTCAACTAGATTTAATGATCTGAACAAAAATCTTCATAGTATTTGAACGTGCTATACGTACCAACACATCGAGCCGCATGTGATTTACGGAGAATTGCGGCAAGACCAAGATCGCCAATCTTAACTTCCCCTTGGTTCCCATTAACAAAGATATTGTCACACTTGAGATCTCTGTGGATTACTGGAGGTTCTCGGCCATGAAGATAAAGAAGCCCTCTCAAGATCTGCCTACACCAGTGCTTTACTGCCCTAATGTTAACTCTCTTGTGCTTCAGTCTGTACCTGTCAATAATAATAACAAAAATAAAACACCAGGGAACCCTTAAAACTAATCACCAATCCCAGACCCGCATAGCAGAGCAAAAGTAACGGAAAAACAAGCAAATAGACAAGGCAATCACTAAGATTCCAAAAAAAAAAAAACGCTTACTGCCTCAGAGTCCCAGAAGTGAACATTTCCGTAACAAAGTTGATGTTCCTATTTGCAGTATCAACCCAAGAAGTGTAAAATTTCATAATGTTCTGGTGCTTCAGTGTCTTAAGGAGATGAATCTCACAATAGAGTCTTTCAAGATCTTCAGGGCTTTGCAGGAAATCATAAAGCTTGACCTGGTTCCAAGCAACTTCAATGCCTTCATACTCATCAAATGCCCTGTAACTGCAATGATGAAACACCAAAAACTGACAAATATATCAAATGCCCATTCACAACAACTATCAGAAAGGCCCAAGAGAGCTCAAATTTTGAAGAAACCTGAGATGGGTATGCAACAAGTCAAGTGAAGGACCAAAAAAGGTTCAATTTGAATTTGAAGGAAAATCTACTTAGAGGTAAATAAGGATGATTTAAAATTCATACACTGTCTTTGAAGCTCCTTTGCCGAGGATTTCATTGTACTGCAACAAACGAAGGAGCCAAAAAATATTAGATTCAAAGTGGAGAGAGAGAGAGAGAGAGAGAGAGAGAGAGAGAGAGAGAGAGAGAGGTGTACTCTGCCATATCTGCCAGTTGGATCAACTTCAACAAACTCAGAGTACTCCGATTCAAGATGGGTAGGATCATTCATCCTCTACTTTTTTTTCCTCAGAATTCTTGGCTCTCTTTTTTTCATTCATCTGACTAGCTTTCCCTCTGTGACTCTGCTTCTACAACCCTTCTGACATGCACACAGAATTTATCATTAAAAAAAAAAAATTATTTACGAGGGAGAGAGAGAGAGAGAGAGAGAGAAAGAGAGGCGTGAGTTAATAATAATGAGAAGAGTCCGGGATAAGGCGAGGATTATTTGTAAAAAGTGTCACATGTTTTGGAGGAAAGAAACAGAGAGCCACCCACTCACGACGGAACGTGACAAACACAGACGGCAGACCTATAGTTTTGTTTCTGCTGGCCTGCAAATGTGTAGAAACACGGATTTCTACCATCTTACATATCAATTTCTACCATCTTACACATGAAATTGACTATGAAAAATTATACTATTTATATTCAAAAACCTTTACCCTACACACCATTTACATAATATAATTTTATTTTTAAATATTATAAATTAAATTATATCATATGAATAGTATGTGATATAAAATTCTTTAAATAACACTTTAATTATTATTAAAATGTATTAAAGTTTGATGGCAGCGTAGGACATTGCATGTTATCTTGGATTTCTTCCATCAACATGATTATTAATTATAGTAAAGTAGTGATTTTGTCTTTATAAGTTAATAATAAAATGTCTAAATATATAAATAATATATTGACATTGATAGAGGAGGTTTGAAAGGGTTGTTAGTCAAATCTCTGATAAAAATTAAAATACAGTATTAGTAGAGTAGTTGAAAATTTCTTTGATCTAATAATTGTTTCCGCGTAATGATGATGATCATGAACTATAGAAGATATTGGCTTATTTAATGGTGCGAGACGAGAAGATTCTAATAGGAGCATTGCTACTCATAAGTCTAGTATACTACACACTTCATATTTTTTATTTTTTAAAATTTTTTTTTAGATTTTTTCTTTTTAAACTATTTCAATTTTTCTATTTATTATTTATATACCAAACATTTGATAAAATAAAAAAATAAAAAAATAGATGGTGTGTGGTGTAGGGGCTTATGTTTATAATTTTTCTTCCAATAGTACTTGTCTCGAGCGAAAATCACGAAGCCCTAGACACCGGCCTTAACCTTCCAAAAAAAAATAAAATTAAAAGGGAGTCAATTGATAAAAATTTTATAATTAAAATTTGTTTGAATTTAATTTTTAAATAATTAAATTGATTTTTAAAATTTTATCTTTAAATAGTTTTTTAAAAGATTTTTTTATTTATTATCAATCTTAATGTTATGTAATTTATTTACTTTATATTATTACTTTATTAAATAATTGCATGGTTGAAGTTTATATATATGGGTACTTTGGTAATTTTATCATCTTTACACACTACATTTATTTTTATTATTTTTTTATTTTTTTCATAATAAGTATATGATAAATGAATGATAAGTAGAACAACTCAATTAGTTTAATAAGAATAAAATAAATAATAAAAAATAAATTTTTAATACATAAAGTGTATGGTATGTGATGATGAATAGTATCCGTCTATAATTATTACCAGCTTAATTAATTATCTGGCATTTACCTATATATTATATAGCTACGTCGTTTTCAAGAGCAAGATGATAAGAGCGGCCGCGCGCTTTGTTTTCAAGAGCAAGCTTACATATAATGTCTTGGTACATGGATGGCTTTGGCGACACAGCTGTGAATGAATGGAGCATGACGAAATCACTGCAACTTCGCTGATAGAGCGTTAAGGCTTTGTGGTTGTTGTCATATGCTGCATATTTGACAGGCAGTTTCTCATGCTCATGGTCAAAAAAACAAGGGGGGCAGCATGGCCAACAATCTCAATGAGGTGGAGTGCAAAGATAGGAACTTGTAACAGGGACTAACATCAACTTGGTTCAATATAATTTTAAACTGAATTTAACATTCAAATACCTAATTTTCAAATCATTAAACTCATCTCAATTTAAAACATCTTTACAAATGGGATCCACAACATTTTTCAACTCAACCCTCTTAACCTGCGGGATCTATAATTTTTTTTAATGTCTCATAAATACATCTAAATTCATTTTAACATCCAAACACATTTAAACTTATCTTAAGTGGGTCACACAAAATTTTTTCCACCATTTCAACTAATTTTTATTTATAAATAACTCAACTTATCTCAACTAATTAGCTCAACATCTAAACAGGATTAATGCTGCATGTATATATATGGTAGATGATCACGTTCCTGAAGCAAACATTTTTCTTTTTCATAGCTCTTTTATAAATGTATGTTTATAAGCTTACACAATAGCATATGTCATATATATATATATATGCATATGGGGAACGACCTATATATATCTAATATATATAACCTTAATTTGAAGATTAACAGATCATAAATTAATTAAGCATTAATTATATACATACTTACATACATACATACATACATATAATATGTATGTATGTAGAAATTCTGTAGCAGATCTAGTTTAATTCATGCATCAATCCAAACACGAATATATATATAAAAAAGCTAGGGTTACTGATTATATAAAGGTTGTTTGAGGATTTGATCGGCATTTAATTAATCTTAATAATTATGAACTACTGCATGCATGTATTAATCGTGTAGTACTGTTTTAGTTGAATTTAGGTAGAGTTGTTGATCATCATCATAGTTTTCAAGCCGGCCAGAAGCTAGCTAGCTAGCGCGTGCAGACTTTATAATTAACATCTGATGGAGACAAATTAACCCATGCAAACATCACGTATTACGTTTATATATATTATAGCTAGCTACGTATCTACGCCTACATATAGATAGAGAGAGAGCTAGCTAGATAGGGTATAGGGATCATATATATATATATATATAACCTAGCTATATATTCAATATACATACGTATTATATATACGCATATAATATATATAGAGATGATCAATTAATAGACCGAAACTTTTTTCATTTAAGATGAAATATATAGAGATGATCATTAAACTAGTCGTAGGCAGTTGTTGAAACTTGAAATCTTCAACGTATTATATAGTCAGTACTGCAAAAACCAGCTTCAAGTACCTCAGATTTAATTTAATTTTTTTAAAAATATAAATAGGAAAGCTTCATATTATTAAGAAGAAAACATTACAAATTGTTTTTTTTCATGCCAAATGGCCCTTGAAATAACAGTAGGGATATATATTGTCCGACTACATTTCAATGTTTTCAACATTTCAAACATATCGAGGATGCCTATGAGTTGCTTGATTCCCTTTTCTATTCACATGCTAAACTGTGCACACTCTGAATATTTGCATAAGCATTTTTGTTTCTTGTATGAGGACCCTTTGAAAGGAATGTGAATCGGTTACACTCTTAAGCTCTTGAATCATCAAGACAATCACTTTCTAGTACTATAGTATCAGCAATGCCCATATTTGCACAAAGTTGTAGCCTCGAAACATGGCAAGGAGTCCAATGGTTTCGGGGTCTTTCACCTCATTTTCCACTTTGCTAGCAGCCATCACAATGTTTCCATTAATATCCCTGCAAAGAATTACACCCACACCTGCCTTATGCTGATAAAAAAACATTGCTCAATCTACATTCAGTTTTAAAAAGTCCCTAGGAGGAGGTTTTCAGCTGTAGCAAGTTTTCAACTTTAAGCTTTAAGAATATTTCAATTTCTTATGAAGTTTTAACATTGATAACGCATGCTCAATCACCTGAGTAGGAGCCAAACATATCTTATCATGGAGCATCTTGTTTCTTTTATACCAAAATCCCCATGCTAATAGAAAAAACCTAGCTAGATCATCAACTGAACCCTTTTCCTTCACACTGAGAGCAATATCTCTCACATTCATGTTCCTAGTAAAACATTTTAGCAAAGATGAGTGTATGTGCTGGTAGTCTTAATTAAAGGATGGGGCAGTAGAGGATGGCATGTACGTGGGAGGTCTTCCCTATTATCCTGGCATGCAGAAACTGCATTTAACCTCAACTTCAATGTGCTTCTGATCTCTCAGGTTAAGGAGAGTTGGTAAACCATCCCTACAGAGGCTCTCTAAGCAAAGACTTTTGACTTTGTTAGGAATTCTTAGCTTCCATAAAGCATGTCGAATAACTTTTATTCTACTTGCATTTGTGCTTTTATTTGGGCTTCTGATCTGCCTCTCTCTAAAGAATCGATATGCACTTTTAACCCTATACTTGCCATTCTTTTCCTGGGTCCATGTCCACTTATCTACATGATCTCTTGATATATATATATATATATATAAATTTTCAAAATGTCAGCTGCTATAATATATATTACACAAATTAACCTTAATTAATTAAAATTGTAGGCATATGATCATCTTTTAATTGTAAGTACGTAGTACTTAGCTAGAATATCAATCAGAAGCAGCATGCATGCATGCTGCATGGGCCACATGGCCTAATTGCTAGCTAGCTAATTCCTCGAATCTTGGAGGCAGGCCGGCCATCTATATATATATTCGATATAAACCTAATTAAACATGCACTATATCCAATTCAAAGGATTAAATCACCAAAATATTGACTTAATTCCTCAATTAATGATCTTATAATTAATGATACTAACCCCAAATGACATCTTTATCAAATTAAATATAATATATTTGCACTTGCACGCTCATGTTTTCTCTTTGGTCCCGATTTGACAAAAGATCATTTTATTTTAGTTTTGAATTACGTGGTGACACACACAAAAGATATATATAAATGATATATAACTAGCTAGGGACCGCATGCAACATCATGAGATTCTAATTTAGACATTATATTTATATTTAAATTGACACCTTATCATCAAATTAAAAGAGCCAACGTATACATATATATTTTTCTCCAAAAAAAAGAAGAAGAAGAAGAAAAAAGACATAAGCAATTAAGTTGCCACATGTTGAGCTTGGAGGTTAGGGCACATATATTCTCGTGTACATCGATATCGATCCATATTATATGCGCAAGTAGTCGTAGTATATAGTGCCTTGCATACATATCAGACATGTGGTAGCTTGTCTGGTCTAATTTAAGACTTGACGTTGGACAACTTCGATCATGCTAGCTAGCTAGCTGCATGCAGCAGCAGCATGGGGTCCAAAAACAACTTGCTTCATGCGCGCATGCATGCAGCATGGGTACCTTTTGAATCTAAACTACTAATGATAATGACACAAAACCCATCAATAATTTATATATAAAGCTTATCTTTCACACAGCTAGCTCCGATCCATTTTATATCAATATTAATTTCGTCAACATGACTTAATTTGATGTGTCCGGCCACTTTTAATTAATGATGATCATATACATGACCTATATTATATTTATGTATATATTCTTTGTTCTAGTTTCCGTTCATGTAGATCAAAAGTATAAGGTATGTGCTTATATTAATCCAAAAAAATACAAAAAAGCCGACCTAGTACATGATCGATGAAGCATTAACGAGGACACAAATTTATAAGCCTAATTGTTTAAGCATATAGAGCGACTTGTCAAATAAATTAACTCTCTATTTGATGTTCATTCGAGCCAACTGTCGAGCAAGCTTTTGGTTTACCTTCACTCAAATCACAAATCAAGCTCGATACATAAAACCCTAACATTAATCACATATATATATGCCCCATAAAACCCTTATTGTTATAACTTCAAACAGCCTCTAAAATTGAGGTTTTGGATTCGAAACCCTATCTCTAAATGTATAAAAAAAAAAAACAAATTAATTAATTAGATTGCAGTTATAAGTCCACAGTGGCTTCAACATTTAATTAAGTTTGACTAGCTAGCTAGCTGCCATTGATTCCGTCCGTACGCATGTGACGGTGAAAAAAAATATATAGAGCTAATTAAAAGCCACAAGTACAAAATTATAAGCTATATATTATATAATATATATATATATTTATATGAGATGGAAAAGTCATGAGTTATCAAGAAATATTTGCATGCATGCATGGCTTCATCCTGATCTGATATCATGATGTGCATGTGCTTTTATGTGTCATTAATTTGATATATATCTAGTGATCATACACACACACACACACACACACACACACACATATATATATATAAGGTTTCATGGCGGCCTGTTTATGTCAATTAGAAGCTGGCCGGCATAGTACTACTGTTAAATCATACTACATATATGTGTAGGGCTCGCTACAGAGATTTATTTTATTGCGACTTTTTGCTTAAATAATGTAGGGGTAATAGAAATTGAAAGACGATCGACAAGCTAAGGCATGTGTGGTTGTTTGGGGGTTAGGGCACATTCATGCCAGAGAAGCACTGGTCCACATGCATGCACACATGATATATACCGAATTATATATTAATTGGCCGGGATCATATATATATATATATAATATGGATATATGTATATAATGATAAATAATATATATTTACAATTATAGAATATGTAAGTACCGTATAATCTATTTGAAAAAAAGTAAGTAAATATAAAATTCATATAAAAAATAATAATTTTTTAATAATAAATTTTATTTTTTTTTAAATAATTATATGATACTTACGCACTACTATATGATTATACAAAATAATGCCCGTGTAATTACGTGTATATATACACGCATGCACGATGATCTTCAACCTGCGCGCGTACGAACGTACTTTAAGGTTAATTTCGATCCTAGCTTCCTTTTGCAGCGCATCTCAGTTAATTAAAGTAACTAACCTAAGCTGGCTAATTTTATTTTCCATCTATCGATATATATATATCTAGCAGCAATTCCTTAAATATATTTCGACTTGTGGCCTCGTCATATGCTCAGTGCCCATTTAGTGCGTCGACACTTTTACGCTTGTCGACACATCTTTTACTGAAGTTAAGCTCTTACTTGCACCTTACGATCACATCTCCAACAAAGCCGATCGAGTTCTTATATTACGTGGTTGAGTACATTTCTTGCCAAAACCAAGTTCCTTACTAGCACCGTACTCAATCAAACCTATTTTCCGCCTAGCCTCACACTAGAAAATCATTATTGCTTAAAGCAAGTGAAAAGAAAAACTAGGGACTCACTCCCAAAATTTATTTTTCTACAAATTGCTACTGATTTCTACATCTCTCTGGCATATTTTATCTTGAAGATTCTTTAGGTCAATTAATGCATTCTTCAGAGCGAATTGACTTTAAGAATTGTAGATAACTGGAAGGAATAAAATATCACACACTCATAATGGGTTCTAAACTCAGTCCAAGGGAGAGGGTTTCTTTAAGAGAGAAGAAAGAAAGAAGGAATGAGAAGACAAAAGGCTGAGAAGGGAAACCATGTCAGGGAAAAAATAGAAGATGTGACATAAAATATGGGAGGGGCAGAGGACAAAAGGGCCAGACCTCAACTTTCCCAATGGAGCTTCTTCAACCTCACAACCAGAGCACAAACGACAGGATCTTCTCTAAAAATTAGATCTCTGATATCTATTATACAATAAAGATAAGAGATTATGAGAGATAGTAAAACAAGTATATTATAGTAGTGGATCCTCCCCTCCCCTCCCCAAACCCCTATAGACGTAGGCATTACGCTGAACTATGTAAATTTGTGAGTCATCGTGATCTCTTTATTTTCTCTGTATTTATTTATTGTTAACTGCCATGAATATACACACAAATACCATATAACCACATCGAACCACCACCGAGGGCTCTACACTACACCGATCAGGACCTGAATCATCATGGCGGATTGAGAATAATTATTTCTCTCCTTCTGGCCTGGCGTTAACAATGGTCAACCCAAAATCATGATTTCCAATTTCCATCCAATAAACTAGCTAGTACGTAGTATTGTTTGTAATTCCAATTCATCATGACCACCTGCATGCACCTAGCTAGCTAACTTGTTAATTATTTTAATGGGAATTAAAGGCTCTTTAATTTAGTTGATCATACCAAAACAAGAGTCTCGATCGTACGTTTCCAAATTATATATATCGATCCGTTACAATTAAATTAGTCGCATATATAATGAGATAAATATATATATATATATAGATGTAATCTGTCCTTTGAAAATCAAAATCAAAGGCAAACAAGAATATATATATATAATTTAATTAATGATCAGATAACAAATGTTAATTATTATATATTATTAACTACAAATTAATACTTTAAATTTCCCGGCCAGCTAGCTCAAATATTGTGATCAGTGTCGGAATATATATATAGTACCAGCTAGCTAATTATAAGTACGTACGTGATCATGATGCGGTGCATGCATGCATATATAGTACTAACATAGTAACATTAATATTTCATCATGCATGCCGGGAATTATTAAAATTATGTCAGTTTTTATAGAAATATTTCTAATATTCCAAAATTAGAAACTGAGAAATTAAGTTAGCTTTAAATGAAATCGTGTTTTTAAAGTCATGATGCATGCATGTAGTTATATATATAGAGTAGGACGTTTTAGTTGAATTTTCAATGCCCAATTCTTGAAGTAACGTTCCTAATTAATTGATTTCCTTGATTGATGTCTCTTTACTCTTTATATATATATATATATATATATTTATATATATATGGTCCATGAATTCTAGCTAGCCAGCTGCACGACACAACCCAAAAAAAAAAAACCCACAATCCAAACCGGCACCACTAATATTGACATAAGGAATTCCCAACACCTATAAGTCCCTTCAGTGCATGTTTGGGATTGCGGTAGGAAATATAGCTTATAACTTTAGGACTTATAGCTTTTAATTTAAATAACAAGCTCTACTATTAAAAAGTCATTTACTGTTTGGTAACCATGTTTCTAAAGTACTTTTAAAGTTAGTTATATTAATTTTTTTAAAATATACAGTTATCTGCAGGAGCTTTTCGATAAAAGCTTCGATTTGGTGCTTTTTAAAAAAGTAGATTTTCAGCTTTTTTAGATGATTAAAGCACTTTTTATAAATTTACCAAACATATCATTTTTTCTTTAAAAGAGCTTTTAAACAATTAAAAGTACTTTTTAAGCTTTCAAACTCAATCCCAAACAGGCTCTGAGTCTACCCAAACCAAAGTTTTCTCCAAAAAAATCCCAAGTCCCACCAATGACCCTATGTTCCAGGAAGAAGCTAGTGCGTTCCATTATTTCTTCGCTGAATATTCAGTTTATGCATGCGTTTTGAAAAGCTAACATGGTAGCTAGTTGCTAAATTAAACTAATAATCTTCTAAAGTGCAGATCAGTTGAATTTCAAAGTGCATAATGGTTCCAAGCTTGAAAACTCATGTACATATATATATATATATATAGTTTTATTTCCCTCCAATTAGCAAATTGCATATATAAATTAATGAATAACGTTACATACAGTCGTGGAATGCGTAAATGCTGCATAATCGTTTTGAAAAAAAGTAGGGTCTACTATTAAAAAATTAATTTTTTATCATGTGAATTCCATATTTACTCACTTTTTTCAAAGAAATTGTACAGTACTTATGTACTTCATGACTGTAAAATATATCGTTTCTCTAAATTAATTGACAGATGACGATGAACTTGACACTTTGTGAATTGTACCATTAATTTCTGAACTGGGATATTCTTAACAAATCCTTAAACAAATATATATTTGCTCAAAATGGGACACAAACATACAGTTGTCTCATATCTGTTAGCTAGATTCCCATGTTTAAACATGATATATATATATATATATATATATATATATATATATATATATATATATATATATGTTGTGGGAGGCCAAGCAATCCTAATCAACGTTTTCAATGTTATGACTCAGAAAAGCAGGTACTAGTACGTGCTATACCTCATGGGCTGGGCATGCATAAATCATTGCAAAATGATCCTTTTCTTTGATCTCATTATATAGAATTAGCTATTCATTCGGCCCATTTATCACACCAAAAAATAGAGATGACTCTAAAATTAACTTTCAAATGAAGTTTTCGTGATATATGCATGCAGCCTTCGACCTATATATCTTAATTTGTTTGTAGAATGTAATTAAACATGATTGGGATTTGCCTGAATTTGCAGCCCAAGCTCCTTCATAGAGAACCACTAATTTAGCTATAAATATTGTTTACAACATACAGCTGCTCTCATGTATTTTCTCGCTCCATCGATCCCCTCACAATCAAACTTCCCGGCCCATTGAGAAACTGATCATCTGCATGCTGCTTGAAGGATTTCATGAACCTGGGTAGGTTAAGATAATTAGAATCATATTGATCATGTCACCCTCGTGATCATGATCTGCATCATATATATAAATATTAGTGGAAACATGTCCTAGCTAGCTAGCTAGATAATTTACTTTAATAATAATGGAAACATGCATCAGTCTGCAAATAAAAAAGTAAGACTGCGTACATGTCCTAGCTAGCTAGCTTAGATAATTTCAATTGCTTAGACCAACTTTTCATTATATATATTTCAGGAATAGTTTTGGAGCACCATTTATAATATATTGTAATTAATTTGTACATGCATGCATATCATGGGTCTATCAACTCATGATCATCGAGAATATATATATATATATTCCACTCCAATACGTAGAACCACATATCTTGCATATGGTCCAAAATTAATTAAGCTGCGCCTTATCTTGCATACAACTAGCTAGCTATGGCTCATCCATGGAACCTAAACTCTAGAGAATATTAGCACAGGCATCCACTACCATGACTTTTCACTTAAATCGTAATTTGATCTAGCGAAAATCAAACCTATGACATGATGCGCACAAGTTTGCCTTTATCACTTGGGCTACCCTCGGCCGGCCGGCAGATCGATCAACTAGCTAATAATTATTAGATCATCAATACCTAAAATACATATTTTCTTAGTTAGCTAGCTAGCCGCGGGTCTGATGAGATATATATTCGATTGGATTTATCTAAGATATTCGATGGATGTCCTTAATTAATTTGTATATATGCATGCTATATATATATATATATATATATATAAGGAGCGCAGATCAAATCTGACCTTCAAGAATTATTGGTGGAAAATCAAAGATCGAAGTTGAAATTAAGGTGATCACCATTCATACACACACAGCTACCAAACTTAATTCATGTGTTCATCTTTAATTTATTAATTATTAGAAGAATAAAGAAAATTGAAATATTGCGGGTCCATGCTCTGCATGATGTCAAGAAATCCTATCGAACAAATAAATTGATTAAAGTCCAAAAGTAAGTAGGGCCAAAGCTAAATATAAAAAATTGAATATGATTGGCTCTCGAAATTCAGCCGAAGGACAAAAAAGAAGGAAAAAAGAAGAAGCCAACTTTCGTATGAAGTCTAAATTCATTAAAGAGACCGACTCGATGATCAGCATAAAACAAAAATAAATAGAAAACAATGGGCTAGCTTCTGATTCTTGGCTTTATTTGTTGTTCTGTTTTGTCACACCTCTCTCTCTCTCTCTCTCTCTCTCTGTCTATATATATATACACACAAAAACATGTGCAATCCAACGGGCAAAGTCGAGACACAGAACTACACTACCAAGAAGTTCTCCGGCCAAATAAATTCGGTAGATGACCGAAGTAGTGATCAAGAGCAACCCTACAAAAGTAGTTGGCTCTCCTTTTCCCGAGGACCCATCTTCCATACCCTTTTGCCACGGCAATATTTGAAAATAAGGAAATATATATTGAAAAAAGGTCACAGTACTCTATATTATATGGATGCCCTTATATATATATTATTCATGTTTTATATTATCCTTATTTTATGATAAAAGTACAAGTATTAAAATAAACAGAGTTTGTGTCAGTATATTTTTATGAGCTTGCGAAGTAAGTACCAACTGTTGACTGGAAAAGTCCTCCATGGTGCAACCCAGCTCACTCCCGTATGATATAAGCTGAGACAGACAGAGAGACTGAGTAATTAATTAGAGGCCCTTTCAGAGGCGCAAATCAAGGAATAAAGAAGCCAACGAAACATGAATGAACTACTACTGTATGTTGCTATCATGACTAACTCAGCAACTGGCCTGTGCTGATGATTGCATGTCATAATCGATCATTCAGATCAGCATATATACTCACCCTTTTTCCACCACCTAGATCGATCATTCAAAGCCAAGATACCCTACCTCATCTGAAACCAACACATAATGAATGAAAATTAGCATTTTTCTTAATAAATTAAACAAATAAATGAAACCATATACCCCACCAAAAGGTAGAGTACTGAGACTGAGAGAGATTGGTCTTTTAAAGTTGCAAAAAAATGTGATGAACTCTGTTTGATCCGAAGATGAGACATACATATATTATACCAAGTCGATCTATGATATACTCTAATGTCAATATTTTTATTAACTTTAATTTATTCACTCAAAAGTTTATGAAATTGTGATTAACATTGTTTAGATTGAGATTAATGGAGTACACATGCATGCCACAAGATCAGGGTAATGCTATAAAAAACCTTGGAGCAAAAATCTTAATATATTTGCAAACTAATTTATCCGATAGATTTCACAATATTTATTGTTCTTTTAGAATTAATATTTTAAAAATAGATGATGAATATATATTTTTTTAATAAATATGATCAAATCCAACCAAAGATTATCCACCCAAAAGACCAAAGTCAAGTTTGCTCCAAAGAAAGGAAATTAAAAAACAAAAAAAAAAAACAAACCAAAGCGCTCCCAAGCCCCCATTCACACTCATGACTTCCCTCTTGTCGGTCATGTCTCTCTCTCATGTCTCGTCTCTTTTAAACTTTCTTCAATTGATCTTGAATTGTATTTTCTGAAAAACAAACGCAAGATCAAAGTTCAGACACTATGATTCCAGCATGTTTCAGCCAACCCAGCACGCTCTCGAGCAATACATCTCATGAAGTGCCTCAGAACCTCATAACCTGCATATTCCAAACTCAGCTCTGCGGCTCTCCAACTTATCTCACACTCACATGGTCCAGAACCCTCGTCTCTCATTCCCTCACCATCCACGCCACCGACTTTTTCTCCATCACCGTTTCTCTCCACCCATCAACCTTCTCATTCTTCCAAACTCGACCAGGCTCCAAATCTATTTACCTCACCCGCGGACGTCACAGGAGGATCAAGCTTTACTGGGACTTCACCCGCGCTGAGTTCATCCGTAACTCCGCCGAGCCCGAGTCCTGCTTCTACATCGCCATCTCATGCAATGCTAAGCTCGAGTTCTTTCTTGGTGATCTTTTCGACGAGTTGACTCGGCGGTCCGGGTTGATCATGACACGCCAACTCAGCGAGCCAGCTCTGTTGTCCAGGCGGGAGCACGTGTTTGGACGCAGGAATTATGTTTCCCGAGCTCAGTTCTTGGGAAGCAAACACGAGTTTGGAATTGAGTGTAGTGGGGGAGCGCTCAGAGTAAAAGTGGATGGAGAAATAAGCCTTGTTATCAAGAGGCTTGCGTGGAAATTTAGAGGGAACGAGAAATTTTTCCTTGGAGGCAATGAAGTCGAATTCTTTTGGGATGTATTTAATTGGGTCAATGGCAATGGTGGAAATGGGCATGGTGTGTTTGTTTTTCAAGTTGGTGACGGTGGAGTGTGGCCAGAAATGGTAGGTCCAGAGAAGAGATTGATGGGGAAGAGTTTATCATTGTTGCCGGCGTCCGGTAAGATGCTGTCGATGATATCATCGTTGCCGCCAACGCCATCATGTTCAAGTGTGCTGCAATGGGCAGAGGAAAACAGTGATGGTGGGAGGAGCTCATCTTCTTCATCTACTAGGTCATCTGGGAGCAATGGGGGGTTCTCTTTGGCGTTGTATGCTTGGAGGAAGGATTAGGTTGGAATTCGATTGCAAAAACAGTTTGATTTGTGGTAATTAATTAATTAATGGGATTGAAGGTGGGAAAAGAAAGGTTTTAATTCGGAGATCATTCTTTTATTAATCACCTGAGTGTTGCAATTTGTTTTATTTCATGTAAATTAAGCTATTTTGTACTTCTTCACCTCTAGCGTTCCCCGCGGCTCACTGTCGTTATGAACGCCAAGTTATGAGTATTCAGAAGTTTGAAACATTCAGTCATTTTTATTATTTTCTCTAGTTATTTCTTGGATCCTTTTACCTTTCAATTTCAATGAAACTTAAATGAAATGCTTGCAGAGAATTATTAAATATATATATATTATAGTTTTGATTTTGTAAATAAAAAAGTATATTAGTAAATTTTCAACTATTAACCCCATACTATAAGTAAACATAGGCAGAGAATTCCAAATAAAAATCTCGTTACAATTATTATATTTGTGCGAATAAAAACAATAAAAATATTGAAAAAATGAGTTAATATTGAGAAGAAACTGAAATGTGATAAATCATGTTAAGAAAAATATAAATAATTAAATATACTTATTCACACCGACTTGAACTTTTGGAATAAGTGATGATTTTACAAAGCATAAGTCATAATTTCGAATCCTAACTCAACACTTCACTCATTTGATTAAATATTCAAAGTTCTGATTTCATAAATCATACTGCAAATATTGTATGGACGAGATTGGTTGCGTGATCCTAACACAAATGACTCATGCTTCACATAATCTCGTCATATTCCACACACAAAGAACAAGTGCATTCCTGTGCAAGCCACCACCTACTCTCCACAATTGAGGTGGACTCAGAAAAATACCAGACTCAGCTCATTAGCAATGTTGGCAGCCTCCGCTCTTTCTTGGGATTGGATAGCAGCAAGCTTCTTCTGCGAAGCCACCAAGTCTTCCCTGGCATCACATATATATGCAGATGCTTGCCTACCTGCAGGTAAAGTTGGAGCATCCCTCCATGCTGTCTATGTAATCCCGTAGCAGGTAGAACCATTAATTATTACACTAATATACAAGTTTCTTTAATCATCTCTGTTGTGACAATCAGCTGCCTCATGTCGTATGGATTTCGTTTCTAGGTAAGGGCTCATCGGTGCAGCCACTGGCACCTCCTTATGGAGTTGTTCAGAATATATTATGGACACCTTAGGTAAACATAGAAATAACATCTTCCATGCGAGACATTGTCAGAACCAGTCATCAGCCAGGCACCTTGGGAAGAAGAAAAAGAATTCTAGTTTAGCTCAAAAGAGCTGCTTTTACTCTATTATTTTGGTTAATCCCGGGAAAATATTTAAAAATTCACATTTAACAAAGGCTTACATAGATACATATTTAATTTACCTTGGATTCTTCCATCCCCATACGCTAATTCTAAATAGAAATAAAAGTTGGGCAGATTTTAATGTAATCAGAAAAATACAAGGATTTGATCTGATGATTGGAAATTATAGATGGAGCATAGAAGAGGAAAAGGATTTGATAAGTAAAACAAAAATAATGAACATGCAGAGAAAGAAAAGGGGTTAGCTTCATCTAAACAAGAAAGAATCAGCCACCAAAAGATATAGAGACATTAAACCGCTGTCCTAGTAATTAACTAAAAAACATTTTCTGTGACCATGCTATTCTTTAGTTCTCTAATGCATCATTACAAATCTTAGACGATGTGCATGTTTGGGATTGCGGTAGGAAATATAGCTTATAGTTTTAGGGTTTATAACTTATAACCTAAGTAATAAGTTCTACTATTAAAAAGTTATTTACTGTTTAGTAACCATATGTTTAAAGCACTTTCAAACATATTGCATCTATTTGAAAACAAATTTAAAAAGTGATTTCTAAAGTAGAAATGATGATTTTTAAAATTTTAAAAAATTATGACTATATTATTGAAAGTTTGAAAATTGTAATTATCTTAAAGTTGTATGAGTATTTTCGTCTATTAATCGTATTTTAAAAATTTGAATTACATTCCGCATTATCTGGAAAAACACGTTTCAGGAAAAAATTTTCTCAAATGCACTTTCCAGCTTATTTGAGATTAAAAGTGCTTTAATATGTAATACTCAAACAACTTAATTTTTTCATTAAAGGGCTTTTAAGGCTATTTAATCACTTTTTAAGACTCCTACCGCAACCCCAAACAGGCCCATAACCCTTTCTAAAGAAGATGCTATCACAAATGTTCTACAATTTTATGCAAGTAACAACCAACATTACGTGAGAGATTCAGGAGCTGTAAAGTTACCTGTCTTGTATATGAGCCAGCAAGGAAGAAATTTTTGGGAATAAAGCCAAAACCTGATACCAAAACAACCATGAGGAAATAACAAGGCAATAATTTTTTATTGCAGATACACTCATAAGATGATTAAAAAAAAAAAAAAAAAAAAACCTCTGCTTTGACAGGGCTTAGGACCAGGAATATGTGGTCAGAAGCTCTGTGGTCAAGTACAGTACATAAAGACCAATTGCATGTTCTGAAACTAATCATTTTTTCATGATATCCACAGAACAAAATAACACTGCTAATGTTTTCTAAACCATGCCATATGCTATATAATGTGAGTTTTTTCTTGTAAAATCAAGCAATAGTTGTGTCAAGAGTAAAGAAGTCATAAGATTTGATTTGGTTGAGAGCACAGATGCTGCTATACAAAGCCAAGCTCACAACATGTATGTGCATATCAGATAAGGACAAGCATTCATAAAAACAAGTGTGAAGTAAAACATGCACTCAATTTTACAAGCTTGTTCTCTTTAGGGAACCTTTTGTATTATCTACCCCATGCCAAAGTCGTAACCATCTGCTTCTTTTCTGACCAACTTTTTAATAAACCAAAAACAAATTCAGAAACAAGAAAAGTGGATTGGAGAAAAGTGTAAAATACCATTTGTTACAAAAGTTTAGACTGATGGAAAAAAGTAGATTTTATTTTATATCTTAACACTCCTCCTCACGTACGGGCCAAACTCTCCCTCAATGAGTGGGCCCAACACGTAAAATATTTAATTAAATGAGGTAGAGTGTAGAGTCATGGTTCGAACTTGGGACCTATGCTCTAATACCACGTGAAATTACCACTTATCCCAAAAGTTTAAGCTAATGGAAAGAAGTAGACTTTATTTTCTATCTTAACAAAAAGCAATCTGCCCACAGGTTTCACTTGCCTCCAGGTTTCTTTTGAAATTATTTGAGAGTCACTTTTTCTGAAAGTACTAACCTGCTTTGCCACTCTTGCTACAATGTCATCATTAGGCAAGGGCATGTATGGGTCACCTGGTGTCAGAACACATCTGCTAGGAATTGCTCTTTGACATGGTAGGTGAACAGAAAAGGAAACATTAATGGACACATAAAAACATGAGATAATCAATTCCAAATTACATGCATACAAAGAGGCACTGCAGCTTAATATAAGGGCTTGCCAAGTTTCAATATTATTTTTTATAAGTAATAAAGTTAGCCAGTCATCAAATGAAGCATTTATATAAACCTATGCAAATATAAGAGATTTCAGCATTGGAAAATGATATAGCCAACGATGAATTCCACTGACAAAAGCTACCCAAATGTGTGTTTTTTTTCAGCTTTCGTGTTTGTTTATTTTTTAGTATTGTGTTTTTCACTTTTTTTTGTATTATAAAAAAAAATACACAAAAAAATGCTGTAAGAAAAACAAAAAAAGAAAAAAAAATGCTTTAACACTATTGATACAAAAGCTCATAGCTTTTTCGGTGGATGTAGCAGTGTCCTTCAGCATTATAATACGGAAACAAATGGAAAGGTATGATACATACAGATCAATTTAATCCATTCCCAAGCATAGGGATCTGATGAAGATGAAAAGATCAAGTAGCAGGCAAGCAAAACAACCACATGCATTTTTTGGCAAGTTTTTTGGTAGTTTTTCATGTCCTCTGATACCTTTTCCCAAAAGTTCATTTTTCTTTCAATATTTGATCATTGTATTGAAAGCCTTAATCATTTGTTCAGAAACTTGCATGCATTATATTTACTCTATCTCATATTCATTTCCCTAGGATTCTTAGAGAATAATTGAAGCCTTAAAAGAAAAGGGTAATACATGCATTCAGACAGACAATACTAGCAGTTTTACAGGCATAAACCTTGGCAACTAGAAAGACCAAACATAAGATATTTGCATGGGGATCATAAAGATTCATGAGTAAAACAGTTATGTTGATCCTGAGATCAACATTAATACACTGGTTCATAAACTACCCTGTGGCAACAGACATAGTTGACAATGATTGAGGTAGAAGGGTTGAAGGGTCTACATCAGCACAATAAATGTCATTTTAGTCCCAAAAAATGAGTACACAAAGAAACTCAGACACAAGAAAACCCAATCATTTGATTACTATGCAGCTTAGAACTACAAATATATGAAAGCAATCAAGTAATGATCATGAATTACTACTACCCTAGTGATTGGAACATGTTGGCAGATCAAAAATTCCATGCACAAAATGACAATGATAAGAGCATTTTCCTTACTGGAGCAATGAACCTTGTCCCTCAATGTAGTAATTTTCTGGAGATGCAAGAGCTAGGTCTGCAAAGAAAGAGAATCTGCATCCAGAGGATAAAGAAGGTTATCTAGCCCTGCCACTTGCCTCAATTGCCTACCAGTCATAAATTAACTTCACAAAGAAATAAAGCAACAAAGCCTTAGACATTCAGAAAGTGAAACAGAAACAGATTCTACTATAGTCCTCAAGTTTTCATTCATCAGCAATTGCCGCACTTTTCACAACAGCACTCCTACTAGTTTGTAATTATTATTGCAAAACTCCAATTCCCTCCATTGGGTCGGAAGTAAACTTTTGATTCCAGGGACATCATATGCTGCCATGAAAAAAACAGCCCTGGGCATTACACAAAATACACCTGAAATAGATAAATAAACATGTACATGCAGAATCCAAGGACAAGCATGCCACAAATCTGCAATATAAGCATCAGCTCTCACAATTTGCTTATTGGTAGCGTGGGATAAAAAGCACATATTAGTTATTAACTGTTGAAGAAAAACCCAAAAGTCTGAAAGACATGCCTCATAGATAAAAATCCCAGAGTGGCACGGGACATGGAAGCACCTCAGCAGCATTAGTGATAGGCGTATCCAATTCATAAATTGTCAACTAGATTTAAAAGATTTAACCCCCAAGTAACTCATTCTTAGTAATGCCTATAAATATGCAAGAATGGCCAGAAAACTTCATAAAAATTTCAAAGCAGCAAGATGAAAAGTAGATCACCTTTGAAATTGCAAGTCCCATAACATATGTGTCTCCATGGGCGGATTTATCAAACACATATTTGTCTACATCCCCACCTAAGATGAAATCTGTTCTAGCATATGAGCGGAATAAATCAATAATATAGGAGAAAGGAAGTTAAGATTCTCAAATATTTTAGGGGGTATTCTTAAATTCTTTTCTTTTCTTTTTAATTGAATGGTTCACCAACTCAGTGGTCACCCACTTTAGATGATCCTCGATTTTCAAGAGAGAACTCTGATCTCAAACGTTGGCAAGTTTTCATTAATAGGTTTGCAACTTTGGAAGAGAAAAGTGGAATAAATGTGACTGACTCTATTTTGCCTGGAGTCTTTGCATACATACCATTAGGCCATAGTAGTAAAATAGGAAGCCCCCAAGCGAAAAGATCCAACCTCAAATGTTTGCATCTTTGCTTCCAACAGGTTTGCAACTTTGGAAGATCAAACTGGCACAAATATGACCGACTATGTTTGGCCCAAAGACGGGGGCATACAAACCACAACGCAAAGATGGTACTATAGGAAGCCACTGAGTGAAACTATAAGTTTGCAACTTTGCTCTCAACAGTTTTGCAACTTTGGAAGAACAAAGTGGCAGAAATGCGACCGATTATGTTTGGCCAGGGGATGGGGCATACATACCGTTAGGCTATGGTACTACCACAGGAAGCCCCTAACCGAAAAGACCCAACCTCAACTTTTCTCTTAATAGGTTTGACACTTCAGAAGAACAAAAGTGGTATAAAAGTGACCAACTCCATTATTCCAATATAGACATATAAAGTTCTCATATTCTACAAATCATACCTGCCCGCTTTGTCTGTGATATATTTTCTGATAGGACCACTCAAGTAAACATCTGAAGAACCCTTGAGCATGCGTAGTAGGGAAGCCTCTGTCCTAGTGGCAAACAATGAGAAAATAGTTAGCATGCAATGTGCACCAATATTATCACAATCAATAAAGCCAAGCGCATAGGCGACAGGATCCCACATTCTCTAAATACTCATCTGTGTGCCACCTTTTGACAAGAACCAATCAGAGAAGCTGATCTGTTAAAAATAAATGAAATGTTCAGAATAATAGAACCATTAAAAATAAAAAAGTAGATAGACGAAGGGTGAGAATAAAAACAAAATCCACAAAAAGATAAAAAGGCCAACCTGAGACAGAAAAGTACTACAGAAAGGTATAGGTTAATGGGAAAAATCTCTACATGAGAACTGACCACCTCTCTCCAGGAAATTTCATTTTCAGATCTTCTCCAGACAATATTAGTCAAATCTTAGAGAAAGATGTAAAGGACGTTACTGCTCCACAGATGTGTTCAGGCCAGGATTTGTCTATTTTGATACAAAATCCATGACTGTGTCTAGTTTGCGGGCCTAGGGTGTCCATTGGTAATCAAAAAATAAAAATAAGAAAAAATAGAGGCAATTTATCTAATGGATCCCAAATAGGAAAGGACTCGTACATAACCAGACAATAAAATCTCTCTTTCTTTGATAAATAGTAATAAATATAACTCTTACACTGTCCAAATTCCATATGTCACTCATTGTACCATCTGGATCAACAAGGGCCCTCACAACTGGACTCAGGGCAAGAGCCACAGCATTTCTTGCTTTATCATAAGTCTGCACATTAACAAAATTTGAAAACTAAGTAGATTATACCATCTACATTTTTGCCTTTGTGTTCCTTTCAATGCCCCACAAAAGTCAAAGTTAAGCTCGACAGACTAATACCCCAAACAATGGAATGCCTCAATGGACTGGAAACTGTGCCTGTGAAGGATAATAATTGGCCATGGCATGAACATATGGTGCAATAAAGGCAATAACAACTGCATAGTATGCACTACCTTAAGCTGATTCGTAGATAAAAATGCACTAATCCCATGTAATGGTGCTCCAATTGGAAATCTGAAATCAAGTTCTACAGTTGTTAGTAAAGTTATTAGCAAGACTGATCATGACCAAAAGCATTTTGCAGATAGGTGATTTTTAATTAGTAAAATTTAATTTGAGAAAAAACCTCAAACCTCACCACCAATTGGACCCCCTATGTTTACAAAAGTGTTGAGTATGATCCTTCACAAGTAAATTTTTATCTGCACCCACCTACATCCAAGTATAGATGCAAGAAAACCTATCAGAGACCAAAAACTGCTTCATACTATTAACTCAACCGAGTTTTTAAATTATTAGAGTTTTTTAAGTATTAAAAAAGAAATAAAGAAAGAACACTGGGGGAGAAAAAACCATTTGTTTTAAGAGTTCTCATGACTGCACAAAGTCCTGCATGTCTTAGAATTTGATCCCAATACCTCCGGCCGAAGTACAATGCTTCTAATCCAATACAATAGAGACCCTTCATAAGTGAACAGAAGTTCAAGTAAACTTTGAAAGATACAACTGTTTCGGGGAAAACAATAAATTGGTAGTCCAGAAAAGATGGAGTCGTTACTTTGCAAGATAGAATATTTATTTTCTTTCTTCATACCGAACTCACAAGATCAAAGCCTACTTAGCAAACAAACTTTCGAATAAATGAACAACCAATTGCATAAAACTGCGTCAAAACCTCATCATCCGAACATACCCTCCGAACCACCAACCCCCTCAAACTAAGTGAAAACTTGTTCAACCAGTCAATCAGAAAAAAAGAAATTCATCACCAAACAACAAAATACTAAGTCCAGAAAGCCAAAAAATGAACATTTTCCAACAAAAGAATGGAATTGAAATGAACGATTACCATTATACTCATGTCAGAGACTTTGGTTTCCAAAGAGTCCAAGGAGCAGCAAACGGAGGCCCCCTGGCTCTTTACTCGGGCCACCGAACGCCTACCCAAGAATAAGAACCCAGCCGTATCGCAGCGGGGTCCGGTGACAGAAGTCCCCGGGAAAAGAGTCCAAGAAGCCATAGGTGGAAAACTAGAAATTTTCGTCACCGTCTTTTGCCTCTGCACTAACTAGCGTTGAGTGAAGTAAGTTTGTATGGAAGGAGAGGAAACTAACGCCCGTTTGGTTATACTAACATGATTTAAATAGTAATAAATAATATATGGTTATAATATAATTTTATAATATTAATTTTATATTAAAATTTTAAAAAATAAAATTATTTATTATATTTTATATAAAAATTTAAAAAACTTATAATGATAAATTAAAATGAAACGAGATAAATTTTTAAATTTTATATAACGAATCCGGGCCCAAAATTGCACAATACGACGCATTGGGGAGAGAGATGCTCTACGGGCGTTCTTAGAGCATTAGCTCTGGTAAGAGACAAGAGAGTCGCTCTTCGGGCCTTCTTAAAAATGATTATTAAAATATTATTTTTTAATATTATTATTATTTTAAAATTTAAAAAAATTAAATTATTTATTATATTTTATATTAAAAGTTAGAAAAATTATAATGATTAGATGAGATTAATTTGGTAAACAAATGTAGTCTTAAGCTTCATTTCGTTACACATACGATCTGAAATGAGATAAAATATTTTTTTAAAAGTTAAATAAAATATTATTATAATATAATTTTTTAATATTAATTTTATTTAAAAATTTAGAAAGTTTATAACGATAAAATGAGATAAAACAAGATATTTTAGATAAACAAACGGAGCCTTGTTAGAGCACGTTTGGTTCCTATAATTTTCGATAAATTTTAGCTAAAATTCACATTTTCTATTATTTTTTTAAATTTTATGCATCTTTAAAAATTCTTGTACATCTCATTTTACATCATTTCTATATTTTATTAAAATTATTATTATTATTATTATTATTATTATTTTTACGATTTTATTTCTACATCTTTAATAATTTCCTATAAAATATATATAAAAATTGATTTAAGGGATAAACAATGACTTCCTAAATATAAGGAGTCATTGTTCACATCCTAAACCTATACCTTAAAATAAAAAACCGGATAGAGTGTTTATTTTATCAAAAAGTTAAGTTAATTTGCTAAAATTTAATGATTTAAAAAATATAGGAAACTGAATGGAAATACTCTTAGCTCTATAAAGACTGAAATGGTGGTTCTGCTCAACAATAAGGGGAATGTTATTATTTCACATTACACGTTTTATATATTTTAAAATTAGTAATTATTATTTTATTTTTATTAAACTAATTAAATTATTCTACTTATCATCTATATATCACATACTTATTATAAAAAAAATAAAAATAAATATAGTATACGAAAATGATAAGTAAAATTCTAATGATAATGCTCCATAATCTGGATAGAGAGTTTTTTTTTCCTTAGTTTATTTAGGTGGATATAATGGGGAATAATATTTACAGTTATCAAATGTACAAAATGTCACTCAATTTTTTTAAAATAAAATATAGTAAATATAAGAATTATACAAAAAAATTATATTTTTAATAATAAATCTTATATTTTTTAAAAATAAATATATAATACTTGTACATTTCGTGATTATACAAAATATTAGTAGGATATAATATGCATCAAAGACGGACCAAAGTTATTTGGGCCTCAATGGGCTAAGCTGACATTGGGCTGCCACTCAAGTCATCGGGCTGACTTCAATGGCCATCTTATTCAGATCTGTGCGAATCGTCACTGAGCTCTAATTTCCATTCAGCAATGGTGGCGAGCATGCTGAGCTTATCGGCTCCTCCGTTCTTGTCTCGATGTCCGCTTCGTTCGGCTTCCTGTTTCTCCCATGGCAGAATTGATTTCTCCAAGCACCGTTGGGGTCCTCGGAGGCTGCTTGTTCTTCCCGTCAAGTGCTTATCTTCGGGGCCGAATCAAGATGCCGAATCGGAAGCTGAAACGACGACGTCTGCTTCTTCTTCTTCTTCTTCGAGTAATTTGACGTACAAATGGTGTGTGGGGCTTGGAGCTATAGGTTTTGTTGAGACCGCGTACTTGACGTACCTCAAGCTCACCAATTCCGATGCATTTTGCCCGATTGGTGGCGGCACTTGCGACAACATCCTCAATAGCGATTATGCCGTAATTTTTGGTATAATTTTTCCATTGTTTTGAGATTATTATCTACTTTTTCTGTAGAGCATACTTGTCTTTCATTCAATCTGATAATTATATGAACTCAATCGAATGGGTTTATACGTTTTGTGTTGATGGTGAGCAACCAAAAAAAGTTGAAGAGTTAACTATAACTGACTGAGATTTTCTTTGCGAATGAAATCTCATTTTTTGTATTGAGATGATGCTTTATTTGACTGGATAACTGCATATGGAATACATTGCAGGTTATATGTTTGACAGAGAGTTTCAATCCTTTTACATTTGCCAGGTGTTCCTCTTCCACTGATAGGGATGGTTGCATATGGATTAGTTGCATCACTTGGTCTACTGTTGACAAGAAAGAACTTGCCCTTTGGAATGGACGAATCTAATGGTCGTTTAATCTTACTTGGAAGCACTACCTCCATGGCAGCTGCCAGTGCATATTTCTTGTGCCTTCTGGGCACAAAGTTTTCAGGAGTATCATGCTCATACTGTCTAATGTCAGCATTATTGTCGTTCAGCTTATTTTTTATCACTCTAAAGGTGTGTCCTTATATACCTTTCTTTTCCGTTTCATTACTTTCCTTATTTGGTTGCTGAAATTACTTGTAAAAAAATAATAGCATGTTGTGACGGTTTGTTTTGCAGGACTTTAGATTGGAAGAAATACAAAAAGTGGTGGGTTTACAGCTATGTATAGCTAGCTTGGTATTTGTTACGCTGAACACTTCATACAGTGCTTCTCTACCTATCTCCTCAAGGTGATGACTTTCTTTAAATATTTCAGGCATGTTTATTAATTAAATGAGCAGGTTTGGTCCCTTTATTTTCTTTTTCTGTTCCCTCAATTCTTGGAGCTGCAATGAGTACATTTTGTACTCAGTCAGAAATATCATGAGAAGAACTAGCAAAAAGGCGGCTTCTTTTTATCTATCTCCTCTTTTTTTTTTAATCGGTAAACAAAATTTTATTGATCATAAAATAGACAAAGTCCCGAGTATATCTCCTCTTCAGTACCATCTACCCGTATTTTATTCTTTTGTTTCTTTTAACCCCTTTAACTGCGTGAGATGTCAAGAAGTCCAGTTGCTTTAGACAAAGGGCAAGTCGGGTCTTTTTTTCAATGGACTTCTATCCCCAAATTGGTAGTTGTTTTGTCCTCTTTAAACTGCATTGCTAAAAATATGTTTCATTGCAGATGTTGAATCATGACTATGAGTCCATCCTATGTTGTTTGGGCCAATTCTTAATAAACTTGTTGAATCCGACATTGCAGTCTTATGTGAGCCTTCTACTGGTAAATTGAAATTTTGTCATGGTAAAAGAAAGATATGGCACACGCTTATAAAAAAGAAGTAAAACAGAAAGATATGGCACAAACGGATCCATGTAGCTGAACCTAATCCGTAGGGACTAACTTGGTTGGGTTGTGGAAAAGGTTGAATTGTGGAACAGAACTGATGTCTTGAGTGATAGTTCCACATTTTATCATTTATATAAAGGAAAGAGATTCTATTCAAAAGTACTCAGTGAAAACAATAAGGTGTGGATACGGTTCTTGTGGCAGTCTTACTGTTTTTTTATGTAGGTGATTGCAGCCCCTCTTTGATTGCCACCCGGTGCCAATAAAATAAAAAATAATAATAATAAAAAATAAAATAAAATAAAATAAAATAAATTACTTGTTATCTAGCCTAGTATATCAAGAATACTTAATTTCTGTAGTCAAGACGTCAGCTATTAATTGTAGGATCTGTTTGTCCGAAGTGCTTGCTTTTACTGGGTGATCACAAGTTGTACGGATTTGTTGTCACTTGTTTCCTTGTTTAGATGTTTGACTATTATTAAGTACATGAATTAAAATGCATGTTCTCCCCTCGTCCAGATAAATTACTTGCTCTAATTTCTTTATTTTTTTCTGTTTATATCTACATTTACAGCCTGTCTGAAATTGACCTGCCATACTTTTCAACTGAGATCACAACAACATCGAGTCCTTTTGCTCTTTCTCTTGCAAAGCATCTGCACTCCACAGGTGCTAAAATGTATGGGGCTTTCTGGTGTTCACATTGTTTAGAACAAAAACAGGTAAATTTAGCTTCATTTTTTATATAGCAAAAACTCAAGTTGAAATGCAGGATCTTGTTGTAAAAGGGTGTTAAAGAATGTTAGGGTTTCCCCTTCAGCCTCTCTCCTGGATTATCTAGAATTTTGAAAGAAATTATTGAGCATTTAATGTAGATCCTCAGTGCTAATTTTAAAAGTTCAAAAAGGATTGCTAATGGTTTCTACTCAACAAGTCTTCCTAGTTGCTAATTTTTCCTTTCTATATTTTTCGAGTGTCAAGTTTTCCTTATGGATACAACCAGAATTTTTTGTAGGGAGGGCATCTTTGAAATCATTGCTTGATTCTGAGCTCTTCAAAACTCAGATCTGTAGGATTGTAAGAACTTAAGAATCAAGATAATCAATGCATGTCTCATTTCTTTGTGAAATTATTCTTCCCTCTCCTACCAACCTCTCTCAGTATCCTCAAACGGCACTGGGTACTTGTCCATCCCCGTGGCTTTCTGTGATTGACTTTACTTCAGTGAGCTTGAATCCCACTTCTGATTCAAGTAGCAGAATGGACCTCATTAGTTTAGTGGGATATCCAGATTAGTAATGCTTATTTTAGGAAGAACTAGGAATGAATGATGTTTGCAGAAACAGAATCACCTTTGGTCTGCCACCAATCAGTTTTGCATGTCTTTGCATTTATCTGCCATACCTTTTGATTTGAATGACAATATGTTAACTTTGTTACTTGTATCGTTTGCTTTGTGTTATTCACACAGATGTTTGGATTGGAAGCAGCAAAGCTGTTGGACTATGTGGAATGTTTCCCTGATGGATATAGGAAAGGGACAAAAATGATCAAGGCATGTTCAGATGCTGGAATTGAAGGTTTTCCGATGTGGGTGATTAATGGTCAGGTGAGGAAGCCTGTTTCTTGAGTCAATTGATTCATGAGGTATTAGCAAAATAATGCCTATTTATTACGATAATACAGCAGTAATGAACCTCTCCCACTTCTTGACCATAGATGGCATCATTTTAAAGAGGCTTCTCTCCTGTAAATAATTCCTTTGGAAACTGGTCTATTAATGTTGAGTAGATAGAGTAGGCTTAATGCCCAATTTTTTAAGATTCCCTTTAGTTGCCATGGTTCTAGAACAAATGATACCGATGTTATCAGCTTTCTGCGATCTCACTAAATAGTTTATGACTAGCATCACATTTCGGTCAAATTTCACTTTTTTTTTTCACTCAGCAAAACATATATTTCGTCTGCAGGTTTTGAGTGGTGAACAAGAATTGTTAGAGCTGGCCCGGGCATCAGGGTTCAAGTTTGATAATTCTAGTCAACTCACTTAGATCAATGGATTGTGGTTGTATTGTAGCACTTGTACAGCATATAGATGACTTGTCACTAGAGAATATACATGGCCTCTATTGAATACGACCTCAGGGGGGGACCATAAGTGACGGATATGTTAGAAGAATAATCTTCTACTTGTTATTTCGTTCAAATTTTTGTACAAAAGAAAAACCTGAGTGGGGGACCGAAGCCACTGAAAATGGCCTAACTAAATTGGTGAGAATAAGTTTTTGTATCTGGCATCATCTAATGACTTTGCTTTGATATTAGCTAACCATCAAAGAAGGTAAACTTGGACTGAAATTTGTAGGGCTTTACCCCCAATGGGGGAGCCCTTCCAGAAATTCTCGAAGGCCTGGGCCAAACCCAGGCCTAAGAGGGGGTTTGGAAATAGTTTTCAACCAGCAATAGACGCGCCTCGGTTAGAACCTCACTAGCTGCGTCATTGCCCCAAGCGCAAAGATGTTCTGCTCTCCAACCGTAGCTTTGATTTTGTATCCAACTCAGCCATCATCTGGTTTCCCTCATTTTCCATGTGGGACTCAACTAAAAACGTACGCGTCTTCCACTTCCCAACTTCCAAGTTCCAAGTACTGTCGTCCTCTTCCACTATGTTTCTACCAAAAATTCTTTGTTTGTCAAAGCAAGCACCTTGAAACAAACTTCGCAGAAAATCCTTGGCATTTGGAGGAGAAGGTGCATCCGAGATTGGGGGGAAAAGGCCATTCTCTGTAGTGTACATACAATCATCTACGAGGGAATTCTTTGGATATTAGTTTTGTCTACGCCCTTTCTTCCTCCACTTTTGGTCGACTTCTCTTCAAGTGAAGGTAATGACTAATGGCTCTACAAAATATACTTACATGGATTACAAAAGAGATTATTTAGCAAATACAAACCGAAAGAATACGTTGGGAGGACAATCTCGATGTCCCCAATATCAGAGCCTCCTTTTCAGAACTTAGTTGTTGAGTAATAACATCTGTCCTTTTAATCTCTATTTAGTTTTAAGAATTTTTTTTTTTTTCAATCCATATTTTATCTCATTTTTAGTGTCCGTATCCACAGTTCCTTTGAGTAGTATGAATGCATAATAGTCTAGACAGGGGCGTATGAAAAGAAAGAAAAACATTTTTAGTGTCCGTATCCATAGTTCCTTGGAATGGTATGAATGCATAAAAGTCTCGACGGGGGTGTATGAAAAAGAAAGAAAAACACATGTTGTACTTGTTCACTGCATGAGACCCTATATTCCAATCACGACTTCTGATTATCATCCCTATACTACATTTTTTATTTAATTTTATTCTTGTTAAACTAGAAATTTTTTTCTACTTGTTGTGTAGTGTAAGATGATGAGTAGAGTTTTTTTTTTTTTTTTTTTTTAATCACAGCCCAATATAGACATTCTATGATGAAAAATTTTACTTATCATCTCGTATCACATATAATTTTTAAATTTTTTTCCTTATTAAATATGTAGTGTATGTATGATGAGTAGAATCAATTAGTTTAGAAATAATAAAATTTTAAAAAAATTGTGATGTATAATATATGGAATGATGATTAACAAAATACTTCTATTGTAAAACCTCGAACACCAAATCCACTCTAGTAAGAGCATTGTTATTGCATTATGCATATGTAAATTATAATTTTGACGAATGTAAGATGAATTTAAATTTTGACTATTCTATTTATATAAGTCTAAACATTAGAAAAAACTATTTTTTTATTTTATAATAATAAAATAATATAAAGTTCATCTGCTTTGTAGTTTTTTTTTTTATTTAAAGCTCATATGCTTTGTAGATTTTTTAATTCATGCTCATAAGCTTTGCAGTTTTTTTTTTTTTTTTTTTGCCCAGTCATATGCAAATTGTAGTATTTTTTTTTTTCTTTTAAGCTCATATGCTTTGTAGTAAAAAAGACTTAGAAATAAGTAAATATCAAATTTGCTTTTCCTTTTTTCGTTTACTTTACTGTAGCTGAAAGTTAAAAAATTTAATTATAAATAATTCAAAGCAAGTGACTTTTTCTTCTTTAATAGTTAAAAAGTGGAATTATTTTTGGATATGGATAATTCAATAACAATACTGTAATAGGAAAATATAAAATTGAAAAAAAAAAGTCAATATAAGAGTCGGAAAAAACAGCACAAAGCGAAGAAGAAGAAGAAGAAGTAGAAAGGACTTACCTAAGTGGTGGTTACTGCGTCGACATAATCAGTCAAGCTGCAGAGATTATGGGGGAGAGAGTGGTGGACTGGTCGGATTTCCCAAAGGAACTATGGTCACCGATCGGCAAAAGCCTCGACACCGGCATCGATGTTCTCCGATTTCGCAGCGTCTGTAGCTCATGGCGTTCCTCTATCCCTCCCTCTCACCCCAACTCTCCTCGCTTCCCTCTTCAATTCCCTCACCCTTACGATGCCTTTCCAACTTATATCTGCCAGAGTACTATATACTGTATTCAACCGCTAGATTCTTCTTCAACTTCAACTGCTGCAACTTCTTCGCATATTAAGGGCTACTTAATCAAGGTTCAGGAGTCGGCTTCAGGCAAGTTGCGTCTTCTAGAGCCACTCGCCAGCTGTGCTATCCATTCGTATCCTCGTAGCACAAAGACTTTGAATTTGCTCAACTTTCGGATCGTCGAGATAACTAAAGCGTACACGCTTCGATTTGGTTCTTTCGGACGCGCCATGGTCGAAGACGAAAGAAGAGATATCCTCAGTTACAGATCTGTTCCTGGCGTGAATAAAGTAGTGATGTTCCCCAACTCCGCATGGACTAATGCAGAAGGGTGTGCAATTTTTGTGATTTTTCTCGATGGGAAGTTGGGCTTTGCAAAATATGGGGAGGACAAGCTGACCCTTGTAGCTGATCAAACATCTGACTACGATGATATAATTGTTTATAAGGGCCAATTCTATGTTGTGGATAGATTGGGACTAGTTTTTTGGATTGAATGCTCGTCTCTGAAGTTGGTACCGTTCTCACCTCCGCTTTGTGGATTGGGGAGCCGGAAGCATTTGGTGGAGTCATGTGGAGCTCTTTATGTTGTTGACGAATACTTAGACAGGGACCGAGGTAGAGTGGAGGGTAACAGATCTTATTTTAACAGACGACGGGAACTTCACAATACAGTTGATTTCAAAGTGTACAAGTTGGATGAAGAGTGGGGTCAATGGGTTTTGGTGAAAAGCTTGGGTGACAGAGCATTTATTCTGGGTAGTGATTGTACTTTCTCTGTTTCAGCTCAAGAATTTGTTGGATGTAAACGGAATCGCATTTACTTCATGGAACTCGAAGAAAGTCGTGCTTTCAATCTAGAGGATCACCGCATTTGTGATTTAGCATTTTCCCCAGATCCCCCAAGTTGGCTTTACGCTACTAATCCATTAATTAAGTAGGTATGAATCTGTGTGTGTAACGTTTGCTCTGGATTAATTTCCTTGTACTGCTGTAATGTTCTTCTTTGACTCCCCCTTCTCCGAGGGATCGCATTTTCTTTTCCCTTTTAGTCTTCATGAATATATATATGATCCTATCCTTCAACTCCATATATACATTCTGTCAATTGGTGTGAATTGTATGTATGTATGTTGTGATTTATCCTCTGTCTCATGCATCACATGGTTTTGGTGACAGTGGTTTTAAGCACATAACAGCCCATGATGGTGGTTTGTATATTTAGAGACAGAAAGTTCAATCATCCATGTTAGATAGGACGAAGATTAAAGCTAGGTTTCAAGCCGAACCTTGTATAAATCTAGCTACTTTTGGCCTTAAAATCAAAATCATTTCCTGTTCTGGGTAGAAATGTCGGATAGGCAAACACTGTGAGTTGCAAATTAATTAGAGATGGGGGAATTATTTTGTGTCGGATTCTATATTGAGGGGTCTAGAGTCTAGACGTACTCCCCCTCTGGGAGTAAGTTCAAATGGATGAAAATCATGGAACTCTTGGCTGGTAATGCTATATACTCGTTCATTTTGAAAAATAGTAAGATCCATTATTAAAAATTAATTTTTTTAAAAAAGTGCATCCGTTTAAACTTTGTGTACTCTATGACTGCAAATATTAATTTTCTTTTCTCTTTAAGCCAAAGGGTTTGTGTTGTTGTTGGTATTTGTATGCATGACTGTAAAGTAGATGACAGTAGCCAAATTTTGGAGCGTTTTGGGTGTCAAATGTGCAAGAAATCGCTGAATTTGTTTGATAAATTATAGGACGATTAACGCCACTTGGCATTAGTAGGGGAAACATGCAGGGAGTCCTTTGATGGGTATATGTCCACTATTTTAACAACCCAACTCAAACTTCATCAAAGACAATTAAACAGAGAGAAATAGACAAGTAGTAGCTAGCGGGTGGCCAAAATATTTTGAAACAGTCTGCGAAAAGATGCTAACATCCCAGACTCACGATCCTTCCGTCCTCCATTCTTGACAAGAAAATGCCTCTGCTACTTGATCCAGAATCCAGGAAATTCCTGAGCCGAAACAGTCTGCGAAAAGAAATTTTCGAGTTATGAAACGGTCCTCAAAAAATAAATGAGTTAATAGAATAAACGATAGTGTAACAAAAAAGAAGCGTTCTAGTGATTGTGGAATTTTATAGGGGAAGAAACCTTAGTTAGATTAGTCATTGTTTATGCACTTAAATTTGTCTAGTCTAAGAATAATTATTAAGTACTTCCAGGGTACAAACGTGTAGTATTTTTATCTTATCACAAAATGTTATGTCAACTAAATTTAATTTAATTACATGATATGTTGTGATAGGAAGAAAGTATCACATCATCTGTATTCTACTACGATAATTGACTATGGAAAAAACATACACCCAAGTTTAAAGAATAGAAAAAGAAACAATTTTAAGAATATCCAAGTTACTAGTTCGAGTCTCTT
Organism: Carya cathayensis; assembly: GCA_011037825.1. Classification (NCBI taxonomy): domain Eukaryota; kingdom Viridiplantae; phylum Streptophyta; class Magnoliopsida; order Fagales; family Juglandaceae; genus Carya; species Carya cathayensis. The sequence continues at coordinate 304,586 of QGSO01000391.1, read as the reverse complement.
TAAGATTACCAGAAGTTTATTTGGCTGTTAATTTTAAGATCTCGTGAGATTAATTGAGGTGTACACAAGTTAGCCTAGACATCCATGCTATATATAGAAAAAAAAAAAGAAAAAAGAACGAAGTTATATTGGTAGGACATGACTTTATTATCAACCCGCGCCATTAGAATAACAATATCGAATATGAATAAATTTTGGAGTTACAAGATGAAATATAGGCTGTTGGAGAATGGATAAGGGCGCCCATGGGTCCGATCGGTGCCGTAGGGTCCATATATGACGTTTTCGTAGACCGGCAAACGACGTTAGTGCTATATTTCGCCTGCTATGCGTAACGCGCGCATCATCCCCCGCACACAATTTCACAGCTGCGTTTTGCTTTTTGAGTCCTTTGCAATTCGATATTTCTCTCTCTCTATCTGTCTCTCTAACCATCTCGCAGCTGTAATTGCACTTCCCAGTTTGGTGCTTCCCTACTAAGAAAAAAAAGTTTGGTGCTTTCCCGTCATTTTTCTCGGGAAAGTCTTATCTTCCAAACCGTCGAACTTCCCTACTAAGAAAAAAAAAGTTTGGTGCTTTCCCGTCATTTTTCTCGGGAAAGTCTTATCTTCCAAACCGTCGAACTTCCTAGGCAGAAGAGACAGTTACTTATGTTTCGGATACAACTTTCATTCTTTTCTTAATGATAATAGAGGGTGTTTGCCTCCCCATCCGAGATACCTGGGATCAAGCTATGGACCGATGTTACCGTCTCTTTCCTTGTCTTTCCGATCCTGGTGCGTAAGCTCCCCAATTATCTGTAATTTTCTTTCCATTTTTCAACAAGAAAAGCATATCTTTTGAATCTTAACCACCCCCCCCTCCCCCCCCCGGGGGGCGCCCCCGGGGGGGTGGTTCTTTTCATGGATTCTGATATCTGGGAAGTGGGTTTCAGCGCGGAGATCTTCGCTGGGTCTGAAATTGGCGATGGTGATGGTGCATCTGGTGTACGCTGGCATTCTTTTTCTGTTTGATGAAGATTTAATAGAAAAGACGAAAAGAGAGCCATGGTATGTTCGTGTCTCTTTCCTCAAACAAATTTGGAATTGGGTCTTTAAGATCTCCTCAAATTCTTTTTTGAAAAACTATTTCTTTAGTTTAAGTCCATGATAGCATCATACAATTTCACAAAATTGTATCTAGCTCGTATGAGCAAAAAAAAAAAAACTTGTGACTTGCTGAATCGTATGCTTTTCGGTGATTAGTGTTGCTGCTCCGAAGGGGAAAGATATTTATGGTCTGAACTATTCTTACCAAATCTAAAACTTCAAGTTTGAGGAAATTATTATGAGGCATTGCTGAAGACGCATTACCTGTGGATTGTTTAATGTGATCTGTGAAAATATTGGTAAGAGAAAATAAAATAAAAAGAAGAGATGTGACAAAATTGGTTCCTTGAAAATGAGATTATAATATCATTGATTGCACACGAGTAGTCAACATTATATTCTGATTGAAGAGCCATTTCGGGCACAATAGGAAAGCCAAGAGGCGCTGCTGACCTGTTGTCAAGCATGGAGCTTTGTTATCATTTGTGTAGAATTTATCACAGTTGGTTTAAATTTCAATCGCCTCCTTGGACTTGGCACGCTTCTGACCACTAAATTGTTTGTTCTCAGCAAGCAACAACTTGTAAATACAGTAAGCAAAAGATTAGTTGTTGCTATTATCGGTCCCCCAAGATTTGCATCCCATTTCCAGCGTCCATTTTCCCTTTCCAGCATGTCAACATGATTTTTGCTTCTACATACTTTCCTTTTGGAGTCGGAGAACTGATTCTAGGCCCCTAGGGTTAAACTAGAAGTGAAATTTAGTATTGGTCTTTTGAGATAAAAATATAATTTTCAAGATCTGACTATAGATGAATGTATACATATGCACAAGTGATCTTTTCATAATATTTAAACTGCTTTTATGATTCTTTTATTTCTCTAACTTTCCTAATAATTGCTTTGTTTTCAGGTACATTGCTTTATATTTGTTGTTGTTTTTTGCTACGCTGGTTCAATACTTTATTGCCTCCTGTTCCTCTCCTGGGTAAATATCAATTCTAATTGCCTCAAGACTGAGATTCTGGGTTGTGCTTATAACACATGATATCTATAATTTATTTTTGTTTAACATGATTCCTTTTTTTTTTCTGTTATTTTATTTTCAGCTATGTCATTGATGTGATGAGAGCTGTTAATGAGAAAGATTCAATATTTCAAACGACATCAGTGGTCTCAAAGTAAGCAATAATTTGAAAAAAGTTTTGGTTTACCATTGAAAATGAGGAACTTAAAATAATTGAAGTTTACAATTTATGCTCATCTTACCATTTATTTTATTTTTAAATGTTTAAGCAAAGACAACCTGCTTCAAGCAAAAACAGAAGCTTGGTTGTTACTGTGGATGGAAGTCAGTTGGGAAGAAATCTTCTAGGAAGTAACACTACATCGTGGTCAAAGCTTGTTATGGACTTGTATCCCCCTGGAACATCTGCAAGGTAGGCCATCTATTCTACAAGTTTCTGGAGTGTATTTATAGGTGAAACCTCTCTGAAGAACTTATTTTATACATTCATATTTACTTGTAAAGACTGAATTAATGGGGTAGTAAAGGACAAAAGATTGTACTAACTACATGTTTGGGTACAATAAATTTTCACAAATTTTAGAAAAAGATTTCAACTTCAATCTAAAATCTTTAAATCTAAAACAAAAAATCTATTTCTCAAAAAAAAAAAAAAAAAAAAAAAATCCAATCATGTGCCTTGTAAAATAAAAAAAACACATAAACAAAAACAAATTTCACAAAAACAACCATAAAAAAATCATATTCAAACAAATTTTCAAATCTACTAACCCGCTTTCACAAAACTCAAGACAAAACATATTTTTAAAAAACTCTATACAAATTTTCCTGTCTACTTTCACAAAACCCAAAATAAAAAACATCAAAACTTTTTGTAAAATTTCTCAAACTATTGTGAATTTTTAGCTGTGAATTTTTAGCTATCAACATTAATCTTTTATATGACATGAATAATTTGTTTTTCTTGCATTACATTAACTAGATCAATAACTTTTGTTTAAATTCACATAACTTTCATTTTGTTTTTGCATTATATGTAGAAATAGAGAAATTAAAAAGCCATATTTGGAAAATTCTTAAATAAAATTAATAATATTGATTTTTTTTGCTAGTCAGATTAGTCAACATTTATATGTTAAGGAAAAAGCCATATTTGAATTTTTTTTTTAAATAAAACTAATAATATTCATTTTTTTTAAAGTAAAAACTTATTGATATCAGTAGGCGAAGCCAATACACTGGATGCCTACAAGAGATAACACCTATCTTGGAAGACGAAGTAGATGCAAGGAAATCATACTAACTGCTTCCTTTTGGTTCTTGCAGAACTTGGACTTGCTCCTATTGTAATGTTGAACAGGTATTACCATCGGAGTTAAGATTAAATCAAGTATCTCTTGCCTATCTCTAGAATGCTTGTTCTTCTAAAATTTTGCATCCTTATCCTTGTGTTTGAGTTGCCCTTTTAGTCCTACGGTGTCATTAGCGATAAGAGCCCTGATATATGCTTATTTGTTAGTAATAAGCTTGGGAACTTATATTGTTCTATAGTTTATAACTTGATAGACTAGGGCCAACCTTAACAATATTCTGACAGAAAGTGATTCTTCAAGACTCATTTTTTCGTACTAAAATCCAAAAGATTTTTTCCCCTTTATGCTCGCATCTATTTATCAACAAATAGATGAAAAAAGGAACACAATAAAGTTATTATCAAGGAAGTTGGAAGATCAAGAACGGTCAATGGTTGAGTTTAGGAGTGTCTTTTTTAACACTTTCTTCCATTTGTAGGTAGTAATAGATTTCAATAGGCTGAACTTCCATGAATTCTTGTACCTCTAGATAATAATTCTTAGGTGTCGCTCTTGTATATGTCCCGTGTACTTGGGCTATGCCTATAGTCATCAATCAAATTCTTGTTTACCAATAAAAAAAAATCATCTAGGAAATGAAAGGATACCGGTAACAAAAACACTGATCAGCATAGAAGGTGATTGAGAAACTTTAACTATTTCTCGTCTGGATGCTTATAAATAAACAACCATATTTCATTGGGATGCTTGGAATAAACTAGATTCCACCAGCAGAAGTGTTTGAATAGTAATAGATAAGATTCTATTCTTTAGTTGTTTAGATTTTATTTGTTCGACATTCTACTTTTTCCTTCTCTTGGGTTATGTTTGAAAATAGTATCATTTATTGTCCATATTTCATTGCATATGGTTGCTGAAATAGATATGTAGTTTGTTGCAAACTAGCTGAAATTTTTGGTGTTTATTACTTAGATCTCTGTCCACCTTGCTTATGGTGATTATTTCTCTTATATGCAGCCTCCACGGGCTAAGCATTGTCATGACTGCGACAGATGCGTTCTTCAGTTTGATCATCATTGTGCTTGGCTTGGAACCTGCATTGGCCAGGGCAACCATTGTCAATTTTGGTAAGTTTATGCCCTTGCTGAAGAGTTCTTTCTGGTCATTGATGTCAGTCTTCACCAGCATTAAATCCATGTTTTTAGTGATATGCTATGATATGGTGCTTTTTTATGAATGTGGAAATGCACATCTCAGATGTTAATCATTATGTCTTTAGATCATCAATGTTCTGTCTCTATGTATTTCTGATATTATTCTCTTTATGTGTTTTGCGCATAATTCTTATGGTTAGACTGCTATATTTTATGTTGTTTTCGAATTTGAAAGTTATATCTTTTATATTCACCTAGTTTGTTTTGAACCTACGACCTTGTCCTCCACCTTGTTCTTACAAGAGGATGAAGCATCCTTTAAGCGATAGCTTATTGACTAAAATTGGAAGTAATATGATTGGAAGTTACTTTACTTATAAACAAATGATTGGAAGTTAGGTTGCTTCTGCATTACCATCTGATGTTGGTTGAACAGTTATGCTTGTGCATGGCTGTAGTATTGATAATTGGTAATCTAAAGCTTGTCTCACATCATCAAATTGATGCTTATTTTCCATAGAGGGCTCTGTAGCTGTTAACTGATCAACAAAAGAAATATATGCTCTATATTCTATAATTCAACCTTTTAAAGAAGGAATGTAAATGATATAAATGCATCACTAAGTTTTACTTATATACATATCAAAAGTATATTTTCAGCTAAGGATATCTTTGCTTTTTGTCTCAAAACCTTAGGTGGTACATTTGTGGAGAGATGGCACTGTGTATCTGGACAGGCATTTTGTACATATCATACCTGAAGGCTAATATCTCAAGGGCTTGGTATGTTTTTTTTTTTTTTTTTTCCCGTTTTTTAGCTTCTTATTTTATGATAAAGTCTCAGTTTCTTATCTAACTCTTGATGGACTTAATGTCTATAGTGTTGTTCTGTTAAGATCACTACCTAGAGTGTAAGTGAGAAAAGTGGGAAGGTGAAAAATAGTCAGTAGTTTGAACAGTTGTGGTTAGTGGTGTTGTTTTCTGTATTATAGCCATCTATGGGTTAAATTTTAGTTCTCGTAAGTTATTGTGTTAAATTGAATCTGAAATTGGATCCGGGAATGATGTCATTATCAGGTGGAAGGATGCGATCATGATACTGCTTTTGATTGCTTTGTCAATCGTGCTCATCTTTCTTATGCTTCTTCTCCTATTTCATAGGTATGCATTGTTTTTATACAATTTTAGTTATTTCCTGCATGAGATTTCTTATGTTCATTTGCCTCCTGCATCTGCCTATGAATATATTCATAATTTGATGTTTTTCTAGAAATTCATAATGGTTTCACCTGATACAAGATTGGAAATATTGATGGAGCCAACTTACCTAGGATAATCCAGAGCCAAAAGAGCATCACCAATGCAGTGTTTATAAGAACATTATCCAGCCTAGGGAATCAGTGACCTGAAAATTAGAAAATGAATTCATGCTAGGTATTGATGATCTGTCATGGTTAAGGTCCTGAGTCTAATATAGTTGGCTTGTTGTGTTACTTACCTGTTAGCATAAATTGATTTCAATTTCGTTTGGTCCAGACCATAGTACATGGCTGAAAATGAATATATTGAGTTTTATTAGTAATATGTACTCTTGGAGTGAGCAAGTAGCTATTGGTCTTGATAACATCAAACATCCATAATGATTGGGTAGCTTGCGTCATTTGGTTTGGACTTTGTTTTGCTGCAGTTATCTTATTTTGACAAATCAGACTACCTATGAACTTGTGAGACGCAGACGCATCCCATATCTAAGGTTAGTTGATTCCTTTTTCACTCTTCTAGCCTATATTATTTGTTTAAAGTTGTTTGTTCCTTCCAAGATAAGTCACTTCGTCAGGCTGTGATATGTGTACCGAGTTGCAATTGGATGTTCTTTTTATTTGTCATTACATGGTTTAAAGTGCTAGAACAAGTTGTGTGATGGAAAGAGAGAATGAAAAGCAAGTGAAAAAGAACGTACATGTACATCGTTGTCATGAATCCTGCTTAGATGGTTGGACAATCTGTTGAATAAGAGTTATCTGAATAAAGTTGATATATTCAACCCAAGTATGTGATTATGGGTTGGAGACATCTGAGATAAATTAAAAAAATAACAGGGTTACCACACATCTTTTATTTCTTAGCTTATTCACTTGATAGTCTGTGTTCACTGCAGGAGTATTCCTGAAAGAGTATATCCTTTTAGTAAAGGAATTTGCAAAAATTTGTATGGCTTCTGCTGTGTTCGAAGCAGCATATACAGCATGGAACCGCTACCCACACCTCAGGAAATTGAAGAAAAGTTGAGGCCATACACTTGTGTTGAGGTTGTGACCTGTCGATGCTGCTGACCTTGCTTAACCGTACAATGAACCTGACATTCGCATTGTGACCTTTTTGAAGAATTGTGCCTCCGTATTCATTGTGATCTTCATGAAGGTTATCCTCAAGCTCTTTGTTGGATATTATGCTTGCTTTTTTATTTTTTTTCTTCTTCCCGAGTTTGTAGGTTTTGTTAGTGATATTTTGTGGTGATATGGTCCTTGCGAGTGAAAGATTGTGATACCGGTAATAATGAAACAGCCAACAAGAGTGAGATATGGTTAAAGGATGAGAACCACCTGTATTTGTGAAGCCAACATTTGTGGAGATAAAATTTCGTAAAGTTTGTGTTTTAGTGTAGACCCAATTGTCTTCTATTTGAAGGTTCATTCCATGCCGAAACCCTAATGTTTATTCTTCACACTTTGAGATTGCAGCTTTAAGATGTTAGCTTTAGATCAAATTTCAAACTAACGATAAGTAGTGGCCAAAAGCCGAAGCCCTTTCTATTTTAAAGAAAACCACTTGCTGTTAAGAAATCCTTTTCTTATTACAAACAGGTAGAGTTATGGTGGTAGGTATCATTAAACTTGTCCATGCTCAGAAATTATTTTCAAATGTGATTTATTCAAACCTAGTGTGCCCAAGAGTTGTCACCCTATCACAAGTGTCCAACCCCCGGACTAACAGCAAATGCATAGTTTTATTTGGCATGCCATCAAGAAATTTTGGTGCATTTCAATCTGTCAAAGATTCAAGATCTCTACACCTTTTTGTAGTTCACCTACCAAGTACCCATAGAAGAGCAGCCCCACGTCTAAAACCAGATGACAGCTTGGACTACGGAATGAGTGACATTAATATTAAATGCGGGAAAAAAGACTTAATTAAAGTTAATTGATAGAGAGAAATTGCTTAATTGAAATAATAATCAATATTATATTACCTACACCTTAAGACTTCTTTGTCATCTTACCACACAAAAAGGGAGAAGCATAAAGAAAATAAATGAGGTTGTCTGGATTCTGTGACCGATTACTGAGGCTTGAAGAAACTGGCTTCAATACCAGTATCAATGACAACATAAACCCCAGCAGCAACCAATATACCACTTAGAGCCATCCCCAAGACCCCTAGTACCCAATTGAGCCACCACATTCCGCTATACATCTTAGGCTTCTTAATCTTAAGCCACATGAAGCATGGGTACGCCAGTGTTACCGGCAGTGCTAGTCCTCCAATCAAACCAGCTAGGCTTCCCAAAAAGGGAACTGCCACCGCCAGGAAGAAGCAACCATACCCGAACATAGCCCGGAAAACTGCACGTAGCCACCAGGGACACGGCTCCTTCTTTCTGATAGTGTAATTGGACTCCATGTAATCAAACATTGGCATGGCATAGATTTGGAATGAGCTTACTGCATTAACTATGACAAACAAGCTAGTCAGTCCTAGCACCGACCGTGACACATCTTGTGAATGGAATGCATAGAGTGCTGAAAGCATTCCTCCATTTGCTGGGATCTGTCAAGACACAGATTCTCTCGCTTTAGGATAAACATGATACAAATAACTAGGTCATTTAATTTGGTTTATGAGGGTGCAATATATATATACCAGCTGTCCATAAGCCCAATAGCCACCAACTGCAAGAGGAAACAGGCATGCAGCTATGATTGTATAGGAAACCCTGACTCCTTTCCACATTGGTACGCTCGAGGGATGCTTCTCATCTGATGGCATAGTGGCCTGCAACATACGGATGTTGAATTGTTGAATGTGAACATAAGACTAAGACCATGATGGGTTTGAATTTAAAAATAATAATAATTAATTAAAAAGGTGTGCCATAATTATATAATACTTGTGTCCATATCATTTCGTTTACTCAGAGCCTATAGCATTCACATCCCATTCTCCATAAAATTTCTNCTCCATGTAATCAAACATTGGCATGGCATAGATTTGGAATGAGCTTACTGCATTAACTATGACAAACAAGCTAGTCAGTCCTAGCACCGACCGTGACACATCTTGTGAATGGAATGCATAGAGTGCTGAAAGCATTCCTCCATTTGCTGGGATCTGTCAAGACACAGATTCTCTCGCTTTAGGATAAACATGATACAAATAACTAGGTCATTTAATTTGGTTTATGAGGGTGCAATATATATATACCAGCTGTCCATAAGCCCAATAGCCACCAACTGCAAGAGGAAACAGGCATGCAGCTATGATTGTATAGGAAACCCTGACTCCTTTCCACATTGGTACGCTCGAGGGATGCTTCTCATCTGATGGCATAGTGGCCTGCAACATACGGATGTTGAATTGTTGAATGTGAACATAAGACTAAGACCATGATGGGTTTGAATTTAAAAATAATAATAATTAATTAAAAAGGTGTGCCATAATTATATAATAGTTGTGTCCATATCATTTCGTTTACTCAGAGCCTATAGCATTCACATCCCATTCCCCATAAAATTCCCTATAATTTAATTAAAAAGTACATTCCCTAAAATTTTTCTCTAAATTTTACTCATCTTTCAAAAACCTCCTACATCCCATTCCCTATATTTTCTCTATTCTATTAAAATAACATTTATTTATTCTTTCTTTATTACATTTTTCTCTCACCTCTTTTTATAAACTTAACTACAAACAATTTATCAATATAAAATAATGGTTTGGGGACAAACAGTAGATCCCCATATTTGGGGATTTACTGTAGCAACATCATCCCTAAACTGCAAAATGGGGAACCGGATGTAGATATAAAATGAGCAAAATCCTAAAATTTTTCCCAAAATTTAGGGATGGGAATCATATAGGGAACCGGTTGGGGATGCTTAAGAGGAATTGTCTACAAAAGATCTACAATTTTGACAGTTGATTAACTACAGTGAGCTTTGGAACTAGGAGGTTTCAAGAAGTCAACGTGCGCCCTCTTCTTCTTCTTACATTCTAGTTAACAGTTCCTTTTTGTATCAAAGAAAAGTAAAGAGTAGAGAAAGTAAAACGTGAGACATTGACAGAGGACTTATGGTTAGAGGCCGATTCAACGACCAAGCTTTGAACAAAGTGATTCGAGGGTTAAAAAAAAATTCTACTCATTATCTTCACACTTCACATCATCCATAAATTTTTAATTTTTTAAAAATATTTTTAATCTTTTCTCTTACCAAATATGTGGTGTATGGATGATAAAGTAGAATAATTCGATTAGTTTAAGAAGAATAAATCCAGAATTCTTAAAAAAAAAATAAAAATAAAAATAAGTATGGTGTGCGGGGATAATAAGTAACAAGGCTCCGGAGTGCTAATGAAGCTCAGGGTTGGTCCTTTTCATTTTTCATTTTGAATGTTGTACGAGCTTATTTCTAAAATTTCCAAAAGCACAAACATGTGAGAGGGAATTAGTAGCATATAATACCTGAATCTCAAGAATAAGATTGTGGCCCCTAAAAGCAAAAGCAATGATCCCAAGTGCATTAAGCACATCAAAAGAATGTTTAATCTGGGTGTTGCCCCTCACGGGATTATAGGACACCCCCGAAAGCCTGCCCTCTGCCACTGACACTACCCATATCAAAGTGCAATACACAACCGCCGTGACGGCTCCTATCAATGACACACCGGCTATTGAATTCAAGTTTGGCAGCTGTGATAGTAACACTGCTGCGCAGGTAAACACCAAGTACCATTCCACGCTGGTTAGCGGCTGGGAGCATGTGGGCCCGCAGACAATCTGGTAGAATTGTTTAGAGGTTGATCCACCAATAATGATCAGAGCCATACAAGTACCGCCCGAGAGATACATGATTGGGAACATAGCTAGCCACGTTCCAAGCTTGTCACCTTCAACATTGGAGACAGATTGCAACCCCAATAGTTAATAATATATCTAGACATCTCATCCGAGAGAAGAACAATAGAGTAATTGTTGAGTTTTACGAGTGTAGAATCGAATCAAGCAGAATCAATAAGAGTCATTAGTTGTTTGTTAAAGACATCAATCATACCAAAGGTAGCACAGGAGAGTTGTTGGTATCGGCTGTAGCGCATCCCAGTTTCAGTTGATTCGTGGAGCTGCACGAGTACCCATAGGGTGTAAAGCTGCCAGATGAATGCTAGGGTCAAACCAATTATCCCCCATGTCCTGCAAAAACAATCACAAAGTTATATATAGAAACTTGAAAGCCATGCATCGAGCTGATAAGAAGCAACTTCAATGATACGACTTCAGTTCTGATATTGGAGTTTTGAGTGACTTACCAGCCAAGGATCGTGAAAGCCACAGGAAGCACAAGAGCCTGAACTCCAATCCCAGAACAAAGAGTGTGAAACGCAGCATAGTATTGGTTACCATTTCTGGATTCGGTGATAGGAAGCCAAGCGTCCTGGGGATCAAGCTTGGTCATCCTGAGAGCCTTCCTCATTGGACTTCCAAGAGGAGTAATGAACCTTGGAGTTAGAGAGAGTCTTAATGGGGTTCTTGGGGTTTTAGGTGTCTTGTTTCGAGGGACTCCTGCTGCACCTGCATGCTCCCCATGAAGCAGCGGCGACCTTGACAAAGATGGTGAGTGGAACTGAGAGGGTGGACATGACACAGGCGGAGTTAACAAAACCGGAGGTGTTGGGGCAGCTGATCCTGGTCTCGGCGTTAATGGTGCCGATCTAATCTCGTTCGGCTCACTCATTTTTTAACGTCGCTCTCCTTTGGTTATTGAATCATGCAATTTGCAAGCTGCCTCCTCCCTCTCAGTGTTGCACAAAATGTTATCAGGTCTAGCACGTTATATATAAAAGCGCCTAGCTAGGTAGGTTGAAGGAAAGAGTAGGTGGGAGCTTTTGATGACCAGCTTGTGGAAAGCTTTTAGAATAATTTTAAGGCATTTATTGCTGGACAATTTTGGCTGGCTCTGTCTTTGAATTGTCGAAGACATACGAGAAACTAACCTTATTGCGGCGGCAGGTTGCACCTTGTTTTCGAGGAGTTTGGCCGTTTGTCAAAATAGGCGTCCTTACAAAGTGATGATAGTCCACGGTCACCGGTAGGCCATGAAGAAAATGTGGTTAATGATTTTCATTCAACTATATATATATATCACATGATGGCTGTGTATAAAGAGAGAGAGACCATAAAATTCAAAATTAATAGTAGTATTGCTATAATCTAAAATACATTCATTCTTCCAAAAACACACACCTTTAAAACACAATTATAATCCTAATTTAGAAATAAAAGGGGTATATTGTAAAACTAATTTGAGAGTTTGACTTTTGCAAAAAATTCTTTACATTTTTTCAACTTTTGTACATCATCTCTGGATTTTAACAAACTTTTACTCATCTTTCCGTCTATCTCTAATTAGCCTTTTAACAACAGAATCATTTTGTGAGAGAGTTAGCATGTAACATAAAGATATTACTTGTTAGAAAGTGCCACTTGTCAACCAATCAAAAATGGACATGTGACATTGAGATGCGTAGTCAAATATTCGATTACAAATCGTAGAAATCTCTTTCAATGCATATCATTTTCCCTTTTTCAAAAAAGAAAAGAAAAAATAATAACAAACCATGAAATACATTTCTAACGAAGTAAAGGAAATGATTTTTGCAACTTTAAGATATGAAAGTCTCCCGTTTTGTTTTTGAAAAAAATAGGCATATTGGAGACTTAAAAACTTACTTGTTAATGGTGTGTCCTACTTTTCAAAAGGCGGGACTCTGAGAATATATATCTAGCATTAGTCATTACAATTAATCAAATGAGTGTCAAACCTACCACCCTGAACGAAACAGAAAAAGGTGAATTGAGTTCAAAGATGTGGGCTAGAATTAGTTGCTTCCTTTGATGACCAAAATCTAATTTCAGTCTCCTACCAGAAACAAATGAGCCATCATGAAAGATCTGTTTTCGTATCTTTGTGGGTGGGGGTGAAGCATATCCGTTAAATAATCACACAATTTACATATTCTATGACAGTAAAGTTGACAAATGACACTCCCCTTACAAAATTAATAATTCTCGCATATGCGTAATTTAGCATCTATGAGATACAATTGCATACATAGACCATCTGAATATGATTATAAAAGCAAACAAAATTTATATCCAAGCAATCTATGTTTTATTTAGGTAGTGATTTGCGATACTTCAGTGCTTCAAAGCGAGCAGCAAGTGCATCATAATCTGGCAATTTGGGATGCACGCGAAGGGCTGGATCTTGTTTATCATGATATGAAGGTACTGAAGGTGGAGGCCGCTCGGGCGGTGGACAAATGCCACTGGGAGGTTCTTCCATCTCAATTTCTTCGTCACAGTCTGATTCATCAAACTTTGTCTAAATGTCCAGAAGGTGCATTGTAGCTGTGCCTCCTATAAACCTTTCCACCATTCATATTAGTAGTCAGTGTCTCCTCACTGCTTACACAATGAGACCTTCCAAAACTATCAGACTCATATTTGATCCCTGTAGCATTTAGCTGATGATCCATATTCTGTAGGTTAATTGCAGAATGGTCATTTGGCATGAAGGAGCCAGTAGATTTGCCCGAAAGGGTATCAAATGCATGGTTGATATTTGAGTCATTCAACTTGTTAGCAAGGCTAGATGCTCGAGTGGCTGGATTGAAGTCTCTATTTGCCAAATAGGCAGCAGCTTGGGCAGCAGCAATTGCTTTCTTGGCCGATTCTGCAGCTGCTTCAGCAGCTGACACTGTGTCCTCAAAATGCATATTGCCATTTTCTCTACAACATGTTGATCTAGGTAAATAACAAGAATAGAATACATTTAAAACTAAGATTTTTATGGTGAATCAGAGGTGAGAATAACATATTGGGTGACATACCTGGTAGTTGGCTTATTTGACTCAGCAGAATGAGTCGGTCCAGGCTTCAGGGGTAAGCTGGTAGCACTAACGAAAGTGTTTGGTCCTTCCTGATCAGTGAAAGAAAAAACAGAATTTTGGAGGAAAACAATAAAAACTCGAATTTAACAAATGTGTGCAGCCACAGAGAGAGAGAGAGAGAGAGAGAGAGAGAGAGAGAGAATACAAGGTACATACTATATGCTCTTCTGGAGCCTTGAGAAGCTCCAACTCAGATTCTGTTGTATCCCATTGAATATTGTGTTCTTTTGCTATTTCCTTCATGATTTTCAACTTCACTTCACCAGTAGGGGTTCTGACAGATAGCTTGTCTATTAACTACGAGAATTTGGAGGGAAAAATGTTACAAGAGAACATAACATTCAGAGTTCAACAGGAAAGATAACTAATGTTTGACTCACATATAAGCTAATCAATGAGTTTTTGCATGACTTATGATTAACAAAAGGAAGACGGTAGTTACCATGCGGTTTACACCACCGTTAGGTCGCAGATCAGTAGCTGCAGATACAAAATCTTTCCCATATTTTTTCTCAAAAATATTCCTAATTGCCACTAGTTCTGGAATTTCTGAGCACCTTGGAGCAGCAAATATTAAACTAGCAATCCCTTCTTTGAGATCTGCTGGGCATTCCCTGAAATAATTAGATGCATATCAGAATTCCATGTATTCAAGCTTTACAAAGTATTAAGGATAATTCAATTCTTTCACCTTTGCTTGGCAATGATCGGAAGTCTGGACACAACCAATTCACAGAAGAGTTCAATGAACTCATTTGCAGCCAAAACATTCTGTTCTCTGATAACATGTTCAACCTGACGGTGAAATTATTGGTGGTTACGAGAATTAGTAGTGGTCACCATGTTTGGCGAATGTAAATAAGCCTGACAGTGATATTATTGGTGGTTATGAAAATTAGTGGTCACAATGTTTGGCGAATGTAAATAAACCTGATAGTGAAATTAGTTTTTACTTATTTATCAACATTCTCTTCCTTTCTGAAATCCTTAATTACAAATAGGAAAAAATAAAAAAGAGCACTGGTAACATGGAATTTAAGAAATAGAATCATCTCAGGCGAATGCTCCCTGATAAGAGTAGCTCCCAGGTACTATTCTAGTGTGTCCTTATCCTTTCTTCAAAACCTTTTAAGTCATAATTACACGTACACACACCAAGTTTTATGAAACTTTGCACTTTGACATCAAAAGGCTGATCCAAACCTCTGATAGCAGTTGTTTGACTTTGTTTTCTCTTCTGATCCAAGCTAGGCCTAATCATAGTTTTATTTATGAAGTTTTTTGAGTCTGTGGGAGCAGATTGCAGAGGCTGCCTCTGAGGAGAATTCTGGAGGATCCACTAGTAGATCTTTCAATTTATATTGTGTGGTGTGTTGGGGAAATATCTGACAGAGTTTGAAGGGTTATTCTTGATAGGGTGTGCAAATTGTAATACTCATCTTTTGATAATGGATGCTTGCAAAAATGCTTCATTCATGGATGTAGGTTTTCAAAGCTCATTAATCTCTGGTGTCTTCAGGCTTTTTCCCCTATATTTTGTTTAGAACTTTCACATAACATACATTTTTATACTAATAAAATTTCATCAATACGAGCAAAAGGCACACCCATGAATATGAGAGAGTCGTCTATCTAGATACAAGAAAATCATGAAAAGGGATCCCCTTAAAGTCTCTAGACTTGTGCAAAACATACTAATTCTAAAAAACCACAACATAGCGGACCATCCATGAACTTAGTAAAAGTTGTTAGTATGCCCTTCGTAAAATACAGCTTGCATAATGAGGAGAAAAAAGGAAAAGAAAAGAGAAAACCACGATACGCCATTTCCATTAAGGAATACATTAGAAAAATGCCTTAAACAGAAATTACAAGTGAGGTGCTAATTAGAAACAGTTTGTATATAAAGCCAGACAACAAATCACTTTTTTTTTTCAATTTAGATATGGTCTTCCAATAACTGCAAAGACAGTAAGGCATAACCTATACTAGTTTTGGCAGTAAAACTGCACAAACCAGTGCGCAAAAAAAAAAATCTTTGTAGATGAAATAGAAACAGAACTTTGAGGACCGGAAGAATGATTTCAAGTTAATTATAAGGTGTAAAAGAATTTTTCTTGTAAGGATGAAACTGAATTAGGGTAAGTCCATCCCCTTCTAACAACTCCTGTAATATTTTCAAAAGACACTGAATCTTAGCAAAGCATCAGAACGACCATAAACCTACAAATGCTTTACTCACTAGTCACTACCTTACAGAAAGTTATCACGTAATTCAAGGGGCGTGGCCACTCTGGCAACGTTAAAGTGAAAGTAAGTCCTCATACCAACTAATTGCAGCCAGCAAAGGCAGTGGACTCCTTTGAAATTCTCTAAAAGGTAAAAACCACTAACTCATTCAAACCAGATGTCCAACTACCGTAAACAACCCAAGATAAATCCAACCAGTTCCATTCCCCTTTTTACGATGCTTAAAAGTCAAATTTTATTTCCTCTCATAGTAGTGTTCTCATTCTATTGCAGATTTTCAGCAAACATAATATATTTTGCTCATACTGACCCGAAGGAAATTTAATAAAAAAATTCAAGAGTAATATCTTAGCACCAACGTGGCAACACCAATATAAAAATAGACGATAAACAAGATTCTACCACACCCAAAACCCAAAATAATATCAATGCGGGCCCCATTGGAAAAACCGCCGAAAACGCATTTATCCGCAAATACTGGTCTTTAACGCTCGGTTTGTTTCATCTCAAAGTTCTGTGTAACACCCAAAATAGAAACTTTAAGTTTGGCAATTACCCGGATGCGAGCAGTGGCATCTTGACCGGACTGTAGAAGCAACGCAATGTCTCGTCGCATCTGCTTCACCACCACCTGTCTCTTGTTCCTCAGCAGCTTTATCCTCGCCACCGCCATCTTCGCAGCTGTCTTGCTGTTATGCATTTTCCATTTTATTCCAAAGGAAAAGAATAAAGAAATAAATAAAACACTAGCCTCTGCTCCCAAGGAACTCAGTACCCAGAATCAATCACAGGAAAAAAAATAAAAGGAAAAACTTTTAAATATTTTCTTGGCAACCAAACAAAAAAGGGTGTGATCAACTGGGAAAAGAAAAGCAAAAATCCCCAGAGAGAGAAATGTACCATTTGGAGGAGTTGAAGCCACGGCGGAAGAGAGAAAGGCTGAGCTTCATGAGATTCCTGGCGTGGGTCGTGGCTATCCTTGTGGCGGTCATGGTCGAGTGTATGAGAGTGAGTGACGTTGTTTTAGGCTTCTTCAAGAAGTGAAAACGGTCGCCTGAGTTGTAAAGTGGATCTGTTCGGCTCTTGATAGGATCCGATGGTTCCACTTTAGGCACCGACTTGTCCCTATTCTTTTTTATTATTATAATAAAGGTTGATTTGTTTTGAATCTTGGAGGATATCTATAGTCTATTCTATACCATCTTTGTTCGTGTCGCAAAGGAAAAATGTAGCCGTTATGAGATTGACACGTGGAGGAATAAGGGGAGGATTAGATGATTGTGAAGGAGTTGAATGGGCCTTTGGACCGCAGGGGTGGGGAGGAGAAGTACTAGCAACTTGTAACCCTAAAAACACTAGCAATTAGCATTGTTTGAAATATAGCTTGTGGGATATTGGGTTGATTTTGGCACTACGTTCAACCCTTTATACGGGGTGCTGATTATGAGGATCCATGGTCTGATAATGTACCACGTTTTTTGTTATCTATGGATGGTTTGGGGGATTCCATCCTCGAGTGACTTGGAGGCCCCGAAGGTGGTTCGTGGGCAATAGGGGGCTGTGATTTAGGGAGTTTGGAGAATGGAGATCCCGCAGAATCATCATTTTGGGGGTGTGGGGTGCCTCCATTACAAAAAAAAAAGTGGGCTGAACCGGCTAAATAAGAGGCCATAATATGGTCGAGTCAGAATATCCAAAGAACATGAAACATGAGTTTTATGCCCGATGGATGCGCTAACATAAGAAGCAGACAACTGACAGAAAATCAAAAAACCTGGCCGACCATACACAAATAGCCGACCCACATAGCAGTTCGCACAACATTAACTACAAAAATGCCGTTCAATTGTCGGCCACATAATCTAGACACCAAAAGTGGATGCAATGTCTTCAGTCTATATACACAAGGTTACACGACCGTGAGACAAGGGTTGGTTTCATAAAAGGTAAAGGGGTGCAGGAATCCTCACATACTTTTCCTAAACGTTTCCTATAGATTTTCGGGTCCCAATGAGCAATTGATAAAATCACAATTCAGTCTGATCCATTATTGTATTCTTGTGTTTTGTTGATAGCATCAAGTAGATATATAAAATTAATTTGATTGTTTAAACAAGAAGGGCAAAAGAAAAGGTAATAAAACAAGGGCTGATCGAACAAGAACAATGCAAATCATATTAAAATTGCGATGTGTTTCTTTACATTTTGATTCATGTACATGGATAAACATTTGAGAAGGTGATAAAAGGCTAAAGCCAGAGTATGGGATCACCTAGTTAGAAATTATATTTAGGATCAATACTCTTGCTTGGATCAAGCGCCTAAACAAGCATTCCAAACCTTTCTCAAGGCCTTCCATGCTAACATCCAAAGCACCCAACCTAATCTGTG
The DNA here is from genome assembly GCA_011037825.1 of Carya cathayensis. Taxonomy (NCBI): domain Eukaryota; kingdom Viridiplantae; phylum Streptophyta; class Magnoliopsida; order Fagales; family Juglandaceae; genus Carya; species Carya cathayensis. Next base: position 286,138 of record QGSO01000391.1, on the reverse strand, counting down.
CAGATTGTATCTTTTGTGCCTCCATATCTTGGCTTGAATTGTGCATCAAGAGGTTGCCAACTGCTGTATCCACCCTCTCCAACTCATTCATATTTCCGGCCTGTTGGTCTTTGCCTGCAAGTACACCTTTCTGCAATTGTTTGAAAACCAATGACCACCTGCTACTGGTAGGCTTTGGTTTAAACACTGGCACCGAAAGGAATAACAACAGCGAGTGAAAGATTGAAATAGTACTCAAGTTTGTTTCTGCAAGCATTCTGACCACTGCGGGGAGGGGATCATCTTGATCGGACATGGGGAGATCCCCGAATTGATTATCTATCGGCTTCAAGGATGCTAGAGACTTGGCAATCTCCTTTTTCATCAATCTTCTTGAGCAAGTATAAGAAGTGACAATGCTTTCAACACTCAAGTCTCCAGCCCTTTTTCGGCGAAGAGCTGATTGAAGTTCTCGAATGGATTCTTGCATTGAGAGAATAGCATCCCTGGTTTTGCCACACACATCCAAGTATCCCAAGGAACCTTCAAGCAAGTCATTGACCCATTTCTGGTGTTTCTGTGGGGCAAGAGCTTGTTGGGTCAATGGCAAATTCAGAAGATCATCTATGCATCTATACAATTCACCTAGCAGGGATAGACCAAGGCATATTGTTTCTACCCTTTTTGATGAAGAAGTTGATGCCTCCCAAGATTTAATCTTGTTTAGCTGTTCTTCAACTCTTAATGTGCTCGGATGAGATCTAGCTGGCAAGCTAATGGATCGAAGGCTATAGCGTCTAGATGGCTTGGGGGAAGAGGAAGCCATTGTTGATCTCTTCACCATGGAAAAGTTCAAAATTTAAGATGGACTCAGTGAGTCCTACGATTCATTCATAACATATGTTTATACAAAAGCATTTAGGGAATCTGGGAAGGGACAAAAAAACAAAACCCTATAGGTCCTCAAAGTCAATGTGATCAACATGTGGAGGCAGGGTGGGCTCTCTCTTTATGGAGTGGATTATGTTCTCACGTAAACCAAGACTCTTTTTTTAAATACAATCTTAAGGTATATTTCATCGCAAGAAATGTTGGGTCTACAAAAATAATCATAAAATACTATTTTATAATTTCAAATACAAATACTTCTTTATATATATATATATATATATATATATATATATTATAAAGTAGATATATATGACGTTCACTTTGCTTGCACCAAAGACTAGATTTATTTGGCTTTTCTTCTACCGTGACCCACCACTGCCAACATATGCTTATCCATGATTCAACGTCATTGTAGCCATATATAGAGAAGTGTAGCCGGCCAAGGTCCTCTGGATGTCAAGAACCTTTGGCCTGCAGAAATCAAGATCTTCAGGGATCCTGAACCATATTAATTTATCAAGGATGGTGGTTGAAATAACATATAAACGTTATACTATTTATATGGGTGCACGAGTGGCATGCTGACAACATGCACAGATCACATGCATGTTTAGTTTTTAGTCCATGAATCCTCCTAATATTTTCCATGATGATCTTCATGTCACCTTGTTGATGTGAGAGGAAATGGAGGCTCACAAATGCATAGGAGGCTAATCAATTTCTATAAGAATGGAATCTCAGAGGAGAATGGATGCCATTTTTGTCTCTGTCCTGAATTGTCGTGCTTCGTTCTTTGACTTTATTGTCTTCCTTTTCTGGGTATTAATGTAGGTAGGAAAATGACTTGTACCGGAAGGATAGGATCCTAGCTGTTGCAGGTTCTGAGATGTTGAAAGTCGAGAGCTATAATGGAGATAAATCTTTAGTAAATAAGGCCCCGCTTTTAGTGTAAAAAGACGAATATTTCGAGTTCCTTCCAACTGACTTTCAAACTTCCATGGGGCCAAGCTTGGAGTGAATTCAAAATTTCAAAGAATAGGATTGAGATTAATAAATTTGGTTTTTCTTTTTCTGTTTTTTTTTTTAAAGAAAAGTTGGACATGATATGATAGCTAGAAGATCAGAAGATAAAAAAAAAAAAAAAAAAAGGAGCTCACATGCAAAATTCAAGATCTTTAAAAGTCGGTGGCTTAGATGGTAAGAGACCTGACCTTTATAAGAAAGATCTTAAGTTCGATTCCTCTCAAAATTCTCTAATATTAAGGAAAAAAAAAGAAATTTTAAAGAATTATTTACACTGTAAATTAAAAGAATTGCGGGGGGCAAGAAAAGAAAGCTAAAGACTTGGTTGCTTTCAAATCAAATATTCAAAGATAAAGTTGCTCTATATATGTAGCCAAAGAGAAAGGAGGCTTGATTCTCGGCGTGAGATATGATAGAATCTGATGATGATGGCGTAAAGAGTAATAAAAAACCACAAACAAACTACTCATCATCAGCTTTTTTTTAAGGAATTTGGACTCAGATTTTGTTTCCTCTAAGATATTTTTTATTTTTTTAATAGTTAAAAGAAATGATTATTAATAAAATTATTTATTTTTTATTTTTAAAAATTATTAAAAAAATATTTAAAAGAAAAATAAATAAAAAATATAATTTGTACTAATGATAAATTTGGGGAGCAAACTCATGAGACTGAGCAGTAGAACCCATTTTTTAATCATTTAATTAGTTTCCATCATGAATCAGTCCATTTGTAAAGGAAAATATTACTTAACCCCTCCCCCAATGTTACTGTTTAAAGTTACCATNAAAAAAAAAAAAAAAAAAAGGAGCTCACATGCAAAATTCAAGATCTTTAAAAGTCGGTGGCTTAGATGGTAAGAGACCTGACCTTTATAAGAAAGATCTTAAGTTCGATTCCTCTCAAAATTCTCTAATATTAAGGAAAAAAAAAGAAATTTTAAAGAATTATTTACACTGTAAATTAAAAGAATTGCGGGGGGCAAGAAAAGAAAGCTAAAGACTTGGTTGCTTTCAAATCAAATATTCAAAGATAAAGTTGCTCTATATATGTAGCCAAAGAGAAAGGAGGCTTGATTCTCGGCGTGAGATATGATAGAATCTGATGATGATGGCGTAAAGAGTAATAAAAAAACCACAAACAAACAACTCATCATCAGCTTTTTTTTAAGGAATTTGGACTCAGATTTTGTTTCCTCTAAGATATTATTTATTTTTTTAATAGTTAAAAAATTGATTATTAATAAAATTGTTTATTTTTTATTTTTAAAAATTATTAAAAAATATTTAAATAAAAAATGTAATTTGTACTAATGATAAATTTGAGGGAGCAAACTCATGAGACTGAGTAATAGAACCCATTTTTTAATCATTTAATTGGTTTCCATCATGAATCAGCCTATTTGTAAAGGTAAATATTACTTAACCCCTACCCCAATGTTACCGTTCAAAGCTACCGTTCCGTTATTTTAATTTTTTTTTATTTAATAGTTAAAGAAATAATTAAAAGTGAAGTTATAATTTTTTTAATAGTTAAAATATTTTTTTTGGATGGAGATCTGACCTCATCTCATCTCATTATTACGATTTTTTTAAATTTTCACACAATATATAATAAATAATTTAACTTTTTTGAATCACAATTTAATTTTTTTAAATTTTAAAATAATAATAATATTTTATTTAACTTTTATTTTTCGTTTAAAATCACCTCTTCACGTCTCACAATCCATACCAAACCAAAAGACACAATATCCAACTACAGATACGGGGCGGCCCCAGCATCATCCATTTGTAAAAGGAATAACTATTAGTACTGAACATTAATTAAGGAAGGAGGAAGGGGGTAAGCCTGCCCATCAAAGGATTACTCACCATGGATCCAAGCTTGGACCACTCCACGTCTTAATTTGATAAAAGTTTTAATGAGGAAAATTGTGTATTAATCTGTGTATCAATATTAATTTTTTCATATTTAAAATTTAAATTAACACTATTTTCAATAAAATTTACTTTTTGATCAATCACATTAAATTGATGTACATATTAATGCGCACTTGTACTTTTAAATGAAAAATAAAAATTAAATAAAATATTTGTTGCTTAGATGACTAACACAAGAGGGGGGTGAATTGAGTTGTATTTAAAAAATAACAATTATAAATCAAATATACAATATAAAATATAAACAAAATATGAAACAGCAATAAATATAAAGAGTAAGGGTAAGAGAGAAGCAAACTCAGTATGTTAACGAGGTTCGGCCCCACTGCCTACGTCCTCGCCTCAAGCTACCCCTTGAGGATCCCCGAATTCACTATTCAATCTCCTTCAGGTGGAGATAGAAACCTATTACACCTTTGAACAACACCGCTACAAAGGATCCGTGTAGAACACCCTCTACACTTGCAATCACCTTACACGTGGTGATTCAACGATTCCCTGTGTAGAACACTTTCTACACGCACAAGGGTTGTACACACCCTTTTACTGATACAAGAATTGATAGTGGGTAGGATATCAGAAAACACTCCTCAATGAGTGAAATAAGAACAATACAAGCACAAACTATATCTCTCAAAATGAACAAGGGTTAAGGCTCAATGCTTAGAGAAGAGAGAATGAAAGCTTTGAATGAGAGTTGTATGCTCTTGGTGTTGTGAATGTGAAGCTCTCAAATGATCTATTTATAGGCATATGAGACTTCATATTCAAATTTAAAAAGATTCACATGTCAAAAACATCATCATTCACTTTTCAAAAATTTCAAACCTAATCTTTTTACTTTTTGCATATGACAAAAGGAGCACACTTTGCTTTTCAAAAAATCAAACCTAATCTTTTACTTTTTGCATATGACAAAAGGAGCACACTTTACTTTTCAAATTTTTCAAACAAAGACATCTTCCTTTTGCATAAGTCAAGAAAAGCATCAATCACTTTTGAAAATATTCAAATAAAACATGCACATGTGAAAGATGACAATCAATCATCTTTAATATTTTCAAAATTCAAACCTTTAATCATGTCATGCACATGTGAAAGATGACAATCAATTATCTTTCAAAATTTTCAAATTTAATTTTCAAAATATTCATGCACATGTGGAAAATGTATTTTAATGCTTTATGATAAAATATTAATTTTTGAGCCTTAATCCTAATTTCGAATTTTTAAGAGATTTACAATATTACTCTATGACTTTAATGTGAACTTGTTCCCTTCTTGCTCATGCTTGGTTCCTTGATGTGCTTGACTCCATTGTGTGGACAACTTGAGCTTGAGACTCCTTCATTCTTTGAATTCATTTGTTATCATCAAAATCCATGTGTAAATATATAATTACACAAAACTTGAAACCTTAGGTTCAACAATCTCCCCCTTTTTGATGATGACAAATACTTGATAGAACCTGAAGCCTGTATTAATACTTAAACTCCCCCTGAGAATGTGCGTTAGTTTTTCAAGTAAAAATATAAATATAATTCAAAATTTTCAAATTTAATTTTCAAAATATTCATGCACATGTGAAAAATGTATTTTAATGCTTTATGATAAAATATTAATTTTTGAGCCTTAATCCTAATTTCGAATTTTTAAGAGATTTACAATATTACTCTATGACTTTAATGTGAACTTGTTCCCTTCTTGCTCATGCTTGGTTCCTTGATGTGCTTGACTCCATTGTGTGGACAACTTGAGCTTGAGACTCCTTCATTCTTTGAATTCATTTGTTATCATCAAAATCCATGTGTAAATATATAATTACACAAAACTTGAAACCTTAGTTCAACAATCTCCCCCTTTTTGATGATGACAAATACTTGATAGAACCTGAAGCCTGTATTAATACTTAAGCTCCCCCTGAGAATGTGCGTTAGTTTTTCAAGCAAAAATATAAATATAATTCCAAGCATATATAACAAGTTTAGCAATTTAAACAATGTTAATGTTCTAGTCTAAAACTTCTCCCCCTTTTGGCATCATTAAAAAGGATCGGCAGCAAGTAAATAGACTGAAGAAAACGGTGCGTTAATAGACACTGTAGATAGTTGAAAAAGAGAGCCGTCCGTGACCCGACAAGTCCTGCAAAGCCTCGAGGCCTAACTCTATGAATTTAGTGCGGCTGAAGATTTAAACAATCGCCTGATGTTGTTGACAAACGAGATTTAAACAAACGCCTGATTTAAACTAGTTTGTCTTGTTCTTTATGCTATCTCTATAAAATCAGTCTTAAAATTCATCCGATTTGCATCAAATCTTATTCTCATCTTTATAACTCATCTGCATTCATTCTACATTCTCGCTTTAAGTTTTCAATTCTTTTCTCAATGGCCAATTCTTCTAACATTCCTCTAGATCCATCCATGAGGTATTCTACACCTCAATCTCCTGTCATTTCTGCAGCTACCATTGGTGCCATGTTGCAGCAAGAGAATAATAGTATGGCTAATAAGTCAGACTCCGATGCTATCTACGACTTGGTGAGTCTCGGGACTCGCTACTCATCCTCTATTGTTGCTTTTTCCCAACGAGTACAAGCCAAAAACCATGAGGTTGAAAAGCTTAAAGAACAAATTGTTGTACTTCAACGAATTGTTCAAGAGTCTCACACAAGGGAAGGAATCCTTCGGCAGAAGAATAAACAGTTGAAATCTCTATTGAAATCTTCATTCCGCTTGCCAGTTCCCATGGATAGGGATGACATGATATTGTATGAAGAGAATGAGCGTCTCAAACATGAGGCTAAGAACCTCAAGTTTATGTAAAAGTATTTAAAAAAAATCTCTCTATTTTTATGAACTCTGATCTATCTTTTAAGAGATATTCATAATATGCATCATACCTATTTCTCTTCTAATCATACATAATCTATCTTCTGGTAAAGGTTTTGTGAATATATCTGCTAACTGATCGTGTGTGTTTGTGAACTCTAGTACTATATCGCCTTTCTGCACATGATCTCGAAGAAAATGATATCTTATTTCAATATGCTTAGTTCTAGAATGTTGTATTGGGTTCTTTGAAAGATTTATAGTACTTGTATTATCACATTTGATTGGAATGTGATTATACATGAGTTTAAAATCTTCAAGTTGTTGCTTCATGTAAAGAACTTGAGCACAACAACTACCCGCAGCAACATATTCTGCCTCAGCAGTAGATAGTGCAACAGAATTTTGTTTTTTACTAAACCAGGAAACTAATGCATGACCTAAGAAGTGACATGCTCCACTAGTGCTTTTTCGATCTATTTTACAACCAGCATAATCTGCATCTGTGTAGCTGATTAAATCGAAAGATGTGTGTTTAGGGTACCATAACCCTAGGTTAATTGTACCACTAAGATATCTAAGAATGCGCTTAACTGCAATTAAATGAGATTCTTTTGGAGATGATTGAAAGCGTGCACATAAGCACACACTGAACATAATATCTGGTCTACTGGCTGTCAAATATAATAAGCTACCAATCATACCTCGATATACTTTCGAGTCAACTGGCTTACCGGATTCATCTTTATCAAGTTTAGTAGATGGGCTCATTGGTGTTCCAGTTTCCTTAGCACCTTCCATCCCAAACTTTTTCAGCAATTCCTTAATATATTTTGATTGATTGATGAATGTCCCACTTTTTGCTTGCTTAATTTGCAATCCGAGAAAGAATGTAAGTTCTCCCATCATGCTCATTTCAAATTCATCCTGCATAGTCTTAGCAAAAACTTGACACATATTTTCATTAGTAGCACCGAATATTATATCATCAACATAAATCTGAATCAAAAGAATATCATCATTTTCGTATTTAATGAAAAGAGTTGTGTCGATTTTTCCTATTGAAAAACCTTTTTCAATCAAGAAACTACTAAATCTCTCGTACCACGCTCTAGGAGCTTGTTTGAGTCCATATAGTGCTTTTGTGAGTTTGAAAACATGATTTGGAGAAATATGATTTTGAAAACCTGGAGGTTGCTCAACATATACCTTTTCATTTATAAAACCGTTTGTTTTTGCTTGTAGAGGACTTCATGCATACCTATAAAAACAATTAAAATGATTTTTCTTGGTACCCAAGTTCTTTGGGTCCTTTATTTATTAGTATTAGAAGAAACAAGATTTTTAGGTACCCATATGGCCCTAATAGTCATTATATGTTTTCTTCTAATAGGACAAGCATGATAATTATGACCATTTCTATTACAAAAATTGCAAATAGCATGTGGCATATATGAAGAACTTGAGTGATTATAATAGTATCTTTTTTTGACAAACTTATTATGAAAAGAATTTTGAATATTGTACTTTGATGTAGAAGGATTATCAAAGAAGTTTTTATAAGGTTTGTATTTTTGTTTTGGCATATATCCCAAGCCTGCCTTGTCAAAAACACATCTTTGACTACCAAGAAGTTTTTCAAAATTTCTTTTTCCATTCGTAAATTTTTCAACAATATTTTCTAAATCAGTTTTCTTTTCCTTCAACTCAAGATTTTCATTTTTCAAAACAATACTTTCTTTTCTTAAAATATCAATTTCGTTTGTTAAAGAAGAATTTTTCTTTTTCAAAAGCAGTATACTTGATACCCAATTTTTCAAATTCCTCATATACCTCTTCTAAAACATTTTGCAATTCTTCATATGAAGGATCTTCAATATTACCAAGATTTGTTACCTCAATGTCATCTTTAGCCATAAGACAGAGATTTGCTGATTCTCCATTGCTTGCTTCACTATCTGAGCTACTTGAATCATCATCCCATGTAGCTTTCATTGCTTTCTTGCCTTTGTTTCGATCTTTCTTTAGCAGAGGACAATCTGCTTGATATGACCAGGCTTATTGCATTTATAACAAATTAAAGTGTCATTTTTACCTGAATCTTTCTTGGAAAACTTTTTGAAGGATTTCGACGGAGGAGTTTTATTTTTCTTTAAGAATCTCTGAATTCTTCTTGTTATCATCGCAACTTCTTCATCTTTATCGTCATTTTCCTCATCTTCATCACTTTCACTTTCATGAGGAACAACTTTAAGCGCCAAGCTCTTCTTTGGCTTTCCTTCTTCTTCTCCTCTTTTCAATGTGTACTCATGGGTGATAAGTGACCCGATGAGTTCATTCACTTCGAGCTTCTTGAGGTCTCTAGCTTCAAGAATCGCTGTCACTTTTGATTCCCAACGTTTTGGTAGAGAGTTGAGAATTTTTCTTACCATTTCCACTTTGGAATAAACTTTGCCAAGAGCTGTCAAGCTGTTTATGATGTTAGTAAAACGAGTGTGCATACTAGAAATAGATTCATCATCATTCATCTTAAACATTTCATATTCATGAGTAAGAATATAAATTTTTGATTCCTTAACTTGAGAAGTTCCTTCATAAGTAACTTCCAAGTTATCCCAAATTTCTTTTGCCGTAGCACAAGTCATTACTCTATTAAACTCATTACCATTGAGAGCATTATATAATAAATTCATAGCAGTTAAATTCAAAGTATAAAGTCTATCGTCTTCACGATTAAACTCTTCTTCTTCCTTTTTGACCTTTACTCCATCAACCACTTTTGTTGGAATATAAGGTCCATTTACAATGCATTTCCAGATTTCTCGACCTTGAGCCTGAAGGAATATTCTCATTCTAACTTTCCAGAATGAGTAATTGTCTCCACAAAAGAGTGGAGGCCGACTGCTAGATTGACTTTCACCAAATGAAGCTGCAATGTTAGCCATAAGATCTTAACTCAAAAGATAGATTAATCTTATAATAGAGCTTTAGCTCTGATACCAATTGTTACTGATCATAGGCCGCACCTATGTCACCTAACAATTGTACCTACCAGACTAGCCGGCCACCGTCTCTACCGGTGCACCGTCACCCATGGTCGGAGAGTCTTGCTTCGGTGACACAGTCACAAGCGAGAGTTCCCATGAGTGATCTGCCTGTATGAACAGTACAGGTCAACTAGCTCTGATACCAATTGTTGCCCAGATGACTAACACAAGAGGGGGGGTGAATTGAGTTGTATTTAAAAAATAACAATTATAAATCAAATATACAATATAAAATATAAACAAAATATGAAACAGAATAAATATAAAGAGTAAGGGTAAGAGAGAAGCAAACTCAGTATGTTAACGAGGTTCGGCCCCACTGCCTACGTCCTCGCCTCAAGCTACCCCTTGAGGATCCCCGAATTCACTATTCAATCTCCTTCAGGTGGAGATAGAAACCTATTACACCTTTGAACAACACCGCTACAAAGGATCCGTGTAGAACACCCTCTACACTTGCAATCACCTTACACGTGGTGATTCAACGATTCCCTGTGTAGAACACTTTCTACACGCACAAGGGTTAGTACACACCCTTTTACTGATACAAGAATTGATAGTGGTAGATTATCAGAAAAACTCCTCAATGAGTGAAATAAGAACAATACAGCGACAAATTATATCTCTCAAAATGAATAAGGGTTAAGGCTCAATGCTTAGAGGAGAGAGAATGAAAGCTTTGAATGAGATGTTGTATGCTCTTGGTGTTGTGAATGTGAAGCTCTCAAATNATTTAATTTTTATTTTTCATTTAAAATCATCTCATTTCATCTTTAAATCCATACAAAACCAAAAGACACATCCAACTATAGGTACTGGGCGGCCCCAGCATTACCCATTTGTAAATGGAATAACTATTAGTACTGAACATTAATTAAGGAAGGAGGAAGGGGGTTAGCCTGCCCATCAAAGGATTACTCACCATGGATCCAAGCGTGGACCACTCCACGTCTTAATTTGATTAAAGGGCAATGCTACTCACTCTTCAAAGTTATTATTAATATAATTATATTTTTTTTCTTTCAAATATTTCTTAAATATTTTTAAACATTTAATACTAGTAATCATTTTTTTAACTATTAAAAAATAATAAAAATAAAGGAGGAGTCAAGGGGGGCAAAATGAGAGGACCATTTAGCATTTCTCTTGATGAATTAATCACGCTTCTCGAGCGCAAGAAATGATTTTACTTTTATCTCAATATATATTTAAAATATAATATTTTTATCATATTTAAATTTATTTTATATTTAAAGAAATTAAAAATCGATAGATATTAGACAATTATACTAACTCATAAAAATAAAATAAAAAAATGATAAAAATAAAACTTTCCCATAGAACAAAACAATTGATCGAGCTTTCAAATTCAAACTGAACTCTGATTGACCACGTGTGATCTTATTAATTACATTTCCTTCGCCTACCTACACGTGGAGGAGGACAAACCTCTATGACTTTTCATATGTGATTCATGCATTTCATTTTTTTATTTTTTATTTTAGTTGAATAAGAATAAATTGAGACCTTAAATTATGTCGATTGTGGAGTTTAATTTTCCTAAAGAACTTTTGGGCGGATGGATGATACAATAAAGAATGATAAGGATGGATGTACCCATTGATCATCATCCCTTCCCCATTTTGCAAAATAAACAAATATTTCAACATGTAGATTATGCATAACCAAATTGGCATTTCCAATGCAAAGTGTCGTTTTGTGTGTGTTCAGTATTCAATTGAAGGTTATTTTTGAAGTTTCAATGCCTGTGCTGGTTGTCTTTCTGTTTTTCATGCATCGATTCTCGAGAAATTTGGAGTCTAGGAAAGTTCTACTTGAATGTATTAGCAACAGATAAGAAGATGAGAAAATAAAGCCAGAATGTAGAGCTCGAATTTTCTTTTTATATTATTCTATAGCAATCATATTGCACATGTACATAGTTGTTGATCAATAGGAAAATATCAATCCTTTGACACGTACATCCTCTAAAATTTGGATGTCCTGCAGCTAGGATCATGGAGATCAGACAAAAATGGCTTTTTATTTTTTATTTTTGGTGATTCTGATCTATTGAGAGATTATGTTCAAAAGAGAGGCTCTTGTTTTGATCAAGCGCCTAAACACACACTCCAAACCATTCTCCAACTCTTCAATGCTAATCTCCAAATCCTCCAACCTTTCCTGTGCACTTCGCGCCTTCTCAGAATCAACCCCCTTACTTGAGGCATATCTGCATAGGGTGCTTAGTGCAGCATCAACAACTTCCATCTCATTCACTTTCTCTTGCTTTTCTTCGCATGCTATTGCGCCTTTGTGCATCAACTTTGAGACCAGTGACCACCCACTAATTGGCTTTGACACTGGAGCTGTCAAGAACATCAAGAGGGATTGAAAGATTGAAACATTCATTAAACAAACTTCTCTAAGCACTCGAATCACCGCAGATAGATGGTGATCTAGATCTAAGATTGGTGATGCCCCACATTTGCTTTCCATTTGCTTTAAAGCCGCGATCAACTTCTTGGCATCCTTCTTCATTTTCTTTCTGAAGCAAATATAGCCGTTGATGCTGCTTTCGATGCTTGAATCGCCCTTTCGCCTTCGGAGAGCAGATTGAAGAACTTGAACATGTTCCCTAATCTGCAACATGGCATCCCTTGTAATGCCGCAGATATCCAAAAGCCTTACAGATCCATCCAACAACTCCTCGACGTATTTCTCATGTTGAAGTTGGGATAGGACTTGTTGGGTCGATGCCATATTGAGAAGATCATCCACGCATCTGTACAACTCTTCTAGACCAGCTAGACCCTTGCAAATCGACTCTGATGTTAATGTTGATGTTTCCTCTCGGATTTTGATCCTGTTCAGCACTTCTTCGAGTCTGACAGTGCTGGGATGGGATCTGGAAGGCAAGCTTATAGATCGAACATTATATTTCCCGGCCATGGCTGCTTTTGTTTTTGTTCTTTTTCCCAGAAAACGCTTAACTTTGAGATGCTTCTACCAATTTTATGATTCTCTATATATAGGAACGTGCACATGCGTACACACAGATGAAAAAGAGACATGACTGGTCAAGTTAATGCGATCAACATGTGGTGCCAGAGTGGGGTTTTCCTTTGTATTCGGTCGCCTGTCACAGCTTTGGCCAGCATTGGCTTCAATGATTTGTTAATTATTTAGGCCACGATGTTTGGGAAATGGTGATGAGGTGAACTACTATTTTTGTCATCTTGTGAGCTGTGATGCGCAAGTAACAAGAATAGTCATCACCCACTTTGCCTCCCCTACTGCCACGTTACCCTCAATTGTTAAAGTTTAATATTCAATCTGCCTCACCTTCACAGATGTCCCCTGTCTGGGATGTCTCAACTACCACAACCTTGCTCTGCACAATTCATTAAACAAAAGCTTTAGAGAGATCGAGATCCAGATCTGTAGCGTTTAATTAAGAAAATGTAAAAAAATTGATAAATTTGTAGATATAATGATAAGAATTCCAAGATCAGTACACATATCATAGATAGCTCAATTATCAATACTAACCTTTACCTTGTTTATTATGTGCACGAGTGGTCTGCTCTGCATGTCTCCATTGCATACCTCTATTAACTAAATTTCTTTTATTGTCCATCCTCGAGATTCTCAGTAAAGGTACGCATAGGTAGGACACGTATCATGCTGTTTATGGTTATGCGTGTACTGATGCTGACAATATTCTTTAGATATTATGGGGCATCAGAGCAGCAGGATTTGGCATGTAGCTGCTGAGACATAAGGGCCCTCTCAGAGAAGGATGTGGCTTGCAGTTGAAGCATGCAAGAGACACCAGGCATCGAAACCACATAAATCATTCCAGAAATGCACCCATTTTGCCTTTTTAGCAGAGATCAATCATGAACTTGAAACATTAATGGCTGAGAGAGAGAGAGAGAGCATATTTTGAGGAACTCTTGAAATCAGTTTTTTAATGGCAAAGAGAAAACATCATCATGAAACTCAATTTGTCAAGGTTTTGAGCTGACGATGCGAAGTCAGAATTAAATGTCAGTGCAAGCAGAACCATATTTATTTATTTATCAACCAGCTGTAACCATGCATCAGGGCACATTTGTTTCTCATAGGCATCAACAGAGTGGCAATTGGCTAGCATGAATGTTAGGGTGAGGAGATTGAATCAAGTTTTAATGTCATGAGGATGTGGCTTCTGGTAGAAGTTGTGGTTTGGCGATCATTGACACTTCTGGTTTTGAGGACTTATGCAAGGAGTTTTATAAAGTCGATATCTATAGATGTAGAGCCTCGTATATATGAAAGGGATCGAGAGACTTTTTGTTAATATATACGTATATATTTGAATTTTTTGTCCCACGTACGTACGTACTCAACATTAAAAAAGAACGATAACGACGATCGAGTGGTACTTAATTGATATATATGATCTAAACCTAGGTTTGATTGGCACTACTGATCATCGATCAACAGTACCTTATATATTTTTTATAAAGTCATGACATTTTAGATACAAAAAAGTACTACTAGTACTGTCTCGTCATTTTAATCGCCTATATATATATGGTAGGGAGATCACCGGGGAACGTATGCATGCCTTTGGTAATTATTGTATTTGGAATAATTGATCTGAACATGATCATGTATAGTACTGGATACAGCTAGGCCTGCCATTGTACGTATTGGCCCGTTACCATTCTCTTAAATAAACATCAACATTTGGAACTATTCTTTGAATTATCACTTGTAATATATAATAAAGATCAAGTACTTAAATTCTCATATAATCAAAGTTCGTGACTCGTCATGTCTTATATCAATGAACCATGCATGCATATAATATATATATACAAGCATTATATATGACTCGTATTCTATCCTGGGGCCGAGAATCTGGTCGTGATGACATGCAGTACTACAGTAGTTGGTGTCCTCGGGAGACAAGGAAAAACATAATTAGGAAGTAAACATTTCGTGTACCAGCTTGGATCGAAATTCATCATGTTAGCCTAGCACAAACATATATTTACTGGGCGCATATATATATATATATATGCATTCACAAATATATATTTAACATATATATGTATATGTATATATATGAATTAACAAGTTCATAATTCTCTCCTTGTCCCCTACATGAGTATTAATTCTATATCAGTACTGATCAATTCAATGCATGCACTATCATCAAGCGCAATTCACGATATATATATCTGGTGTGTAGGCTGGCCTGGATAATATTAATATCACAATATCTTCCAATATCTGGCATTGGAATTAAGGTAGCATCGCCTTCCACGTTACAAAAACCATGATAATTTTGCTTGCATGCATGCATATATATTGACAAATCAAGTACATATTATATATTGGTTAACGTGGTCATGAAAGTTCATCATGCGTCGACCATATTTATACACGTAATGGGCGCGCTAGTACTTTAATTTTTCTTTTTGGGGGTTTTTGTTTTAATGGTCAAATTAAGAGAATCAAAATAATTGATCGAATCTGGCGCATATACACGTCATAAGCCTTAATTTGTACGTTTATGGACGCCACCCACTGCGCGCAGATTAAGCTAGCGAGCTTCCACGTACAATTGCTTTTGTTTTGAAATTGATCAAAGTGTGATACATTGAGGACAGCTGCCGAGTCCTCCTCGCATCACAATACGTTTGTATTTGTATTGTACTTGTCCGGCCAACAACGTACCAACTGCGACCAAAGTGTCATTTCTCTAATATTTTCGATCATGGCAATGAGATGGCCGGGGCCGGGCTATGTCTACAGCTTCCATATATTTTAGGTAGTGATGAGTGATGACATCGATCATGAGTATGCCTCCAGCTTGCCTTTGCCTTCCCCAATCATTATTAATTTCTACGATCTTCTCTTGACAAAACTTAATTGTATTTCGTCTTTAAATTGTTTATGAACAAAAAAGGCTGGCAATTAGGCGCATCATGGTTGCATTATATATATAGTTCAAATAACCAAAAGAAAAGTAAAAAGACATATCTCAGACAAGATTTAGCATAACACTAGACCTTCAGACCAATAATCTAGCTTTGCAATCGAGAAAATAAAATAGCCGATCTGAAGTTGGCCAGTGAATTCCGTATAGGCCGGCCTGTACCATACAGCATTATATATATCTATATGGGGAGGCCGGGGGGACAGGAGCTTTTGTTTATTGGATGGTTAGATGATCTTTAATTCCCATCTCTTGAAGAAACAAAACATGTCGTAATAGGGTAAAGCAAACATCAATATTGGTGAAAACTGAAATAGCCTAATGTACATGAGGAAGCCCACTAATATCGTATCACACGTTAATTCCAGGCCCATGATTCTCTCTGTCTACTCATGTTTACTACTACTATTACTTCTGTATTCGTAAAATTAATTAGCTAACGATCGACCTCACTCGACATGATGCTAATTAAATATTGAAACACTATATTTACACGAAATTAGTAGGGGTGGCCGGATGCATGCATGCATTTCTCCTGTGCCTTGCTTTCATGTGTGTTGCTGACTGATCGAACTCCTCACTCCTAGATACATTGGCCTCATGTGTTTGAATAATTTCCTAGCTCTTTGATTTGACTCCTAGCTAGCTTCGAATACATGACTTATTGATATATAATATGGTTCTATCTTAAATTATATATGTTGATGTGTAAGATTACATATAACAATAAAAACTCAAAGAATTGCATGCAATAAACCAATTTAATTTGGACCACATGCATCCATTACACATACAAATTAGTAATCATATAATTTGTTCAATCTCTTACCCCTCCTATCTCATTCAATATCTAATTCAAACCCAAATCCTTCTCATTCAAACGTATAATTTGTTCAGCTTTAGCTTTCTTCAGCCATTTAAGTTTTCCTTTCGATGTTGTGTAAGCAGCAACATCTAGAAGAATTGCCCTCAAAAACCTTGTAAGCTTCTGCTATATATCCTCGATCCCTTCCCTACAAACTGCCCTCAAAAAGCTGGTATTTTAAAAAACGAATAAAAATAATGGAACGACAAAAAGAATTGCCGTGTTTGAAATATTATTTTGCTGATTATGTTCCATGCAGGGGTAATCTTGCAGGAAATGTCAAGGACCGACCATGCAATCTTTGAGCAAGGCGCATCAGCAGGGAATGTGGGCAATGAGAAAGCTGTGGAACAAAAGAAAGCAAATCAAATACTTGTCAGCTTTGTGGAGCCTGGATTTGTTAGTGTGTCAGCCCAATTTGATCACCCCACTCGATAAGGCCGACACACTGTAATTTTTGGCAGATTTTCAAGGAGCTTGGGCTGATACCTCATGGGGATTCGGGGGTAACGCCCCAAGAAAGTTTTTGAGCACTATTGGCAATCAGAAAAAACACTAGATAGAAAGTTTGCTCAACAATTGTTCGTCATGTCACTCAAGCGAATCTAGGACAGAGAGTTCACTCGATGCACACTCCACACGCCTCTCGAGTTAATATCGCAGAAAAGTCAAAATTAGATTTTCTATCGTGTGATACTATAAATATGTACTTAATGAACAGTTTAGCACAATATTCTAAATGTTCTGAACAATGAGAGTTCACCCCAAAATGTATTTTGTGATTCCTCAATATAATAAAATCCTCTGCAACTCTGTGGACTTAGGCACATTACCGAATCACGTTAATTTTGTATCGTGTGATTGATTTGCATATATTTGCTTTGCTTTGTTTGTCCTCGTTGTTTTTCACAATGGTAGTACTGAGTTGCAAGAAAAGAGAGTTTGTCTGTTGATCTGATTCCTTATACCAAGTATGTTGGGGAATAAATTCTGTGCCCTTCCTATTACATTTACAATCTAATGAAATAAAAATTCAGAGCTGAGTATTGAACCGCAGCAAGGATGAACTGGGGAATAAAGGGCTGTGTTTGGGGCCTTGCTCTGCGGATACTATTTTGCATCCATAGTTTAATGATTCATCTATTTAATACATATCTTTTAGACATTGATTTGCACATGGACAAGGGGGAAATACAAAATGGGATTGATGCTCTTAGCACAGCTTGTTGATTGAAAAATCAAGCCTTTCAGGCAGGGACAAGTCAAGATGAGAGCTAGAAATCAGAAATACACAGCGATGCAAAGATTTTAGTTGCTTTTACCTAACACAGATGGGCATGAAGTTTCACATATAGTAACTCTGGCCTCTTGCTATGTGGAAGAAATTAAATAAATGGCTCTCTCGTGAACCAACTATATTATCAACTACACATTAATGAATAACCCCTGATACCACAATAAAATCACTTTTGTACAGGACTCAGTAACATGACAGATAAGAAGCTAAAATTATCCCATGCTACTAAAATTAATAGCCCTTTGACTTGGGCTGTTATCACTAGATTGCGCAGGGCATATAGGAATCTTTCCTGTCAAAGATAATACATAATAAGTTATAAATGTTCTAAAACAAAGTTGGAGGCCAACTTGCAGTTATTTAATTCGAGAATGCTTCATATTGGGGCTTCCTCGAAGATCACTCATTTCACCAAAATTTGAATTTCTCGTGGCTTTCAGCAAGCTTCCATTCATTCTGCACTCTGATGGCTTCTGTTCATCCTCTGCTTTAAGTTTCGAATGGGTTTTCCTCCGACGCTCATTATGACCAGCCAACCTTTCCCGGCAACTCTTTTTGTTATCATCAAACTCTGAAATTTCATGAAACCTGCACCACATATTCATATCCCAACCAAATACTTCAGCAGAGACCATAGGGAAATAAAATGAGGATGCATCAATTCTGGCACATGAACAAAAGCGTTTACAAAAAATTATTCATACGTACGACTTCCACTGCATGGAAAACAAAAGTACTATGGCAACTAAGAACACAAATACCCTACCCCCGCAATGTACATGATAAACAATTAGAAAACTGACGATTTCTAATGTCAATATTTCTACTTGGTGACCACAACTGAGCTATTCCCACCCCAAGAAATAAAATGATAGCAGAAGTTCTTGAATTGCATAATAATGTCATAAAATGATCATGAAAAATACAACACGGATTTCCAGTCGATTGCAATTTGTGGCAGAAAAGCTAACTTCTACTTACCAAATTGTTGTCTGCAATATGAGGGAGGAGCTCCCAATGAAAGTACATATAAATTTATTGAATTAAGGTTTACTTGTTAATAGAAAGTAGAAAATAATTCGTAGACGCAAATCCATAGATATCTTTATTCTCAATGCTTCAGTTTTGAATGCAAGTGTACTACACACTGTGAAGCCCAGGAGCTGGTTCAAATTAGGTCCGGTAAAAAGCAACACTATGACACAAGGTAAACAACTTAGAAAAAGACACCAAAGATGCATGACTTGCCTAATTTTGAAAAATCAGACCCCACTGCTCGCCAATAACTAAACTTGCAAGTTGCAAGCTCTTTGGTCAATTACAGAAAGGCTAGTTCACAGTTACCCGCAGACTAATTCAGTTATAATCAAAACAAATAGAGCATGAAATCACGCAAACCTTTCTTTTCCTCCTTGTAACTCAACCAGAAAAGGCACTGGAAATAAACAGTTGAACATATTTTGGGCAAAAGAGAACACCCAATTCACTTGCTATCCATAATTAGACAAAAGAAGAAAAATCACAAACACCCATTTGCGTTGCAAAATTATATAAGCTCTTCTAACACAAAAGAAGAAGTTAAATACTTGCTACACTGCTGGCAAAACCTCTGGCCGACCCCGCTGACTAAAACGACTGCGGCCCTAGAGTGGCGCTCGCAAACCTTATGTCGCTTGTGATACGTCTTCCCCATTCTCAAGTCCACACCACATTCATCAGCCTGGCAACGTAATGAGCCAATGTCACTGATATTGTTACCACTACCACTACTACCATTCATAAAGGGTACCATAGCACTAAGCCTCTGTCCAGCTGACACTACCCTTATCATCACCTTCTTCCTTCCATACTCTAGTCCCTGCTCATCCTCCTTTTCAACTTCTTCTTCTCCCTCATTACCCTCATCGACATCGTCTTCTTCATCTTCGTCATTATCATGATGATCATTATAACGTTCAGTATCTTCTTCTTCCTGCTCTTCTTCTTCTTCTTCTTCTTCTTTCTTGAAAGATCTTTCGGCCATCGAAAACTTACGAGGAGATACAAAAAGAGAGTTTCTGGGGCTCTATAGGAGAGAAAAACTTCTGGGAAAATTGGGAGTTTTGGATGCAAGAGCAAGAGGGTACTGACAATGGGTTAGATCCATGGAGAGGTTGGGACAACGAGGTGATTGATGTCAAAGCAATATGTACGGCGAAGGCCCATTGGACTCTTGCAGAAGAGGAAAAATGGGTTAACTTTTTCACCCCAAGCATTTCCTAACAGATAAGTACAAATGCTCTTAGATTTATCTAAATTTCTATATTTAGATAAATCTTTCTATATATTTTTTAAATTATTAAAAATATTTAGATCAAAATATTATGAAAAATATTTTGATCAGAATGCATATATTGAGTCTCACAAAAACAAATTACTCATAACATTAAATTATTAGAAAATATATTTATTAATTACTTATATGAAGTCACATCATAAAATGATTAAAAAAAATATTAATAAAGGGGTGGCTCTACAGCTATCATTGGGGCTCGTGCATTTCATCTTTCTTTTATTTGTATTTATGTATTTTTTTAATATTTTTAATATATTTTTTTAAATCGCAATATCATTAAAAAAATGGCACTGATTACACATTTCCAGTAGATGATCGATCGAACCTTCAACTGTTGGGCAGCAAAGTGTTTATCTGATCCAAAAAGAGAATGAACTTTATCTTCAATTATAAAAATGTCATCATTATTGTTTATATTTTGTGACGTTGATTACAAAACTTATATTAATTAAAATAATTTTCTAATTAGAGGTTGGGAAAACTTGGGTATCCATCCATCTATCTGGAGCAAAGTTTAATTAGAGATTATTTCTCTGTCTGTCTCATGTATATGTCTTGGTTACATAAAATCTTATACAATTATTATAATATTTTTAAATTTTTACATAAAATTTAATAAATAATTTAATTTTTTTAATTTTAATATAAAATTAATATTAAAAAATTATATTATAATAATATTTTATTTAACTTTTAACAAAATATATCGTCGGGTTGAACTGTCTCCACCTTCATCTCGCTAAAAACATTCTTTAATCTTTAATTGGCAACGTTGTGATCAACGAACATCGACCAACTCTACATCAAACACAAGCCATGAATTTGGCGGTATCTTCCCAGCCCGTTAAGATCCATAGCTGCATAAGAAGATTTGAGTATCAATATTTCTTGAATTGGCCGCCCAAAGCTTTGTAGAGGGAAAACCATTATCGGACACAAAACAAGAAGACAAGGGGGCGTGAACTAACAACACTTACCATACCATCAATGAGTGAGAGGATGCCAAAAAAAAAGCTATAGATGCTACAGTGCTCAAACTCAACAAGAAAATAGGATGTTAAAATGGAAAGCAAAAGATAGAACTACGATTGTATACCCCATGGATGGTGGAATTGCGAGTCTTCTTTTGTCCCCAGTACGCATGCCTGAGGATTTTAAGTTACGATTGTATACCCCATGGATGGTGGAATTCGAGAGAAGCACAGGGAAGCTACACACACGACGAAGAAGACGTAAGACTCTTTCTCTTCAGATTTCGCAACTGGGTTTTACTCTCTCTGATATTTACTCAGCTTACAGAAAACACTAGACGCCTCTCTCGCAGTTTGGTTTTACTCTATCTGATTTTTACTCAGCTCACAGACAATGCTAGACGCCTCTCTCTTCAGATTTCGCAAACTGGGTTTTACTCTTTGGCTTTTACTCAACTCACAGAGAAAGACGCGGACTCTCTCTCTTCTGCGGTCGTAACTTTTACTCTCTCTGGTTTTTACTCAGCTCAAAATGACATGCTAGACGCCTCGTGAAGAAGAAGATCCCCAATGAAGAAGATGCAGACCTCTCTCTCTCTTCAGATTTCGCAAAAAAAAAATTTCTCTCTTTGGTAGTTTTTCATTTCAAGGACGCTAATCTGAGGAAAAAATGAAGGCGATGGGTCAGTCAGGTTCGATGGGTTTAAATAAATCTGAGGCAAAAATGAACAAATGTTTTAAGAATCTCACCAAACATGTTCGGGAGACTGGGTTTTGAAGAACCGAATCACATATCACCATCCAACGCGAACGCAGACCTCAGAGATACCCACCACTTCGATCGCGACTCAGAGATCCACTCCCACTCTCTCGCTTTGCTCTCGCACGAATGCAGAAGACTCTAACCCTTGGGGCCGTGAACGCAGACCTCAAAATGAAATGCTAGATGCCTCGTGAAGAAGAAGATCCCCAAGGAAGAAGATGCAGACTCTCTCTTTGGACTTCAGACTCTCTCTCTCTGGATTTTACTCTCTTTCTCTTAAGATTTTGCAAAAAGTTTCTCTCTATCTGATTTTAGTTTTTAGCATTTCACAGACCCTGAAATCTGGTTTCCCGCTTATATATTTTTTTTCTTTTAATAAAACGCCACGTCAGCCAAAAGGCCGCGGCGGGAACGCAGTGCGGTTGGCTATAGAATTATATGATACTCTTTCCTAACAGATAAGTACAAATGCTCTTGGCAATAGAGTTGGTATACCTATGCAACCGGCTAGAGAGAAGGCAGAGCTTCTCTATCTAGGAGGTGTTTCATTTTTTCTGCACTTATTGTTGCTCCTTTCTTGCACCTTCTTCCACTAACTATAGCACTTTCAAACGATGGATCTGGAATCCCTCATCACTCAAATTGAAGCGTTGTCATGGCATGATCTCAAACTTCAACCTACACCAGAAAAAGCAATAGCCACTTTAAACAAAATCTTGATTGGAAGGTTAGTAGCAGATTGACCTCTTAACAAATATGCCATTCACTCATGCATAAAAGCATCCTGGAATTTCATTCAAAATTTTCTCATAGAAGACTTGGAGCCAAACAAGTTCATTTTCACTTTTAGAACTCTCCAAGATAAGCTTCGTGTCCTCAATCAAGCCCCTTGGAATTTTAAAGGCCATCTGTTAGTTCTCAAATCTTGGCTCCCTAGAGCTACTCTCCAAGAAATAAAACTAAACCATGCTACCTTTTATGTACAAATTCATGGTCTTCCCCTAGATTATATAACTCTTGATAATGCTGTTGAAATTGGGAAAGCTCTTGGAGAACTAATTAAGGTGGAAGAAAATCCTCTCTATGGTTTAGCTTTCAGAAAATACATAAGAATCAAGGTTGAGATTGATGTCACAAAACCTCTTCAACAAGGTTTCATGATGCCAAGAGAAGATAATCCCGAAATTTGGATAGCAATCAAGTATGAAAAACTAACAGACTTTTGCTATGCCTATGGAAGACTAGGCCATTCATAAGTTTCTGTGGTTTTTTACATTCAACCTCTACACGACCTATTTACAGTCCATGGATAAGAGCAGAATACTTGAGTACTCTCGGCAACACACAAGCATTTCAGCAACCAGTTAGAGGACAAAGTGTGGAAACTGGAAAACTAGATAATAAAACCCGAACCTCTCATTCTCAGTTTTATGGAGGAATCAATCAAGATATTCAAGCAAACCAAGAGCAATACCATCAGGTCTTCAGCCAACTAGTTTCAAAAGGAGAACAGAATATTACAAGAGGCCAAACCGAGATTCATATCTTACCCAAGAAAAAGCCGGGTAGTCATCTAATAATTCCAGGTGAATGGTTAAAACTTCAACCTGCCAACCAAGTTTCAGACACAGGTGAAAGCTCCAAGCAAAGCCTCCATCTCGACAGCTCAGATTCAAAAGGAATTTTCCTGCAACCAGCCTCTGCAAAAACTCAAGCACTGTTCAGTTACAGTGACAAGAACCCAGTCAATGCTCCAACTAACCGAGTAAAGATAATCACTGTTGAATCACCTACCAAATCCAGCACATTCGGTTCCTACTGCCATCAGATCGTTGATTTGTCTTCGGAGTCAGAAACACCTTCACGTGGAGGAATAAAATAAATCCAGCCACAACAAGCTTTAATGCCATCAACAGAGGTTCAGAGCAACCCGTGGAACTCACAGTGGCAGCAGATATTATCGGCAATTAATGGAAAGCAGAGCATAGATAAAACACAAGTTTCGGCTGGAAGGGAGAATATACATACACTGATTGGGCTCAACCCAGCCCATCAAAGTGAGCCCAATTTTCAATCTAATTCTTCAACTGGAACTCGGCCACTTTATATTAGCCCACCTTTTGCAAGTCAAGCCCAGCCTCTTCAATTTTTACCAGGCAGCCAAGATACTTACCACGGAAAGCAACTGGGTCCAACGACGGAAAGCAACTCATCTTTAGTCAAGACTTATACTTCTCCAATGAGGGGTGACCAAGCCAGCAAAAGTGTTCTAACTCTCAAGTTGTTAGCAGATACATGCTCAAGGCAAGAGAAAATACCCACCCAAACTTAATCCCTCTCAACAATTACGGTGAAACCAAAAAGGAAAATAGTTGACTTAACTGTTGCTCCGGGATCACATGAGGAGAATTTCACTGAAAATGCTGTTATCTCAAAGCACCAAGAAATGGAATTCATAGAAGAACCAAAGAAAAAATGCTAACGCATCATCAAAATGGAGAAAACAGAGATTCAGATGGATACAGAAAAAAAGTCAGAGGAAGTTGCAATGGCCATTACACTACTGGAACTGAATTCAGGCAAAATAGGAAAAGAAAAAAAAAAGCAAAAGGAAAATCAAGATACAATCCATACAGTGACTCTTGTGACGCCCCCAAATTCCGCTTGGGATTGAACGGACATTTGAAGCGTCGAGACATACAACACAAGGTTACCTGCCCCCGTTCATGACATATAAGATGCAATGTTCCTAACATGCATCTAGCATTATGCAATATTCGCAGCGGATAATTTTTTTCTTTAGCAATACTATGCACCAAACTAAAAATATCCCAAATACTTGAAACATATTTCATACATAAAGGCATACTAAAAAGCCGTGATCACCACACTAGTCCAAAATGGTTGTGATCAAAAGAATACTTGAGATACAACTCCAAAAGTACAAGTATTAACCTAAGTTAAATATTATACCATCATCAACATCGCACCGTGGCCTAGTCGACCGTATTCAGTTGGTCAGATTCCAATTCTCCTTTGGGTCCTGTAACAAGATCTACCATTCGGGGGGAATGGTAGTTGGGACTACCACAGTGAGATTTGATTACAAATCTCAGTAAGTTAACATAAAACTCACACACAGGTTAAAGATGCATGCATGGCAGTAAAAGCATAAATGCATAAGTATAGTCGTACATAAGCATAGCATAACTTGACATATAGCATGACTTAACCAGAACCTAAACGTGAATTGAATTTGACTTAACATGGCATAAACTTAACTTAAAACATAACATGAACAAACAACATAACATGAACGTGAAACATAACATGGACTTGAAATATAGCATGAACGTAAACATGCATAACATAAATAAGAACTTGAAAATAACATAAACTTGAACATAACATGACATGAACATAACATGTAGGTGAGCATAACATAACATGAACTTAATCTAAAACTTGACTTAACATAAACTTGAAATATTATTCAAGTGTCTTGATTAATAACGTGCATTAATACGTACTCCACAGTTGTTGTGACCCCACGTATTCAAGTAACATAAAACATAATACGTACTCCACAGTTGTTGTGGCCCCACGTATTCTACATGTCACAATTGCTGTGTCTCATGTAGTGTATGCTCCACAGTTGTTGTGGCCCCATACTTCATGCTCCACAGTTGTTGTGGCCCCATGAATACACATAACATAAAATATAATACGTACTCCACAGTTGTTGTGGCCCCACGTATTCTACATGTCACAATTGCTGTGTCTCATGTAGTGTATGCTCCACAGTTGTTGTGGCCCCATACTTCATGTAACATAAAATATAATACGTACTCCACAGTTGTTGTGGCCCCACGCATTATAAGTAACATAAATATAATACGTACTCCACAGTTGTTGTGGCCCCACGCATTATAAGTAACATAAAATATAATACGTACTCCACAGTTGTTGTGGCCCCACGCATTATAAGTAACATAAATATAATACGTACTCCACAGTTGTTGTGGCCCCACGCATTATAAGTAACATAAAATATAATACGTACTCCACAGTTGTTGTGGCCCCACGCATTATAAGTAACATAAAATATAATACGTACTCCACAGTTGTTGTGGCCCCACGCATTATAAGTAACATAAAATATAATACGTACTCCACAGTTGTTGTGGCCCCACGTATTATACGTAACATAACATGTCTTATCTTTCTTAATGCATGAGATATTATTTAATATCATATACTTTTCTAACATGGCGTATACTTGTAAATGGCACAATATGATTTAATCATAAACATTTCATGGCATACATGTATCATATGGCATACTTAACATGGCATACTTATAACATACAACATTGTATGACAGAAAAGATTGTGTAATAGATAAATATTCATGAGAGATTAAATCATACGTAACAGATAAACATGTAATGACATAGCATGACATGGCATATACGATAACATACATACATAAATTGTAGTTCCCTTACACATCACACATACACAATAAACTGATAGTAAGTTAGAGGCTAACTTACCTCGATCGTCGCGTTCTATGAGAATAGAGTGCGAAACACGAGGAACTGCACAACAGCTGGAAGAGGAACACTCCAGTCCTTAAGATTTTCACTTCTGAACTCAATTGTCATATTATGAGCACTTGTAACACCACGGCAACTTGAGGTTTCACTATACTCTGAAGAGATAATTTGACTTCAGAAAGCCTTTGCACTAAAACAAGTTCATTAAAATTATCAATAATAACCAAACAAACAATTCTTTTCTCAATTCATATACTCTTAGTCATAGTCAACCACAAGATGACACCAGTCACCCCGGACTATAATCCATAACACCACTGCTTCGGGACACTGTCATACAGTTTCCCAACACTACACCAAACGCTCTACACTTCTCTGTTACGCCATCCAACCCTTCGTGACACGCCATCCGGTGTATCACGACCTAGTACAGAGTACACTCACGTGAACTCTCTTCCATTCACACTACAAAACCCATCACTGCGATACACGTCTCACGGTGCATCGCTACGCGACACGGAGTACGCGCTATGCGTAATCCTTTCGCTACAACATTCATCAACTCGATGCACATCACACGATGCATCGCCATACAACACGGAGTACACTTCACATGCACTCCCTTCATTCTACACCACACACACTACAGCGCACGTCGCACGGCGCGTCGCTGCATTACACAGAATACGCTACACGCGTATTCTCTTCACACAACCCGCCGTATCACATCTACGGCATCCATCTCACGCCTATACTTCACAGCACAGTCCACAAAATACACAATCAAACTCAACACTTCACAACCACACTTCGCTTCACAACTACGCAACGAACTCCACAAATACAACTACACAATTCACAAACCAACCAACTAACTATTTTAAACGTAAAATAACTAGAGATAGAGGGTTATACCATCGACGGGATAACCCGTGCGTCGCTCGTTGTTCGTCACGAACATGCGTCGGAGGAACGTACGTGGCGGTAACACCGCGTACGGTGGCTGTCCACCACATAAAGTGGTAGTTTGGAACCGAGAAAAGCTAAGCGTGGCCTTGGAAGGCTCATGGCAAGCTAGGGATAGGTAGATGAACATGTGGTGGAGCTGTGATAGCGAGGTGGTGGTCGGACGGTGGCTAACGGCGGCGGATCGGCCGTTTGAAACCATTTTTGGCCTTGGAGAGTGTAGGAGAGTGAGAGCTCTACGAAACTCCGTTGGCCATGAAATTTCTTGGGGAGGTTCATGAGGATGAGAGGAACAAGATGGTGGTGGTGAAACACCACGGGTGGCCGTGTACGGCGGCGCACGGTGGTGAAACCGAACGGTTGTTTTTAAGAAACCCATATGAGAAAAGTGAGAGTTTGGGAAAAAGAAAAACATGGGGAGGAAGCCCTTGATGAGGTGAGTCCAATGGTGGTGCTTGGTGGTTGATTTGGCCGTGTATGGTGGTCCAAAAATGTGAAAAACCCCTAGAGACCCATATCTTTGAAGGGAGAAAGAGAGAGAATGAGAGGTCGGTTTAGTACACCACCGGCGTGGTTGTGCTCGCCGGAGGGAGAGGATGAGGCCGGAGTGGGAGGTGGGGTCCGGCGGCCGGAGGTGGCGCCGGCTGGGACCTTGAAACCGAACGGCCATGGTGGCTTCCTTCATTCCGTCGACCAAGAGAGAGAGAGGGAGAGAAAAAAGAAAATAAAAAGAAAAAGAGAAAAAGTGAAAAGAAAAAAAGGTAGGGCCAGAGTATATCGCTTCAATTCTACATTTCGGGATCCTCAAATAAACCAACAGTGAGTTAAAACACTGATTAAAAACGCTTAAATGTTTTATTTTAAATAAAATACTTTAAATAAAACACTACGATGAATTAAGGTAGAATATTATTTTATAAACTAAAATTTATAAAATAATATTTCCTCATCATTATATAAAAATGATAAAGTACCGTTAATTAATCAAAGTGCATAAAACACTTAAATTTAAATAAGAATTTTCAACGTAAAATTAAACCTCTTAATATCTTAAAACAATTAAAATATTTAATCTAAATAATTATCCACAATTATAATATTTTCAGAGCTCATTAAATTATTATAATTGTGCTACTTTAAAAACAAGCTTATCTAATACTTTGAAATTCGATGGATAAGATCCGGGAAAACGCCATCGAGGTACAACGCTTAGGATAAAACTGTTCATGATTTTACAGTTGTCGGTGAAGAACAAATTACGTGATTTACGGAAAAGATAATATATACGCGTGATTCCAGATGAGGGTAAAGACGAGAGAGATTGTGACTGCTGTCGGGAAAGAAACCAAAATGGATTGTCTTGCCGTCTACTATGCGTGAAAAGAAAAGAGAAGGGTGAGGAGATAAGACTAAATTTTAGCGGGCTGTTACAACTCTACCTTACCATCCCTTGACAAATCCAAAAAAGCTAGCCAGGCAAGTTACAAAATGCCTCCAAGAACTAAATGAGGACACGTGTTTGGAATTGCAGGGGACTAGATCGACCCAAAGCAATCAGAAATTTAAGAGCTAATATTAGGAAATATAACCCTGATCTTGTTTTTTTGTCGGAAACCTTGGTGTCGAATGATCGCACCATATCTATTGTAAATAGTATATGTTTCCATCTTTTTGTTAGCTCCCCTGCTGTTAGTAAAAAAGGGGGGCTTCTCCTTTTGTGGAGACCGGGTATGGATATTGAACCGGTCAATATTAATATGAATGTTATTTCTGTTTTGGTGTATTTGGATCCATCTCATCACCTATGGTTGTTAACCTATGTTTATGCCCCTGCACACCAAAACCTTAAAGCACCTTTTTGGAGTCACCTGGACTCAATTCAACAAGCTTTCAAAGGCCCTTGGATGTGTATAGGAGATTTTAACGAAGTGATTAATCAACAAGAGAAGCATGGGGGATGCTCGTTCCAACAAAATCATAACTGTGGACTCAGAGCAACAATGGATCAACATGGTCTCATAGACATAGGTTACTTGGGCCCGAAATATACATGGACTAATAATAGAAGTGGATTGGCACTAATCAGAGAAAGACTGGATAGAGCGATTTCAAACCAAGAATGGAGATTACTTTTTCCTGATGCATCTCTACAAAATCTGGCATCATCAGCCTCAGATCATCACCCGCTTCTGCTACAAACATCCAAAAATCTGAAACCAGCTTCCTCGTTCAAATTTGAAGAATTTTGGATCTATGAACCTCTCAGTCACAATATCATCCGAGAAGCATGGAGCAAATTCTTTCAAGGAAACCTATCCTATGTTCTATGTAGGAAAATACAAGCAACCAAAGAAGCTCTTTAACTCTGGAACCAACACTACTTCGGGCGAATCCAAAACAATATTCAAAACTTGGAAGCAAAACTACTGGAAGAACAGAGTAAACAAATGAGTGATTTCAACCAGAAAAGAGAAAGTTATCTACAGCACAATCTTCAAAAGCAAAGAGCATATGAGGAATCCTTATGGCGCCAAAAATCAAGAACAACATGGCTCACCTCCACAGACCTCAACACCAAATTCTTCCACCTACAAACGACGATCAAAAGAAGAAGAAACTCAATAGACGTCATCAAGTTGAATCCAGGTAATTGGTCTATGGATCACTCTATTATTGAAAATGCTTTTATTAGTCATTTTCGGTCCATATATACTACATCAAACCCAAGCTTTCCGGACAATTTAGAAAACCTATTTGAGAAGCAAATCACAGACCAAGAAAATGAAAATCTCTTAGAAGTGCCAAATGAAGTGGAAATATTCGGTGCCCTTAAACAAATTCCAAACCACAAAGCACCTGGCCCAGATGGTATGACAGCGCTCTTTTTCAGACCTCGAGAAAGTGGTCTTTCTATTGTTGGCACAAATGCCTCCTTTTTTTAAGGCATACCATTTCAACCAGATGATACTAAAGCTGGAAAAGGAAGTGATAGAAGCAGTGCAGAATTTTTTCAGGAGTGGAAAATTATTAAAGCAAATAAACCATACCAATCTTGCTCTTACACCAAAAATCCAAAATCCAAACAACCCGAGCCACTATAGGCCAATCAGCCTCACAAATGTCATCTATAAAATCATCACCAAAATATTGGCCAACCGTTTCAAAGCTACATTAGATGACATCATATCTCCACTTCAAACAGCATTTGTTCCGGGTCGCAATATAAAGGAAAATACAATAATTGCACATGAACTTTTCCATCATCTCAAAACAAAAGGGGGGAAAAAAGGTCAGATGGCAATAAAGTTAGACTTGGAAAAAGCCTTCGATATGGTTGAATGGAACTTCTTATTCTTGGTAATGAAGCTAGTGGGATATAGTATAGGTTGGATAAACTTGATCAAAGAATGTATTACCACAGCTACCTTCTCAATTCTCATCAACGGAAAGCCTTGTGGATTCTTTAAAGCACAAAGGGGTTTAAGACAAGGAGATCCAATATCCCCTTTTCTCTTTATTCTAGTCACAGAGGTGTTATCAAAGATACTCTCAAAAGAAGAAGCGAAAGGAAATTTAGAAGGGATAAAAATCAGCAGGCACAACCCGCCAGTATCACATCTTCTATTTACAGATGACACGATTATTTTTGCCAAAGCTACAACAGACAGTGCACAAGTAATCAATGAAAGCTTGGAAAAATTCCAACAGTGGTCAGGTCAAAAGATCAAGATGCATAAATCTACCATCTTTATCACAAGGAATGTGAACCCTGCAGTTAAAACAGAAATTCATCATCGACTTCCTTATAAGCTCTCTACGGAAAAAATGAAATATCTGGGACTCCCCACATCTATTGGCAGGAAAAAGAAAGAAAACTTCCAAGAGATTTTACATAGAGTGGAGAAAAAATTGGAAGGATGGAAATTAAAAACACTTTCACAAGCAGGAAGAACAATGTTGATCAGAACTGTAGCCAATACTATTCCCACTTATACCATGTCCATTTTTCAGCTTCCTAAAACAGTGTGCAAGATCCTAGATAAGAACTTCAAAAATTTCTGGTAGGGCTTCTCGAAAGATAAGACTCATAACTTGACCCTCAAGTCTTGGAAATCTATATGCCAACCAAAAATACTTGGAGGTCTTGGAATAAGACAAATGACGGAAATGAATAAAGCACTACTCACAAAAACAGGATGGGAAGTCAGCGAAAACAAGAATGGTCTTTGGCACAAAATCCTATCAGCAAAATACCTCAGAAATACAAACTTTTGGCTGGCAACACAAAAGCAATCAGACTCTTATTTCTGGAAAGGCATTCTACAAACAAGGAAAACACTCAGAAAAGGAAGATGCACTCAAATCAACAATGGTACCACGACCAGCATATGGGATTCATGTTGGATACCAACAGAGGAAAATTTCAGACCAAAACCACTGCAAGGTATGGATCAAGCACACCCAGATATGAAAGTCTTAGATATCATCACAGGTAATCCAAGACAATAGAATCTACAGAAAATGCATAATCTCTTTGATCAAGAAAGCAACAACGAAATTCAGAAAATCCACATTCCGATCTTCTCCCAACTTCAAGACAAAATAATCTGGACGCCATCCAAGAATGGAAATTTTACAGTTAAATCAGCATACCAAGTGATCATCAACGGAACATCAGCTACCCCACAAAATGCAGCTCAAACACAAAACCTCTTCAAGTCAATTTGGAAATTGAAAATCCATGAACGACACAAATTACTCATTTGGAAGCTGCATTGGAACATTCTCCCAACAAAGACCAGAGTAAATGAAGTTATCTCAGGATCAATTTCAGATGAATGCCCGTTATGCAACCAAGCAGAAGAAACATTAATCCACATCTTTGTGAAGTGTCCTATTGTTCGAATACTATGGAGTCAAAGCTCATGGCCATTGAACCTTGGAAATTTACCGATTCACTCAATTACAAATTGGATTAGAATGATTATACACCCAAAGGAGGAATTAGGACTTCACGACACAGAGATCCATCATTTTCAACTCTATGCAGTCACAACGTTAGACTTCATCTGGAAACAAAGGAATGACATTGTGCATAACCAGCTCATTTTCTCAATGGAGGTAGCCAAAACTCAACTAAACCGAATCTACCTCAACTATCAAGACGCTTGGACAGAAAAGAAAAAAAAGGTGTTTGAAAAATGGCAACCACCACCTAGAAGCTATCTCAGCTACTCTTTTGATGCTGCAGTCAGAGACAATTTCTCAACTATTTCTGTAGTTTGCAGAGACCATTCAGGTAAAATCTTAAAAATACAAACTGAAAAAATCTCTACAACCAATCCTCTTATGGCAGAGGCATCGGCAACTCTCCTAGCAACACAGATGGCTGAATCATCCCATCATTCCCTGATCATTTTTGAAGGAGACTCTCAACAAGTAATTTCAGCAATAGAAGACTCTTCTTCTCTTCCAAACTGGCAAATCACTCCAATCATAAGTGACATCCAACATTTATTTTCTCTTCATGATAATTGGGTCCTTGTCAAAATACATCGAACTGTTAATCGATGTGCGCACTCTGTAGCGCAATGGGCAGCAACCAATAATGTTGTTGGAAGCATACCTTTAGATAGTTCTTTCTATTATTTTCTTTTTGATCCTCCTTGAACTTTGTACTATCCTTTATTTATATAACAAGCTTGATTAGAGAAAAAAAAGTACAAATGCTCTTGGATCGGGTAAATTTCTATATTTAGATAAATCTTTTTATATATATATATTTTAAATTATTAAAAATATTTAGATCAAAATATTATGAAAAATAATTTGATCAGAATGCATATATTGAGTCTCACAAAAACAAATTACTAATAACATTAAATTATTAGAAAATATATTTATTAATTACTTATCTGAAGTCACATTATAAAATGATAAAAAAATATATATATTAATTAAGGGGTGGCTCTACAGCTATGTTTGGGGCCTCCAACAGTGCCTGTCATCTTTTTTTTTTATTTGTATTTATGTATTTTTTTAATATTTTTTTAAATCGCAATATCATTTTTTTAATGGCATTGATTACACATTTCCAGTAGATGATCGATTGAACCTTCAACTGTTGGGCAGCAAAGTGTTTATCTGATCCAAAAAGAGAAGCCACTTTATCTTCAATTATAAAAATGTCATCATTATTGTTTATATTTTGTGATGTTCATTACAAAACTTATATTAATTAAAATAATTTTCTAATTAGAGGTTGGGAAAACTTGGGTATCTATCCATCTATCTGGAGCAAAGTTTAATTAGAGATTATTTGTCTGTCTGTCTCATGTATATGTCTTGGTTACATAAAATCTCATATAATTATTATAATATTTTTAAATTTTTATATAAAATTTAATAAATAATTTAATTTTTTTTAAAATTTTAATATAAAATTAATATTAAAAAATTATATTATAATAATATTTTATTTAACTTTTAATAAAATATGTCGTCGGTTGAACTGTCTCCACGTTCATTCACTAAAAACATTCTTTAATCTTTGATTGGCATCCCCAAAAAAGCCAAAGAGATCGTGACGCTACAGTAACGAAGTTGAATCAGATCAAACTTAGCAACAGAATAAACTCAAACATCCTAAAGATAAGGATAAGAAGTTGGAAGGCAAAACATCAAACCAAATCACGACAGAATGATGACTGTAATTATTTAGATAAAGATTAACATGTATTGTGATAAATTCTTGTAAACAACCTATTCTTTGTACATATTCATCTGTAAATATACTACGACACTCCTCAGCAATCAATTGAGGAAGACCATTTAAATTATTGATGATATCATATTCTTTACGTTGTTGGTTTCCGAGACAAGATGAAAGTAATTAAGCAGTCTTGTAGGAGTAATGTCTGTGGATCAAACATTCATCTAAAAACTTTCATTAATTTGATATTTTCAATTTCAAGTATTTAACTCATCATATCCTTCTTTTGAGTTTTGTTATGCTTTCAGATTCATGTATTTGTAGTTTAAGGTTCAAGGAAAAATCATCTGTCGTGCATCTCTACTTCTCTTCGGAACACTTGTCATTGAGTTTCATATGAAAAATCCATCCATATGTAATTTTTTTTCTACTATGGTATATGCATTTCTCGAGAGAAACAACGAAAATTTCACCAGAGTATAATTTTATGCTTATAAGAAAAGAAAAATAAAAAGACAAAAAGGATGACTTTAGCAACTATTATTTGGATTTTCCCCTCGGAATTGTGGTGATCAATCCTTTGAACACGAGCAGTTTTCAGTCCGATACACAAACCAATAATTACTTAATATATTATATATTATCTCCCCCAACTTCGCTGTCGAGTCTCAGTTCCTCCGCTACCATGAACCACCTGTTCAGGAACTCCTGGACTCGCTTCGTTTGTAGTTTCAATCGCTTTCAATTTTCTATCGCTCAAAATTCTAGTAAGTTCTCTCACTTTTCCGGGAGGTTCGAGCCAGAGTCATGGAGATCGATGGAGGGTCTGGTTCATTGCTCAGCAAATCACGTTCCTTTGTCTCCCATAAGCTTCTTAGACCGAGCGGCAAAGGCTTTCAGAGACAGAACCTCAGTCGTGTATGGTTCTGTGAAATATACATGGGGTGAAACTCATGAACGATGTCTGAGGCTGGCCTCTGCTCTGACACAGCTGGGAATTTCTCCGGGGGATGTGGTGAGTTAATTTCTTTAACATGCATTTCTTTTTGTCAAGGTTTAGTGGTCTTGATCATTGTTTTCTGGAGTCTTTTATTTTATTTTATTTTATTTGCGACTTCGTACTTGCTGCGATTCCTTGATTTATATCCAGTGATCCATATCCTCTGAATTTATGTTTATTTTTTGTGGTATTTATGGGTGTTGTAAACTTTGTTTGAGGGGAGGATTCAGGAATCAGGATTAATACAAAAAAAAACAGAAAAAGAAAACAATAAAACAAAAAACAGTAGGATGCACGCACAATTTCTATGTTCTCGTAGTCTCAATTAGTTCCTCTTTCCACCGTATCTGGATTTCTATCAAGCGATCCGGTTTGGTATGGAATGATTTTTTCTAGCAAGCAAATATATTATTTATTCCGTATTGAAGGGCCCCTAAACAAGAATGAGAAAAACAAAATATCTTTTCTGTTGTGCTGGGTTATTTTGTTGTGTTTTCTCTTGTAATTGCATTTTTCATTTTTATTTTTTAAATTAATGATCGGACAAAGAAGATATATGGTCAAGAGAAGCAACTACAAAGCATGTTCTTATGTTCCCTTGTATAGTTGATTTCTTGATGCTTGGTTTCATTTTTGAAAAACTAACTGGGAGCTACCTGCAAAATTTATCATTAACTTGGTCTACCATGAGGTTTTGAGCCTTAAGATAGAGAGAAATGGAGTTTTTCCTTAAGGATACAATAAATATGTTTGTCTTTATCCAGTAAATTCTATGGAAATTGTTCTTACTCAAATATGCTTACCCACATGGTCCTGACATTCAGTTTTATCCCTTTTTCCATATTTGTAACTCTAGCTTACTTTCACAGGTTGCAATCCTGGCCCCTAATGTCCCGGCAATGCATGAGCTACATTTTGCAGTTCCAATGACAGGGGCGGTTCTCTGTACGTTTAATACACGCTATGATTCAGCAATGTTGTCATCCCTACTAACACATTCAGAAGCAAAGATCATTTTTGTAGACTACCAGTTACTTGAAATTGCTCGTGGAGCATTCCAGCTTCATGAAAAGACAGGAGCAGAGCCGCCACTCCTAGTGTTGATATCTGAATCTGATGGCCCATGTCCCGTTGACATTACATCTAACACTTATGAATATGAGAGTCTTCTGGAAAATGGACAGAATGGATTCCAGATAAGACGTCCAAATTGTGAATGGGATCCTATCAGCCTAAATTACACCTCTGGCACAACAGCTAGACCAAAAGGAGTCGTATATAGTCACAGAGGTGCATATCTCAATTCATTGGCAACAGTTCTTCTCCATGGAATAGGCTCAATGCCAGTTTACCTTTGGACCGTGCCTATGTTTCATTGCAATGGGTGGTGCCTCATTTGGGGGTTGGCAGCTCAGGGAGGCACCAATATATGCCTTAGAAAGGTTACTCCAAAGGGTATATTTGACAGCATCGCTAGGCACAGTGTCACACACATGGGAGGGGCACCAACTGTCCTGAACATGATTGTGAATTCCCCAGTCAGTGACCAAAGTCCACTTCCTCACAAGGTGGAAGTGATGACAGGCGGTGCACCACCACCTCCACAGATTCTTTCCAAAATGGAAGAGCTGGGTTTTGGTGTGTCTCATTTGTATGGCCTCACTGAGACATATGGTCCAGGGACCTCCTGCATATGGAAACCCGAGTGGGATTCTTTACCTCTTGATGAAAGATCTAAACTGAAAGCCCGACAAGGGGTGCATCATCTTGGTTTAGAGGAGGTTGACATAAGAGATCCTGTCACACTGGCAAGCGTTCCGGCTGATGGTAAAACTATGGGTGAGATCATGTTTAGAGGCAATACTGTAATGAGTGGATACCTCAAAGATTTGAAAGCCACAGAAGAAGCTTTCAGTGGTGGATGGTTTCGAAGTGGGGATCTTGCAGTGAAACATCCTGATAATTATATAGAAATGAAGGACCGCTTGAAGGATATAGTAATTTCTGGTGGGGAGAACATAAGCACAGTTGAGGTAGAAACAGTTTTGTTTGGTCATCCAGCAGTTCTTGAGGCTGCAGTTGTTCCACGGCCGGATGATCACTGGGGCCAGACGCCTTGTGCATTTGTGAAGTTAAAAGAAGGATATGATCATGTCAGTGATCAAGAAATAATCAAGTTTTGTCGGGATCATTTACCACATTACATGGCTCCTCGGACTATAATTTTTGAGGATTTGCCAAAAACTTCGACCGGAAAGACACAAAAGTTTATTTTGAGAGAGAAAGCAAAGACTATGGGCAGCCTTTCTTGATCAAGAACAAACAGTCATTAGGTTCACTAATTCATTATCTAGTCTCCAAACCACGTACAAACACATGCACCGAGAGCCAGAACCATGTGTAGTTACAGGTTGATCAAGAGCGATTATTGTCAAGGTGCCAACTAGCAAGAAGTACAATATCTTGTTTTTATACGGCAGGATATTGTTTCAGGTTGAGGCTGATAATGTAGGGGGCAACAAGGGAACCGCAATACAAATGATCTCCTATCTTCATCGCACTTGTGAGCAGAGGCAGTTCAGGATCATAGTAGTGAGCCGTTGGTTTTCCTGCCAAGTCAACGACCAGAACCCCTCCAGACCTCCCCAAATATGATCTCCCTGTGTACTTTAGCGCAATTGCTGCAAGCTTTCTGATGAGAGGATATTTGAATGTTAAATGCCATGAAAGTGTATGTTCCTGCCAGTATTGCACAAATAGTGACTCGTTAGAATAATGTGCAGAATTCTAGTATCGTAAACCAAAGGAATTGTATTCATGAAATCTTTTGATCGAATTCCATCAGTGGAGGGGATAACAAAGAAGTAATAAACAAGATAGAAAAAGCAGGACAACGTATATATTTAAGGGAAATTAAGAACCAAACTACCCGTGCCAGTGCAATCCAGTAGTGGCCTTCTCCATCATATCGGATGTTATCCGGCATGCCTGGTAGATTTTCGATAAACTTGTCGACTTTTCCTTTTTCATTGCCACTAATATGATATTTTCTACACCTTCTCCTGCACCCATTATTGGAATCATCAAAACCTTGCGAATTCTAAACAAAGTTAACTGGAGGACTAACAAAACAGGAACGGAACAAGATTTCTTCAAGTTTTTATCTGAACTTGAGAGCTTTTAAGTGAGAGAGGAATAGATATATTAAATAATAATCTTTTTCCAACAAAATATGTATGCAAAGAAGGGGAATCGGCAAACATACGCTGTGGTTTCGCAAAAGATGACATGATTTTGATCAGGGGAGACAGCAACTCCATTAGCAAAGTAAAGGTTGGGGAGCAGCACCTGGGTGGTTTTGGTAGCTGGATCATAACTCAGAAGTCTACCATGGGGCTTACCCTCCAATATATCCCAAACCAATTCATCTAAAATATATTTGTAGGAAGCATCACTAAAATAAACCATGCCATTCTGTGCAACATCTACAGCATCTGTGGTTCTAAACTTTTGTCCCTCAGCCTCATCAGTCAACACCTCCACTGTGCCCTCTGCCGTCACCTTCAGTAGGCCCTAATATTTTGTTTTATATACACACACCAAACCAGATTTCATTAAACATATTTCAACCCCAAGCATGCATAGAAAAAAACACGTTTCCAAACAAGTCATTGCCCTGATATTTTGTAATTTGATAAATTTCAAAACAGATAATATGGCGTGATGGCATCGAATGTCTTTCAAAATATCTTCATGAACAGGTTAGTAGGGCCATCCCAATCTCAATTATTGAAACTTTTTATCTTCTTCATTTTGGATTTTTCACTCGCTCTCCAATAATAGATAGTTATCTTAGGAAGTATGTGAGTAAAACTTTTAATAGGAATAAAATAATTAAAATAAAAAAATATGTGTGATGTAAATTATGATAAGAAAAATAAAAAATCATGTATAAATATATTAAAATGAATAAAATATATTAAAATAGATAAATGATATATAAATATAATATTTAAATGATATAAAAAATAGATAAATTGATATATAGTATATTTTAAAAATAAGTATGTAAGTACAATGTTGATTACTAAATGTGTCTACCAAATGTGGACACTAGTATAAATAAAATTTTTTTATTTTTTTCTTTTAAGTATATTTTAAAGATCTTTAATCCAGAAAAAATAATAAAAATATAAATTTCACTTTCTTATCTATTAAGAAAAAATATAAATATATGAATGACTCATGCTATCATTTTCCTTCGTAATACTATAATTAACTGTACCAAAGCTTTGCGAACTTTACCCTTTTTGGATCGGCAACGACAACTTCCTGTTTAAGTTCGTCGACGGCTATTCCTAAAGGTCTGCCGCCGATGTTGATCCACTTCTGCACTTCCGAGTCGTTCACGTTGACTCGGCTTATCCAGCCGTCAGCACAGCCCGTGTAGATGACTCCGGAACTGCGATCATAAGCAACATCTTCAGGTCCCTCCAAGTTCCCCAAGCCCACCAGCTCCGCTCCACGGAGCATGTGCTTGTTGCTTGCCGGCGCGACTATGGCGTGCCGAGTCAACAGGTCGGGGGGAAGTGGAGCCGGTTCGAACGAGTCGAGGTTGTACAGAATGGTCGCCGCCACAATGGGGACCAGTACTACCGTCATGAAAGGGGTGAAAAGCCATGAACATGAGGTTTTGCTGTTGAAAGTAATACGAGAAGCGTTGGGAGTGGAAGCTGATTCAGGGTTCTTTGACTCAGACATGGTGGGGTACTGAGAGTGAGGGGCGTTAGTCAGTGCAGAGATCGACTCGGTATCAGGAAAGGATGATTATGGCGGATTAACAGCGCTAACGAGAGCAATGTATACGTATAGAGAGAGACAGAGCGCATATATCCTTGAATAGGTACTGTTGATGATATTTTTGGACATGGCCGCAGGCCGAGTCCAAAAATACGGTCATAGTCCACGATGATGGTATGGTAATTGATACATGTCTGCATGCATGTATAAAAATTATCTACGTAAATCTCAAATAAAATATAAAAATTATAAATAAAGAGATTTATTTAGGTGGTTTGGCATGAAAGTCTCCCTCGAGTCATTTGGAGTGAAGTCCATTAGTTTTGTATGGAGTTCTTCTATAAGGCATCTTACACCGCACACGTTGGCTATTTTTTTTTTTTTTATTAATTTTTTTTTTTTAATACATATGTAACTAAAACGCTAAAACATGTGTTTTATTTCAGCCCCCACTCGAAATTTCTCCTCTCCCACAGCACCTTTCAGCGCGAGTCAGCACCCTTCATTTGTGCTCAGTCATGCCGGTGTCCGCTTTCGTGTTCTCTCTGAACTGCCGACGAAAGCTTCATCGCTACTGACGAGTTGTTCTTTATTCACTTTTTACAGATTTAAAATGCATCTATAGCCCAACTTTCTCTCTCAATGTATTGTCCAAAATCTGCTTCTGTTAACTTTTGATTCAAAATCTTTTTTTTTTCCCTTTCGTAATCGAGCCAACAACGAGTTTCTCGTAAAGCACAGTTTAATCCCTATATATGCCAGAGCCTTTTTTAAGGGTATGTTTTCTTCGCTCTTTTCCTTCCTTCTGAATTGGGTTTGGCGTCGATTTTGAGCTTCTTTTTCATTTCTCTGAATTCCTTCCTTTTGCTCCTTCTTCAGGTGATTCTCCTCTCTTTTATTGTTATTTATTAAGACTAAATCTAACTCAGCTCAAGCACACTCTGTGCACACTCAACAATCCACCTCAACTGAGAACATTCAAGAAGAAATCACTGCATGAACTTTCTAGAATAAATCTGTAACAGAATATTTAGCTCAATACGTGTCTCATTGTAAATGGCCAATGGCCTCAGGTTGTTATACGATTGTGCCTTTATAAGGAGTGCTACTGTATCACTGAATCAATAAGAAAAGAAATCATTTCATATTGTCCCTGTGTTCTTCCTTGCTCTACGGCACTAATACAAACACCTTGTGTGTCTCTTTTCTTCAATATGGTAATCAGAGCCCATTAGACCTACGTCTCTGCTATGGCAAAAACAACCTCACCCACGCCACCCTCAACTTCTTCCATTGCCACCGCTGCTTCTCATCTTGTCACGGTTAAGCTTACCATAGATAACTTCCTACTTTGGAAAGCCCAAATCGAGCCATTCCTTCGAGGCCATCAACTATTTGGTCATCTTGATGGCTCTGTTTCAGCTCCTGATCCAACCCTCGATGGCAAAACTAATCCCGCTTATACATCCTGGTCTCTTCAAGATCAGCTGATTTTATTAGCCCTCAACTCCACCCTTTCTGAATCGGTTCTTACTCAAGTTCTTGAATGCAAAACTACCCAACATGTATGGCAGACTTTGCACAATCTCTTCACTGCTCAATCCACTGCACACATAATGCACACCAACTTTCAACTTGCTACTCTTAAAAAGGGGTCCGAATCTATTTCTGATTACTACAACAAAGCTAAATCTCTTGCTGCCACACTTGGTGCTGCTGGTTACACTCTTACTGACCATCAATTTACCATTTATTTACTCGCTGGATTGAGATCTGATTATGAGTCTCTTATTACCTCTCTTACAACCCGACCTAATCCCCTTACACCGCACCAAATTTACAGCTACCTACTCAACCACGAGTCTCGCCTTGCTCACCAGACCACCTCTCTGTTCTCTGGCACCAATCTTACTGCCAATAACACTCACATACGACCTCCTACCACTCCCGGCCCCTCTACTCATGGACGTAATTTTCCTTCTCGCGGAGGTAGCCGAGGCCGTGGTTATGGTCGTCGCAGTGGTCGCAACCCCTCTTCACAGTCAAATTCTTTTTCTTCCACCTCTGATACTCGTTTCTATTGTCAAGTTTGCCATAAACCCGGTCATACAGCTGACACCTGCTATTATCGCTTTGATCAGGCGTTTCCAACTCCCCTATCTCCTGCTTTTGTTGCCCATTTTACCACTGCTCCTCCACCCATGACCCCAAACACAGCCTGGTTTCCTGATACCGCAACATCACACCACTTCACTCCTGAGTTTACAAATCTCAACCTCGAATCTGCATCCTATCAGGGCTCCGATCAAGTAAGCATCGGAGATGGCAGCTCGCTACCGATTCAGCACCATGGTTCTGCCCTGCTCCCCTCCAGTTCTGGAAAATTTCTCATGAAAAATTTACTTCATGTCCCTCTTATTTCCCGTAACTTACTTTCAGTACGTCAATTTTGTGAAGATAATGCAGTTTTCTTTGAATTTCACTCTCATCCTTTTTTTGTGAAGGATTCTCGTTCCAAGGTGGTGCTGCTTCAGGGAGTCGTTGAGAATGGCTTATATGTTCTTCACCCTGCCAGTCATCCACCATCGTCTCCTTCCTCTCCTCAAGCCTGCGTCGGTACTCGGACTACACCCTCTCTTTGGCATCTCTGATTGGGACATCCCTCTCCTTGAACCACTGCCTTTATCCTCCATCATTTCCGTCTTCCTACACTGGGTCCTTCTCTCTCTGCCTGCTCAGCGTGTCCTCAGGCCAAGGCCCACGTTCTTCCCCATCCAAGCTCTCCAACTCGGTCTAATAACCCTTTTAATTTGC
Organism: Carya cathayensis; assembly: GCA_011037825.1. Classification (NCBI taxonomy): domain Eukaryota; kingdom Viridiplantae; phylum Streptophyta; class Magnoliopsida; order Fagales; family Juglandaceae; genus Carya; species Carya cathayensis. The sequence continues at coordinate 243,346 of QGSO01000391.1, read as the reverse complement.
TTTTTGTTGATGTATGGGGCCCTGCCCCTTTTCTTTCTACAAATGGATGTCGTTACTATCTTTCTATTATAGATGATTATTCCAAGTATATCTGGCTTTTTCCCATGCAAACTAAATCTAATGTTTCTACACTTAATCTTGTCTTCTTACGCTTTGTTCAAAAAAATTTTCCACCACTATTAAATCAGTCCAATCGGACTGGGGTGGTGAATTTCGTCCCCTACATTCCATTTTTCAAACTTATGGCATTCAACACCGCATTACCTGTCCATACTCTCATCCTCAAAATGGTAGTGCTGAGCGTCGTCATCGACACATTGTCGAGACCGGTCTTACCCTTCTTGCTCATGCATCCATGCCTTTTCACTATTGGCCCGAAGCCTTTCAAACTGCTGTCTATCTTATTAATCGAATGCCCACCCCCTTACTCAAAAATAAATCTCCCTATGAACTTCTCATGGGCCACACTTCTGATTATGGTTTTCTTAAAGTCTTTGGTTGCACTTGCTGGCCCTCCGGCCTTATAATAAAAATAAAATGGCCTTTAGATCACTTCCTTGTGTCTTCATGGGCTATAGCCCAGATCACAAAGGCTATTACTGCCTTCACATCCCTACAGGCCGCATATACACATCTCGGGACGTCACCTTTCACGAGTCCACTTTCCCGTTTGCGTCTGACTCTCTTCCTACCAGATCCACTCCCACATCACAGACACATGGGCCTCTCCTCATTCCGTGTATATCATCCCCTCCATCTGAGCCCATCACTCAAACTTCTCTCAGCCCATATTCACAGCCCGACCCTTCACCATCAGTGCCTTCTAGGGTTTCATCTTTATCTCAATCACCTTCCCCATCGTCTTCTTCGGCGCCTTCTCTGTCTTCTGATGTCTCCCCTGTTCGGCCTTCACCGGTATCTCGACCCACACCACTACTCATCCAATGGTCACCCGATCTAAGTCCAATGTTCATTGCCCCGTATTCGAGACCGATGGCACTGAATGCTGGCCTCCTCAGAAACCGTCGGCATCTATCACTCACACTCCCTCCCTTTATCTACTCAAACCAACTCACCATACCCGAAGAACCTACCTCAGTCTCGAAAGCCTCCCTCAAAATATCCCGAATGGCGTCTTGCCATGCAACAAGAGTTTCAAGCCCTCCTTGCCAATCAGACGTGGGACTTAGTTCCACCTTCGCCTCAGCTCAATGTCCTCGGCTCGAAATGGGTTCTTAAAACCAAGAGACAAGCTGATGGGTCTCTTGAGTAACGCAAGGCACGTCTGGTAGCCAAGGGGTTCCATCAACAATCCAGCTTGGACTATTTTGAAACCTTCAGCCCCGTTGTGAAACCAGTTACCATTCGGTTGCGCCTCTCCTTAGCCGTTACCTCCAATTGGCCTCTCCACCAGCTGGACATCCAAAACGCCTTTTTACACGGCGACCTCGAAGAAGCAGTCTACATGAGGCAACCACCTGGGTTCGTGAATCCCGATCATCCCTCCTATATTTGCAAACTCTGTAAGTCCATCTATGGTCTCAAACAGGTTCCTCGGGCCTGGTTTGCTAAACTTTCATATTGTTTACATTCTCTGGGTTTTCATGGTTCTCGTGCAGATAACTCCCTGTTTATTTTTAGAACTGCTACTGACTGCATCTACATTTTAATTTATGTCGATGACATTATTGTAACAGGCTCTAATTCATCATTGATCTCTCAGTTTATTCACTCGTTGGGTCAGTATTTTCCGGTTAAGGACTTGGGTTCTCTTCATTATTTTTTAGGAATAGAAGTCACTCGCACTTCATCTGGGCTGTCTCTCACTCAATCTAAATATATCACTGATCTTTTACACCGTACCAACATGCATATGTCTAAACCAATTAGCACTCCCATGGCTTCCTCTTCTCGGCTTACTGCCTTAGATGGACCCTCCTTTGAGGATCCTCACTTATATCGCAGTGTAGTCGGGAGTCTACAATACTTGTCCTTCACCCGTCCAGACCTTTCGTTTGCTGTCAATAGGGTCTGTCAGTATATGCACAATCCTCGGCTTCCACATTGGCAAGCCGTAAAACGTATTCTTCGCTATCTCAACAGTACTCGATCCTTTGGTCTTCTATTTTCACCCTCATCTTCCATCAGCTTGGCTGCCTTCTTTGATGCGGATTGGGCTGGATGCCCTGATGATCGTCGATCTACGGGTGGGTTTTGTATCTACTTTAGCTCTCATCTCATCTCTTGGGGTTCTAAGAAACAACCCACCATTGCCAGATCCTCTACCGAGGCGGAATATAAAACTGTTGCCAATACCACCTGTGAACTTTTATGGATTCAATCTCTTCTTCAAGAGCTTGGTATTTTTCTTTCAAAACCCCCAACTCTTTGGTGTGATAACTTAAGGGCCACATATCTGGCTGTCAGTCCTGTTATGCATTCTAGAATGAAGCATGTTGATCTTGATTACTACTTTGTAAGAGATAGAGTTGCAGCCAAAACTCTTCGGGTCTCGTTCATTTCCAGTAAAGACCAGCTGGCAGACATTCTGACTAAGCCTTTATCAGCTGCACGCTTTCATCAGCTTCGATCCAGCCTCACTGTGGGGCCAGTGTCGCTTGCATCGCGGGGGGATATTAAGACTAAATCAGCTCAAGCACACTCTGTGCACACTCAACAATCCACCTCAGCTGAGAACATTCAAGAAGAAATCACTGCATGAACCTTCTAGAATAAATCTGTAACAGAATATTTAGCTCAATACGTGTCTCATTGTAAATGGCCAATGGCCTCAGGTTGTTATACGATTGTGCCTTTATAAGGAGTGCTACTGTATCACTGAATCAATAAGAAAAGAAATCATTTCATATTGTCCACTAACACAAACACCTTGTGTGTCTCTTTTCTTCAATATTATTCCACTCTCTGTTCTTTATTTGCCACTTACGGGTTGAATGCTATGTTAGTAACGGTATCTGTTGTAGGGATGGTTTGGTTATTTAAAAATTCAGAAGCTTNCATAACTAAGTACCATAATTTTTGTTTAACTACAAACCAGTTTAAAACAAGCGTAAATAACTATTACATGTTCAACATCTCAAATACAAATACATACCAATACAACAACAACTAAATATAAAATATAAAGGCCATCTCAACTACTCCTCCGGCGGAGCCGCCTCCTCGGGCTCAGCCTCCTCCTCCTCAACACCTGCACCAAAATCTACGGTACCAAAAATGGTGCCGTAGGTAAGTAAAATCCAAACAACGCAAGATAAAAACATATTACAACCAAAACAATATGCATGAAGCATGCCCAATGCACATGTCTCATAAACACATTTTTCCGCACATGCCAAAATCCCATTTGACCCAAACATATATATCCTTTAAACCAATACTCGCCATTATCCCAGATAACGGCCCAAAAACTAGTTTCGCAATTTTCCCAGAAAATGGCCCATTAACCAAAACATCAGAGCACTGTAGGCGGGAATCGCAGGCGGGACTCTACCACCATCCCTGCTCACCACCATCCCTACGCGTGCACCGTAGGCGGGAATCGCAGACGGGACTTTGCCACCATCCCTACACCGCGTGCACCGTAGGTGGGAATCGCAGGCGGGATTCTACCACGCTTACCACCATCCCTACGCCGCGTGCACCGTAGGCGGGAATGGCAGGCGGGACTCTACCACCATCCCTGCTTACCACCATCCCTACACGTGCCTCTGAATCAAACCAATCAATCCACACATTCACGTTTACCAATAAAACCATACCTCACTCGAAAACCCAATTTTCAATAAATAACATATGCATATGCGTGCACAATGCAATGCAAATAAAATTATACACATGCACCAACATATTCCAAACATCGATAACAATCAAACAAACAACTCTTTTCTCACTTCCAACCGACCCCCGACTCCTCGGACTCAGTCCGGAATAACCAACCAGATCACAATAAATTATTGTAAAGGCAATAATACATTTAAATTTAAAACGAAGTTTGGAAAATACTTACAGCGCTATATATGATTTTTAGAAGGTTCGGCGCGCAGCAACCGATGAGCAGAAAGCAATGTAACAGTGCAAATGCACTGTAGCCGTGGGTCGCAAAATACCCACTTTTGAACGGGGACAAACCAAGACACCAAATTGATAGGGGATGGTCTAGAGGTGTTTATGAAGCTAAGGGAAGAGAGCTTTGGCCGTGGGTGGCGGTGGAAACGGCGGTGGAAGCGAAAAATGGCCAAATCGGAGTTGAGCTCGTGGGAGCTGCTCCGGCAACGGATCGAGGCTGGAAATGGGTGGGTTAGGACGGCAAGAGGTAGGGGAAGAAGTGGTGAAGAGGTGGTGGCCGGAGGTGGAGCGACGGCGCCGGAAACAGCAAAACGCCGTGCGGCTTAGATGGGCTGCTGGGGGTAATCGGCTGGCCGGATGGAGCTGGAAATTGGTGGGGGTGATCACCGGCCGAAGGGGAGTCGACCGGTGGGGGTGGTGTCGACCACGGCGGTCGGACGGCAGTGGGCTGGGCGGTGGGTGCTGGACGCGTGGGTGAGGAGAGAGAGAGAAAAAAGAAAGAAAAAGAAAGAAAAGAGAAAAAGAAAAAGGGAAAAGAGAAAAGAAAAGATGAAGGAAAAGAAATGAGGTCCAGTCCTCACTTCTAGAGTCCAACTATTGATCCAACGAAAATAACTTTAAAAGCAATAAAAACTAAGAAAAACATTTTAAACACAACGTAAAGCTAAAATATATTAAATAACTAGTAAAAACCAATTATTAAATTTTAAATCCAAAAACAAGTTAAAATAAATTAAACAGCAATTTAAATTCAACAGCAATAAAAATCCAATTTAAAACCCGATTATTTAAAATAAAAGAACTATTATATTAATTAAATTAAAATATTTCTTCAGTGAAAATACATGTAAAAACGGGGTGTCACACTGTGCACACTCAGCAATCCACCTCAGCTGAGAACATTCAAGAAGAAATCACTGCATGAACCTTCTAGAATAAATCTGTAACAGAATATTTAGCTCAATATGTGTCTCATTGTAAATGGCCAATGGCCTCAGGTTGTTATACGATTGTGCCTTTATAAGGAGTGCTACTGTATCACTGAATCAATAAGAAAAGAAATCATTTCATATTGTCCCTGTGTTCTTCCTTGCTCTACGGCACTAACACAAACACCTTGTGTGTCTCTTTTCTTCAATATGGTAATCAGAGCCCATTAGACCTACGTCTCTGCTATGGCAAAAACAACCTCACCCACGCCACCCTCAACTTCTTCCATTGCCACCGCTGCTTCTCATCTTGTCACGGTTAAGCTTACCATAGATAACTTCCTACTTTGGAAAGCCCAAATCGAACCATTCCTTCGAGGCCATCAACTATTTGGTCATCTTGATGGCTCTGTTTCAGCTCCTGATCCAACCCTCAATGGCAAAACTAATCCCGCTTATACATTCTGGTCTCTTCAAGATCAGCTGATTTTATCAGCCCTCAACTCCACCCTTTCTGAATCGGTTCTTACTCAAGTTCTTGAATGCAAAACTGTCCAACATGTATGGCAGACTTTGCACAATCTCTTCACTGCTCAATCCACTGCACACATAATGCACACCAACTTTCAATCCCTGCCCCTTTTCTTTCTACAAATGGATGTCGTTACTATCTTTCTATTATAGATGATTATTTCAAGTATATCTGGCTTTTTCCCATGCAAACTAAATCTAATGTTTCTACACTTATTCTTGCCTTCTTACGCTTTGTTCAAAAATTTTTTTCCACCACTGTTAAATCAGTCCAATCGGACTAGGGTGGTGAATTTCGTCCCCTACGTTCCATTTTTCAAACTTATGGCATTCAACACCACATTACCTGTCCATACTCTCATCCTCAAAATGGTAGTGTTGAGCGTCGTCATCGACACATTGTCGAGACCGGTCTTGCCCTTCTTGCTCATGCATCCATGCCTTTTCACTATTGGGTCGAAGCCTTTCAAACTGCTGTCTATCTTATTAATCGAATGCCCACCCCCTTACTCAAAAATAAATCTCCCTATGAACTTCTCATGGGCCACACTCCTGATTATGGTTTTCTTAAAGTCTTTGGTTGCACCTGCTGGCCCAACCTCTGGCCTTATAATAAAAATAAAATGGCCTTTAGATCACTTCCTTGTGTCTTCATGGGCTATAGCCCAGATCACAAAGGCTATTACTGCCTTCACATCCCTACAGGCCGCATATACACATCTCGGGACGTCACCTTTCACGAGTCCACTTTCCCGTTTGCGTTTGACTCTCTTCCTACCAGATCCACTCCCACATCACAGACACATGGGCCTCTCCTCATTCCGCGTATATCATTCCCTCCATCTGAGCCCATCACTCAAACTTCTCTCAGCCCATATTCACAGCCCGACCCTTCACCATCAGTGCCTTCTAGGGTTTCATCTTTATCTCAATCACCTTCCCCATCGTCTTCTTCGGCGCCTTCTCTGTCTTCTGATGTCTCCCCTGTTCGGCCTTCACCGGTATCTCGACCCACCACCACTACTCATCCAATGGTCACCTGATCTAAGTCCAATGTTCATTGTCCCCGTATTCGAACCGATGGCACTGAATGCTGGCCTCCTCAGAAACCGTCGGCATCTATCACTCACACTCCCCTCCCTTTATCTACTCAAACCGAACTCACCATACTCGAAGAACCTAACTCAGTCTCGGAAGCCTCCAAATATCCCAAATGGCGTCTTGCCATGCAACAAGAGTTTCAAGCCCTCCTTGCCAATCAGACGTGGGACTTAGTTCCACCTTCGCCTCAGCTCAATGTCCTCGGCTCGAAATGGGTTCTTAAAAACAAGAGACGAGCTGATGGGTCTCTTGAGCGACGCAAGGCACGTCTGGTAGCCAAGGGGTTCCATCAACAATCCGGCTTGGACTATTTTGAAACCTTCAGCCCCGTTGTGAAACCAGTTACCATTCGGTTGCTCCTCTCCTTAGCCGTTACCTCCAACTGGCCTCTTCACCAGCTGGACATCCAAAACGCCTTCTTACACGGCAACCTCGAAGAAGCAGTCTACATGAGGCAACCACCTGGGTTCGTGAATCCCAATCATCCCTCCTATATTTGCAAACTCCGTAAGTCCATCTATGGTCTCAAACAGGCTCATCGGGCCTGGTTTGCTAAACTTTCAGATTGTTTACATTCTCTGGGTTTTCATGGTTCTCGTGCAGATAACTCCCTGTTTATTTTTAGAACTGCTACTGACTGCATCTACATTTTAATTTATGTCGATGACATTATTGTAACAGGCTTTAATTCATCATTGATATCTTAGTTTATTCACTCGTTGGGTCAGTATTTTCCGGTTAAGGACTTGGGTTCTCTTCATTATTTTTTAGGAATAGAAGTCACTCGCACTTCATCTGGGCTGTCTCTCACTCAATCTAAATATATCACTGATCTTTTACACCGTACCAACATGCATATGTCTAAACCAATTAGCACTCCCATGGCTTCCTCTTCTCGGCTTACTGCCTTAGATGGACCCTCCTTTGAGGATCCTCACTTATATCGCAGTGTAGTCGGGAGTCTACAATACTTGTCCTTCACCCGTCCAGACCTTTCGTTTGCTGTCAATAGGGTCTGTCAGTATATGCACAATCCTCGGCTTCCACATTGGCAAGCCGTAAAACGTATTCTTCGCTATCTCAACAGTACTCGATCCTTTGGTCTTCTATTTTCACCCTCATCTTCCATCAGCTTGGCTGCCTTCTTTGATGCGGATTGGGCTGGATGCCCTGATGATCGTCGATCTACGGGTGGGTTTTGTATCTACTTTAGCTCTCATCTCATCTCTTGGGGTTCTAAGAAACAACCCACCATTGCCAGATCCTCTACCGAGGCGGAATATAAAACTGTTGCCAATACCACCTGTGAACTTTTATGGATTCAATCTCTTCTTCAAGAGCTTGGTATTTTTCTTTCAAAACCCCCAACTCTTTGGTGTGATAACTTAAGGGCCACATATCTGGCTGTCAGTCCTGTTATGCATTCTAGAATGAAGCATGTTGATCTTGATTACTACTTTGTAAGAGATAGAGTTGCAGCCAAAACTCTTCGGGTCTCGTTCATTTCCAGTAAAGACCAGCTGGCAGACATTCTGACTAAGCCTTTATCAGCTGCACGCTTTCATCAGCTTCGATCCAGCCTCACTGTGGGGCCAGTGTCGCTTGCATCGCGGGGGGATATTAAGACTAAATCAGCTCAAGCACACTCTGTGCACACTCAACAATCCACCTCAGCTGAGAACATTCAAGAAGAAATCACTGCATGAACCTTCTAGAATAAATCTGTAACAGAATATTTAGCTCAATACGTGTCTCATTGTAAATGGCCAATGGCCTCAGGTTGTTATACGATTGTGCCTTTATAAGGAGTGCTACTGTATCACTGAATCAATAAGAAAAGAAATCATTTCATATTGTCCACTAACACAAACACCTTGTGTGTCTCTTTTCTTCAATATTATTCCACTCTCTGTTCTTTATTTGCCACTTACGGGTTGAATGCTATGTTAGTAACGGTATCTGTTGTAGGGATGGTTTGGTTATTTAAAAATTCAGAAGCTTATGCTAGGTTTATAGGTAAAATTGATATTTTTCAGATTTGTGAAGTTGTTCTTGGTAGATGCCTTTGTTCTTATGTGAGACTAGCCAACAGCTTGTTTGTTTGTTTTGTGTTTTTTTTTTCCAGTTTATTCAGTGCATAATTTTTCTTTCATTATTATTATTTTTCAATTTTTCTAAAAGCTCTTGACTTTATTTTCTTAAAACATCTTGTTTCTAATGGTCGAATTAGAGGGTCTGTGTAACAGCCTGCTAAAATTATCAGTTTTGGATTATTTCCCGACAGCAATCACATCTCTCTCGTCTTTACCCTCATTTGGAATCACGCGTATAGATTATCTTTTCCGTAAATCACGTAATTTGTTCTTCACCGACAGCTGTAAAATCATGAACAGTTTTATCCTAAGCGTTGTACCTCGATGGCGTTTTCCCGGATCTTATCCATCGAATTTCAAAGTATTAGATAAGCTTGTTTTTAAAGTAGCACAATTATAATAATTTAATGAGTTCTGAAAATATTATAATTGTGGATAATTACTTAGATTAAATATTTTAGTTGTTTTAAGATATTAAGATGTTTAATTTTACGTTGAAAACTCTTATTTAAATTAATTGGTTTTATCATCTTCGATTAATTAACGGTACTTTATCATTTTATATAATGATGAGGAAATATTATTTTATAAATTTTAGTTTATAAAATAATATTCTACCTTAATTCATCGTGGTGTTTTATTTAAAGTGTTTTATTTAAAATAAAACATTTACGCAGTTTTTAATCAGTGTTTTAATTCACCGTTGAATTATTTGAGGATCCCAAAACGTAGGATTGAAGTTTATTACCTAGGCTCCTACCCTTTTTCCTTCATTTTTCCTTTTTTCTTTTTTTTTTTCCTTCTCTTTCCTCTCCTTCTCTCCATGGTCGACTTACACCCTTCCACCATAGCTGATCGGTTCTAGCTTCCTACCGGCGCCACCTCCGGCCGCCGTGCCTCACCTCCACCTCCGGCATGTCCCTCCCTCACCGGCGAACACATCTGCACCGGAGGTGTGCAACGCCGGCCACCAATTCTCTCTCTCTTCCCGTGCTCTTCCTTCTTGTCTCATTACCGTCGCCGCCCCTTTGACCGCCCGTTTCTCCGCCGTCCGGTGGAGGTGTCGTACACCACCCCGCCATTCTCTTCCCCTTTCACCATAGTTCATACACACCAATTTTCAGAGCCATCGGACCAGCCGTTAGTCGCCGAGAGCCCCCGGAAGTTGCTGCCCCTGCCCTGTTTTCTCCCCTGTTGCCGATTTCTTTCTCCGCCCAGAACCGCCGCTCGCCGGCGGCTGGACTACACCACCCACCCAGATTTCTTCCCCTCTCACCGGTGAACATCCCAACCAAGTTTCACCTCCATCCGAGCCACCGTTAGCCACCACTCTCGCCTCCAACAAATGGGTCTCTAAGGGTTTTTCACATTTTTGGACCACCATACGTGGCCAAATCAGCCACCAAGCACCACCAATGGACTCACCTCATCAAGGGCTTCCTCCCCATGTCTTTCTTTTTCCCAAACTCTCATTTTTTCATATGGGTTTCTCAAAAACACCCGTTCGGTTCACCACCGTGCGCCGCCGTACACGGCCACCCGTGGTGTTTCACCACCACCATCTTGTTCTCTCATCCTCATGAACCTCCCCAAGAAATTTCATGACCAACGGAGCTTCGTAGAGCCCTCACTCTCCTACACTCTCCAAGGCCGAAAATGGTTTCAAACGGCCGATCCGCCGCCGTTAGCCACCGTCCGACCACCACCTCGCTACCACAGCTCCACCACATGTTCATCTACCTATCCCTAGCTTGCCATGAAGTTCTATGAATTTTCGCTATCTCGCGTTTCCGCTCACCGTTCGGATTTACTGTTCACGGCGTGACGTCGCCGTGCTCCGCCACCTTTGACCATCACAAGGCGACCATGAGCCTTCCAAAGCCACGCTTAGCTTTTCTCGGTTCCAAACTACCACTTTATGTGGTGGACAGCCACCGTACGCCGCCACGTACGTTCCTCCGACGCATGTTCGTGACGAACAACGAGCGACGCACGGGTTATCCCGTCGATGGTATAACCTTCTATCTCTAGTTATTTTACGTTTAAAATAGTTAGTTGGTTGGTTTGTGGATTGTGTAGTTGTATTTGTGGAGTTCGTTGCGTAGTTGTGAAGCGAAGTGTGGTTGTGAAGTGTTGAGTTTGATTGTGTATTTTGTGGACTGTGCTGTGAAGTATAGGCGTGAGATGGATGCCGTAGATGTGATACGGCGGGTTGTGTGAAGAGAATACGCGTGTAGCGTATTCTGTGTAATGCAGCGACGCGCCGCGCGACGTGCGCTGTAGTGATGTGTGTCGTAGAAGGAAGGGAGTACGCATGTAGTGTACTCCGTGTTGTATGGCGATGCATCGTGTGATGTGCATCGTGTTGATGAGTGTTGTAGCGAAGGAAGTACGCGTAGCGCGTACTCCGTGTCGCGTAGCGATGCACCGTGAGACGTGTATCGCAGTGATGGGTTTTGTAGTGTGGATGGAAGAGAGTTCACGTGAGTGTACTCTGTATTAAGTCGTGAAACACCGGCTATTTAGTATGCCTTTATGTATGAAATATGTTTCAAGTATTTGGGATATTTTAGTTTGGTGCATAGTATTGCTAAAGAAAAAAATTATCCGCTGCGAATATTGCATAATGCTAGATGCATGTTAGGAACATTGCATCTTATATGTCATGAACGGGGGCAGGTAACCTTGTGTTGCATGTCTCGACGCTTCAAATGTCCGTTCAATCCCAAGCGGAATTTGGGGGCGTCACAGTCTGTATACATATTCTTGCATAGTCATCAATTGCTGTTGAGTATGGGGTTTAGTATACTTGGATTTTATCCATTTATGTAATGTTGACTTGGGTCTATTTAGGTTTTCCACAAACGAATGCCTCTTGAAGCAATTGACCTTGATTCACGGCTTCTTCAATATTCACCAAGCCTTCGATGCACCTCGGTGAGTTGGACATCTTTCAATGAAAATTAATTTTAGTATCGAGATAAAGCCTAATGAGATAAGAAATAATTTTATTTCATTTGCTTTTGGAAAATTTTTTTAATTAAGCCATGTTGGTTTGCTGTCTTCTGTTGTGTGAGCTACAACTTCTACAGTTTGCTGGTACAATTCAGAGTTCCATTTTATCTATTCCTTACAATATTCTTTGGTAGTAACCTATTGCCATCCTATGTATATCTGACCTATAATTTTCCCTCTTGCTGGTTTTTGATATTGAAGTTAGAAGCATGTGCACACCCTTTCTTTGATGAGCTATGTGAGCCCAATGCCCATTTTCGATTTCACCGACCCAAGTATGTTAGACATTGGTCATTTGGATATCTTGGAGTGTCCGATATTTCTATTTAGTTAACATATTTTTTATTGTTGTATTATATGGCTATCATGGTCCTGTAAATCCATATTACCCGACATTTATGATGATGCCAAAAGAAAAATATTTGATGATGAATCACAATTGCGCAACCTTCCAAAATCTCAATTTAACAGTCACACATCCGATGCCATCAGGCAATGAGAGGTGTGAGGTTTTGCTTATTGTTTTAATTGAGTCTACCTTCATTTCAAAAGTTATTATACACGTGTTATTGAATATTATTTGTGTTTTTTCAGGTGTGTGACCATATCGATGTGATGTAATTCTATGGAGATAGGTGCTTATATCAGACAATGCATGAAAATCATTATTATTAGCATGCTGGTCAACTATTAGTGTGCGATGTTATTGACTGGACCTGCTCATGTTTCTTGGCAGCATTGTGTGACTAGACAGGCGACAGCTAATTGTTTGGCAGCATCGTGTGACTGGACTTGTACAGAATTTTTTGTGAATATAAATATTGGCTTGTTTATATGCTCTTTGTGGCCAGTTGTGTATACCATCCACGGTATATAAATGTTGTGGATTGTGTCCAGGTGCATTTGTGTAGATGTTTTGTGTCAGTTGTATATGAATTTTGTATATTTTAGGTTGTGGAGACCTTTAAAGTGGAGATGTTTAGATTTTGGTTCTACTCAGGAACATGGAGTACTTGTTGTAAAGCTTACAATGTGTATTTGTATATGAAATCAATCATAGTTCAATATCAATTCGGCTGATTATTATCTGTGCTGCATGAGTTTAGAAAAATATCTACATAGCTTGTGCACTTTTGTTTAGGTATCATCCAGTGTATAATAGATTTGGAAAAAAAAATCTGTATATAGGGTATAGAGTTATGTTTCACTTATCATCCTGTGTTTATAATTGATTGATTCAAAATGTTATGAAGAATGTCCTAGATAAGCTCAAAAGGAACTTTACAAATGGAGTAAAAAATAGCAGATTTTTCATAGCTTTCATAATACCCCCCCTGTACAACAAAATGCCTGATCAAGAACCTAATAGGCTTTGCTTTGCCTAAAACAAGGAGTACCATTACACACTCGATCCATACAAGAAAAATAAAAATAAAAAAATCTCTAAAAATTTACATGTGCCCTATAGTTTATTGGAACTAGCCAAAAACTATTACAATTAATACAATCCAGTACAAATACAATAATATTCTCGCATTTCTATTCTCGCCCCTTCACAAATTTTGCTCAACCTCAACCTTTTGAGCATCTCTCTCTCTCTCTCCGTTTATTTTCCTTTCTGAGCATTTTGTTTGACCTCAACCTTATGAGCATTTATCTCTCTCACAGAGTGCTGTTGAATAAAATGCCTCCAGCTTTTTTCTTTTTGAAGTATATTTGTCCATAAAATAAAAATTATAAAAATTATAAATTCCATCAAAAAATAAAAAAATAAAAATTATAAAGCTAGCCGAGGTTCCAATAGATGAACAAACAAATCAAATAGAAGAATCAATGCAGGTATAAAGCTTCAAATGAAAGCTCTTGAGAATGTTGATATTCCATAAACATCCTTTTTTTTTAATTAGTTAGAGAGATATTTCACAGTTTCCAGTTGTCGATGTCCTCACTCAGAAACATTTTTTTTAACAGAATTAAAATAACATAATCCAAAATTATAAGTGCAAAATAGTATAACTAATAACAGCTCACAAGGTAAAGAAAAGAAATGAATTTAAATGAAGAAAATTAATAGGAAAACTAATAACAGTTCATAACTTGTCTCTCTCTCTCTCTCCTTTTTTTTTTTTTATTTTTTTTTTCGGGCTCCCAATTTGGGTTTGTTAGTCTTGGGTGAAATTTTTATTTCTATATAACAGTGAATGTTTTATAAGATTATGGCTACCAACCCTTAATGTTTTGTAAGCTCGGTAAGATAGTTCTAAAGATGGTGGGTTCCAAGTCTCAGCAAGGTTCTTATGATTGTTTCCGTCATCCATAAATAGGAAGCTTTTTGTTCTGGTAGGTAGTCGATTAAAGCATATTCAGCTCAAAACTGTTGCTGTAGCATTTCCTTTCGTAGCTACTTTCTTTTAGTGACTTGCGACAATGGAGCAATATTAGTTTTTGTTAGTATTTTATCTCCACCAGTTTGAAAGGTTGTGGTAGACGGCAAACAAGTGACGATAATCGAGCGGGCAGAGGGGTGCTAATGGAGGGAGAACGTTTGAAATGAATTCGAATACTGATTTGGAGAAACTGAATGGGAGTAAAATGCAGAGTTATTGTAGAAAAAAAATTCCACCTCAGTTGTGTGGTGTTGGTCATATAAAAGGCTAATGTATAGACTTACTTTTTAGCACAATCATGTAATATTTTATACGATGAAGTAGGAATTACACACATCCAATTCTCATCTATCTCTCCTAGAGTTACACAACAGGTCAGGAGAGAGATCTAATAAAAACACAAATTATATAAATTTACAAAGGCTTAAAACATGCTTAAGCATAAATCCCACTGTGAAGAGATACCCCATCTAAATGGAAATCAAATGTAGCTAAAAATTTGGAATCTCTCAATATTGTTGAGTTCCATACACATTACGGCCATTAGTTCAGCACAATTTGAAAATAATTACTGAGAAGATGGAATCCACTCATCCCCTTGGATAAAATTCTCAACGGAATATGTGAGTATGTGCTCTGTCGGGATCTGGCTACTCCAGGTTACTCTCTGGGACAACTCAGAGCCTAGTCCAGAATTCTCAAATTCTCCATAATAGAGTGTTTTCAATGCAAAATCGCCATCCCATGGTAGCCAGCCTTCTGGTGTAATAAGAACTTCTAAGTTACAGTGTATAAAAACTGTCCTTGAGTATAACTTCCATGGCCTCCCCAAATAATTCCTATGCAATTTGGGGTTGCTATGATACAGTACCATGTATTCCTCGGTGCCATTTATCAAGCAATTATGAAAAACAAAACCTGTCACTTGTGCAGGGTCGGTTCTGCCGTGTGCAGTGACAGCATTTTTCTCACCCTTTGCTGGATTTACTTGCCGAGGGCGGATTAAGATCTGGCAGTTTTGAAAAACTGATGCTGAGTTTCCAAAAATGAAATCCACATTTCCTTGGATGCGGCATGATTTGTAAAATTGGCGGAGGGAGCGAGCATAGAGTGTATCTTGATTGCCTAAAAATTCGCAATTCTCAATGATAGATAGATCACTGTCTGATCTAAAGGCCACTGCTTGGTGTGCATCAGGACCGGCCGTGTTCTGGATTGTGAGGCCACTGGCCATGAATCCATCACCACTAACACCTGTTCCAGAATGATTCAAACATAAGAAAAAGAAGGGAAGTTTTTTTCAAAGCAACTCAAGAACAAGAAGGGATTAACAAAGCAAAGCTCAAACTCATAATTTTTGTCTTCCTAGCATCTGTTCACTCGGGGACTTCTTCTACTACTTCATAAAAGAAGTCATCTACAATTGTAGTCAACATTTTATCTTTTGTTTTTAGTACTAGCATCTGTACTAGCCCTTTTTCCTAAGCTCTTGCTATTAAATAGTTAACTGTGAATAAGTTTGCAACCCAAACTTGTGACAAAAGCTGAAAGGATAGACTTGTGATTGTAGATGTCATTAAATAAACATCAAACACATTGGTTGTTCATTTATTCAGTGAAATATAGGCAAGCATCGTGTGACAGGGGAGGCCCGGAGGGTGCCCAATTCAATGGTTAAGTGCAAAAGGCTGTAAAATCTACTAGAATAATTGATTCATAAACCCTAACATGAGCACCTCCCCAACAGTATTTATTGATTCCATCCACAACTTTGAAAAAAAAATATATCAAAAATGAAAAGACAAAACAATAAAGTAATATGCGTTCAAAAAGTAATATGCATTCAAAAGACTTACCAACTGTGGCTGTGTTGATTGTCGAAATCCCAGGCTTGCCGACGTTCAACGACCCCGTAATGACCGTTTTGCCCATCCCGTCTCCTAAAAACACCACGTTCTTCTTCTCTAATGGGATTCTGACGGTTTCCTCGTACACCCCCTCCTTTATATGTATCACGAACTTCCGTTCCCCGGCGTTATCAGGTGCGGCGTCCACTGCGTCCTGCACCTTCTTGTAGCACCCGCCACTCCCGTCTTTACACACGGTCGCGTCCGCCGTTAGCTTCGACGGGAAACCGCCCCGGAAATCCGACCCAGAGCCGCCACCTCCCTCCCAGAACCCGTCCCGCTCGGTCTTGGGTGGGGCCCACGACCCGGTCTCGTTCCCGAAAATACTGTACGAGAACACCATGCTCAGTGCGTTACTCGTGAGCCCAACCAACGAGTCCAGAAACGACATCGTCGAGTTCACCATCTGGGTGTCGTTCGCGTACTTGAGCGCGGACCAACAATCTTGTTGGTAGAGCAAGGAGGCGCTCATCCAGACCCTCGCGTCCTTGATCCTGCCATGTGGCAGTGCGTCTTCGGTAGTCCGAGAGATCCGGTAATCGGAGTTTCTGAGGGACTCCAGGCAGTTGTTGGCGGCTGTGGTGCGGTTCAGATTCCCCGCGGAGGAGTCCAGGATGAACTTGACCATGGATTGGGCGGTGTGGAGGTTCTGGGAGGAGACCCAGATGGCGGACTGGATGAGCTGGAGAGGGGTGGGGTTGGGGGGCACGTGGTTGGATTGGGTCAAAGAGGTCTCGCATGGGCTAGGGAAGCGAGTGGCCTTGCAGGCCTGGCGGATCGCGGGAGAGATGGAGGAGGGAGCATCAGGACTGGGTTTGACGGCATGGCGAGGGTTTCCGGAGTGGGAGGCTGAAGAGAGGGAAAGAAAAAGGACAAGGGAGACAAAGAAGATGCAAGCCATGGAAATTACAAGAAGTTTGGATGGCTTAGAAAACAGGAAGGTGTTGGAGCTGCTTTTATGGAGTAGATTTGTGGATTTTCGTTGATGTGTAGTGGCCATATCGAATCGATCCACTAAAATAGCGCGCAGTGGAGAGAGAGAGAGAGAGAGTCTGAGAGATCAATTTGGATGGTAGTGTGAGTAGGTGGACGCGGTAAGCATGAACGAGGAGTACGGGTGCGGTGACTTGGTAAAGGAAAATGGAAGGCGGGTCTGGGTTCACGGGAGATTGATGCGGGATTGGCGGGACTCAAAAAGTCACGGGTTGTTATGGTTATTCGGTATGGGAGAAGCGAGCTGTGCGCCTGCGTCTTCGAATACAGACTCGACCGTCAAACAGGTGGGGGAATGTTCTGTTCGGACTTTTCGGAGAAGGAGGTCTGCTATAGAGCAGCCACTGTAGAAGACGGGTCACGGGGGAAACCAAACTCTACTCGGCAGCCGGCTTAAATTTCCTACACCGCACACGTGATGTGGCAAACCCGGTCTATGCGCCACATCACGGTTCTCAGCTTGGATGAAGCAGCCTTCCTCTCACTCTCTATCATGTTCGTTTCTCCCGTGCTCCTCTCTCCCTCTGTACTCCTCTCTTTCGTGCTCCAATTCTAGGGCAAGTCATCCCTTGCAAACTCCAGTCGACGTCGAAGAGAAGACCGTAGTCCCTGCATCCAGATCTGTGGCCACGCCACGGTAAGTTTCCTACCGAAACTTGGTTTTTGGTTCCCCAGTACAGTGACGGGGTAAATATCTCCCCCATGTCACGGCAAATATCTCTTCCCCGATCCACTCCCGAGATCGCCGGCAACTAAGTCATGGTGAGTCATCCTTCGGATTTACAGTTCCTTTTTGCTGAGAAATCGCAAGAAAGGAACAAGAGGATCGAATTGAATTGGCTTCTTTTATTGTTTCTAACGCTGCGTTTTTTTTTTTCGTTGACTTCTCAGCACTACTTAATGTGACCTTCCACTTGACTAGTTATTGAAAG
This sequence comes from Carya cathayensis, assembly GCA_011037825.1. NCBI lineage: Eukaryota > Viridiplantae > Streptophyta > Magnoliopsida > Fagales > Juglandaceae > Carya > Carya cathayensis. The sequence goes on along the minus strand of QGSO01000391.1, from coordinate 225,369 downwards.
TGCTACTATAATTTTTGTACCCTAGAAGTTAATACATTTTTTCATATATATTAATTTTTGTGGTTGCAGCTGAAGTGATTAGGAAAAATGGGTATCATCAAGAAATTGAAGCCGAGATGGCTCGGACCCTTGTTGAGATTCGTAGTAATATTTTTTTCTTATATATTGTTTTTGTGGTTACAGCTGAAGTGATTAGGAAAAATGGGTATCATCAAGAAATCGAAGCAGAGATGGCTCTGACCCTTGTTGAGATTCGTAGTAATATTTTTTTACTTGGTAAAATGTATTTTGTTCAATTCTATATGCAGGGTATCATTTTGGTCAGCTCAAAGCGAAGATAGCCATGCTAACGACACAATTGTTGGATTGTTAATAAGTTCAAGCCAAGCTAAGGACGCAATTTTCTTTTCTTTCTTTCATATTTTAAAATTTCATGTACTCACGACCCTCCCATCATTGTAGGCTTGTTAATAAATTCAAGGTGTGGTTTTTGTTGTTAGTTTGAACTATGAAACATGGTCTGGTGGTGGTGGAGAGGGTTTTGAAGTTACCAAGTTTGGACATGGACGTGTTGCGCTAATAAGTAACAGGATTTCCAAGGTTTGCCATCTCATGAACTGGGCATGCATGTAATCTTTTAATAAAGCCTGGATTCGTAAAATTAATGTAGGACCAACTTGTTGCCTTGTTAGTTTTGGCCAAAAGCTTAGTTGCCTCCCTCCCCCTTTCTCTCATGTACATGTATATATGCAGAACTTTCTACAAGTCACCAAATGCATTTATGCGGAAGATAGCCAACTTTTTGCTATGTTTTGGTCGCCATATGCTTCTAGTGGATCTGACAACACTCAATAGACATTTCTTTATAAACTTATAAAAAAAATATGTATGTCTGAAGAATTTTCTGTTCCTAATATGTTTGCAGTGTGGAGAAGTCACCACTTTTAACCATGTTAATGGGCACTCTTTTAGAAGCTGCTTCTTATGAGTTCGCAATGCTAACTTGCATTCCTGGGATTGTTCACTATAGTTTGTAATGACACTAAATTTCAGTTGATCGACCTTCCTGGAATTATTGAAGGTGCATTTGAAGGAAAGGTAGGTGCATCTGAAGGAACGTGGGAGGCAGTAAAACCCTTCAACTGCTTTTTATCTTGGATAATTATGAATCATTTGTATATGCAAGTAATCTTATAAGCTACTAGAAAAAGATGTTTGATAAGCTTTGTATGATTGTCTTTTCGTCTTAAATCAAATATAGATGATATTTTTAATGGGCACGTGATTCTTTCATTTACAATCTTCTACTTAACATATCTTGGGGTCATGATTATTAAAGACTTTGATAAGGCTGTTTCTCTCAAGTTATTGTTGTTGCCAAGTCTTTAGACATTGAGTTGAGCTATATGGTTTAGTATGGTTCAGTCATGAAAGTTTGTCCCCAGTGGGGGATATTCAAAACCATCTATTATGAACATAGGAGAAATCCATAGATGTATTGCCAAAATTTGGGGATCTATTGGTTACCCATGTGTATTCTACTGGGTGCAACATACCTTTTTTTTTTTTCGTCTTTGTTACTTGTTCATGACAAATACGACTCAGCTATTTGGTACTTTTTCCTGCACTATTGCACTTTCCCAGCCTTTAATAGTACTGTCTAAATTGAACCGTTTCCTATTAATTTTCTTCATTTAAATTCGTTTCTTTTCTTTACCTTGTGAGCTGTTATTAGTTATACTATTTTGCACTTATAATTTTGGATTATGTTATTTTAATTCTGTTAAAAAAAATGTTTCTGAGTGAGGACATCGACAACTGGAAACTGTGAAATATCTCTCTAACTAATTAAAAAAAAAGGATGTTTATGGAATATCAACATTCTCAAGAGCTTTCATTTGAAGCTTTATACCTGCATTGATTCTTCTATTTGATTTGTTTGTTCATCTATTGGAACCTCGGCTAGCTTTATAATTTTTATTTTTTTATTTTTTGATGGAATTTATAATTTTTATAATTTTTATTTTATGGACAAATATACTTCAAAAAGAAAAAAGCTGGAGGCATTTTATTCAACAGCACTCTGTGAGAGAGATAAATGCTCATAAGGTTGAGGTCAAACAAAATGCTCAGAAAGGAAAATAAACGGAGAGAGAGAGAGAGATGCTCAAAAGGTTGAGGTTGAGCAAAATTTGTGAAGGGGCGAGAATAGAAATGCGAGAATATTATTGTATTTGTACTGGATTGTATTAATTGTAATAGTTTTTGGCTAGTTCCAATAAACTATAGGGCACATGTAAATTTTTAGAGATTTTTTTATTTTTATTTTTCTTGTATGGATCGAGTGTGTAATGGTACTCCTTGTTTTAGGCAAAGCAAAGCCTATTAGGTTCTTGATCAGGCATTTTGTTGTACAGGGGGGGTATTATGAAAGCTATGAAAAATCTGCTATTTTTTACTCCATTTGTAAAGTTCCTTTTGAGCTTATCTAGGACATTCTTCATAACATTTTGAATCAATCAATTATAAACACAGGATGATAAGTGAAACATAACTCTATACCCTATATATAGATTTTTTTTCCAAATCTATTATACACTGGATGATACCTAAACAAAAGTGCACAAGCTATGTAGATATTTTTCTAAACTCATGCATGCACAGATAATAATCAGCCGAATTGACATTGAACTATGATTGATTTCATATACAAATACACATTGTAAGCTTTACAACAAGTACTCCATGTTCCTGAGCTAGAACCAAAATCTAAACATCTCCACTATTAAAGGTCTCCACAACCTAAAATATACAAAATTCATATACAACTGGACACAAAACCATCTACACAAATGCACCTGGACACAATCCACAACATTTATATACGTGGATGGTATACACAATTGGCCACAAATAGCATATAAACAAGCCAATATTTATATTCACAAAAAATTCTGTACAAGTCCAGTCACACGATGCTGCCAAAAAATTAGCTGTCGCCTGTCTAGTCACACAATGCTGCCAAGAAACATGAGCAGGTCCAGTCAATAACATCACACACTAATAGTTGACCAACATGCTAATAATAATGATTTTCATGCATTGTCTGATATAAGCACCTATCTCTATAGAATTATATCACATCGATATGGTCACACACCTGAAAAAACACAAATAATATTCAATACCACGTGCATAATAACTTTCAAAATGAAGGTAGACTCAATTAAAACAATAAGCAAAACCTCACACCTCTCATTGCCTGATAGCATCGGATGTGTGATTGTTAAATTGAGATTCTGAAAGGTTGCTGTAACAGCCCGCTAAAATTATCAGTTTTGGATTTTTTCCCGACAGCAATCACATCTCTCTCATCTTAACCCTCTATCTTTAGTTATTTATGTTTAACATAGTTGATTTGGTTGGCTGTAGGCTGTGTAGTTAGTGTTTGTGGAGTTCGCTGCGTAGTTGTGAAACGAAGTGTGGTTGTGAAGTGTTAAGCTTGATTTTGTAGTTTTGTGGACTGTGCTGTGAAGTATAGGCGTGAGATGGATGCCGTAGATGTGATACGGCGGGTTGTGTGAAGAGAATACGCGTGTAGCGTATTCTGTGTAATGCAGCGACGCGCCGCGCGACGTGCGCTGTAGTGATGTGGGTCGTAGAAGGAAGGGAGTACGCATGTAGTGTACTCCGTGTGGTATGGCGATGCATCGTGTGATGTGCATCGTGTTGATGAGTGTTGTAGCGAAGGAAGTACGCGTAGCGCGTACTCCGTGTCGCGTAGCGATGCACCGTGAGACGTGTATCGCAGTGATGGGTTTTGTAGTGTGAATGGAAGAGAGTTCACGTGAGTGTACTCTGTACTAAGTCGTGATACACCGGATGGCGTGTCACGAAGGGTTGAATGGCGTAGCAGAGAAGTGTGGAGCGTATGGTGTAATGTTGGGAAACTGTATGACAGTGTCCCGAAGCAGTGATGATATGGATTATAGTCCGGGATGACTGGTGTCATCTTGTGGTTGACTATGGCTAAGAGTATATGGATTGAGAAATGAGTTGTTTGTTTGGTTGTTATTGATAATTTTAATGAACTTGTTTTAGTGCAAAGGCTTTCTGAAGTCAATTTATCTCTTCCGAGTATAGTGAAACCTCAAGTTGGCCGTGGTGTTGCAAGTGCTTACAATATGGCAATTGAGTTCAGAAGTGAAAATCTTAAGGACTTGAGTGTTCCTCTTCCAGCTGTTGTGCAGTTCCTCGTGTCTCGCGCTCTATTCTCATAGAACGCGACGATCGAGGTAAGTTAGCCTCTAACTTACTATCAGTTTATTGTGTATGTGTGATGGGTAAGGGAACTACAATTTATGTATGTATGTTATCGTATATGCCATGTCATGCTATGTCATTACATGTTTATCTGTTAAGTATGATTTAATTCTCATGAATATTTATCTGTTACACAATCTTTTCTGTCATACAATGTTGTATGTTATAAGTATGTCATGTTAAGTATGCCATATGATACATGTATGCCATTAAATGTTTATGATTAAATCATATTGTGCCATTTACAAGCATACGCCATGTTAGAAAAGTATATGATATTAAATAATATCTCATGCATTAAGAAAGATAAGACATGTTATGTTACGTATAATACGTGGGGCCACAACAACTGTGGAGTACGTATTATATTTTATGTTACGTATAATACGTGGGGCCACAACAACTGTGGAGTACGTATTATATTTTATGTTACTTATAATGCGTGGGGCCACAACAACTGTGGAGTACGTATTATATTTTATGTTACGTATAATGCGTGGGGCCACAACAACTGTGGAGTACGTATTATATTTTATGTTACTTATAATGCGTGGGGCCACAACAACTGTGGAGTACGTATTATATTTTATGTTACTTATAATGCGTGGGGCCACAACAACTGTGGAGTACGTATTATATTTTATGTTACTTATAATGCGTGGGGCCACAACAACTGTGGAGTACGTATTATATTTTATGTTACTATAAGTTGGGGCCACAACAACTGTGGAGCATACACTACATGAGACACAGCAATTGTGACATGTAGAATACGTGGGGCCACAACAACTGTGGAGTACGTATTATGTTTTATGTTACTTGAATACGTGGGGCCACAACAACTGTGGAGTACGTATTAACGCACGTTATTAATCAAGACAATTGAATAAGATTCCAAGTTTATGTTAAGTCCAGTTTCAGATCAAATACATGATAAGTCAAGTTTTAGATCAAGTCCATGTTATGTTATACTCACGTACATGTTATGTTCAAGTTTATGTTATTTTCAAGTTCTTATTTATGTTATGCAGGTTTACGTTCATGCTATATTTCAAGTCCATGTTATGTTTCACGTTCATGTTATGTTGTTTGTTCATGTTATGTTTTAAGCTTAAGTTCATGCCATGTTAAGTCAAGTTCAGTTCACGCTTAAGTTCTGGTTAAGTCATGCTATATGTCAAGTTATACTATGTTTATGTATGACTATAATTATGCATTTATGCTTTTACTGCCATGCATGCATTTTTAACCTGTGTGTGAGTTTTATGTTAACTTACTGAGATTTGTAATCAAATCTCACTGTGGTAGTCCCAACTACCATTCCCCCCGAATGGTAGATCTTGTTACAGGACCCAAAGGAGAATTGGAATCTGACCAACTGAATACGGTCGACTAGGCCACGGTGCGATGTTGATGATGGTATAGTATTTAACTTAGGTTAATACTTGTACTTTTGGAGTTGTATCTCAAGTATTCTTTTGATCACAACCATTTTGGACTAGTGTGATGATCACGGCTTTTTAGTATGCCTTTATGTATGAATTATGTTTCAAGTATTTGGGATATATTTAGTTTGGTGCATAGTATTGCTAAAGAAAAAGATTATCCGCTGCGAATATTGCATAATGCTAGATGCATGTTAGGAACATTGCATCTTATATGTCATGAACGGGGGCAGGTAACCTTGTGTTGCATGTCTCGACGCTTCAAATGTCCGTTCAATCCCAAGCGGAATTTGGGGGCGTCACAGTTGCGCAATTGTGATTCATCATCAAATATTTTTCTTTTGGCATCACCATAAATGTCGGGTAATATGGATTTACAGGACCATGATAGCCCTATAATACAACAATAAAAAATATGTTAACTAAATAGAAATATCAGACACTCCAAGATATCCAAATGACCAATGTCTAACATACTTGGGTCGGTGAAATCGAAAATGGGCATTGGGCTCACATAGCTCATCAAAGAAAGGGTGTGCACATGCTTCTAACTTCAATATCAAAAACCAGCAAGAGGGAAAATGATAGGTCAGATATACATAGGATGGCAATAGGTTACAACCAAAGAATATTGTAAGGAATAGATAGAATGGAACTTTGAATTGTACCAGCAAGCTGTAGAAATTGCAGCTCACACAACAAAAGACAGCAAACCAACATGGCTTAATTAAAAAAATTTTCCAAAAGCAAATGAAATAAAATTATTTCTTATGTCATTAGGCTTTATCTCGATACTAAAATTAATTTTCATTGAAAGATGTCCAACTCACCGAGGTGCATCGAAGGCTTGGTGAATATTGAAGAAGTCGTGAATCAAGGTCAATTGCTTCAAGAGGCATTCGTTTGTGGAAAACCTAAACAGACCCAAGTCAGCATTACATAAATGGATAAAATCCAAGTATACTAAACCCCATACTCAACAGCAATTGATGACTATGCAAGAATATGTATACAAACCCTCTGATTAGACCATTAGAAACAAGATGTTTTAAGAAAATAAAGTCAAGAGCTTTTAGAAAAATTGAAAAATAATAATAATGAAAGAAAAATTATGCACTGAATAAACTGGAAAAAAAAAACACAAAAAAAACAAACAAGCTCTTGGCTAGTCTCACATAAGAACAAAGGCATCTACCAAGAACAACTTCACAAATCTGAAAAATATCAATTTTACCTATAAACCTAGCATAAGCTTCTGAATTTTTAAATAACCAAACCATCCCTACAACAGATTCCGTTACTAACATAGCATTCAACCCGTAAGTGGCAGATAAAGAACAGAGAGTGGAATAACAAGAAAAGAGAGGAGAGTCACCTGAAGAAGGAGCAAAAGGAAGGAATTCAGAGAAATGAAAAAGAAGCTCAAAATCGACGCCAAACCCAATTCAGAAGGAAGGAAAAGAGCGAAGAAAACATACCCTTAAAAAAGGCTCTGGCATATATAGGGATTAAACTGTGCTTTACGAGAAACTCGTTGTTGGCTCGATTACGAAAGGGAAAAAAAAAAGATTTTGAATCAAAAGCTAACATAAGCAGATTTTGGACAATACCTTGAGAGAGAAAGCTGGGCTATAGATGCATTTTCAATCTGTAAAAAGTGAATAAAGAACAATTCGTTAGTGGCGATGAAGCTTTCATCGGCAGTTCAGAGAGAACACGGAAGGGGACACCGGCACGACTGAGCACACATGAAGGGTGCTGACTCGAGTTGAAAGGTGCTGGGGGGAGGAGAAATTTCGAATGGGGGCTGGAATAAAACACATGTTTTAGCATTTTAGTTATTTATGTATTAAAAAAAAGAGAGAGAGAGAGAGAAAAAGCCACGTAACATGTGCGGTGTAGGATGTCGTATAGAAGAACTCTTTTTTATGATGGTGCACTTTTTCATGTGAATACAATTAAAAAAGAGTAATACTACAGATCAGCCACTGTAGCACAACAGCAGTTACACACCTTACGTGGATATTCCACTTTTTCTTTTTTCGCACGTTTTGAAGACCTACCCTTTACGATTTCAAATTTCAACCAATTTTAAGCCCGCGTAGCCCCTTCTCTGCCAAGCACCCCGCTTTGCCGTCGCCCCTTCCTCTACCCTGCACCGTGCCTCGTTGCTTCTCCCTCTACCCAGCGCCGCGACTCCCTCTGCCCAGAGTCACTCCTCCCTCTGCCCAGCTCCTCCTTCCCTCTGCAATAACTCTCTCTCTCTCTCTCACCCTCTGTTTTTGTTGCATTTTCTTGTTCATTCACTCTCTGTAATACTTATTTCTGTATGCTTGGGTTGATTTCAAATTAATGCCTTTGTAAATGTGAGATTCTCCCCCCGTCCCTCTTATCGTCAATGGTTTTTTTTTTTTTTTAATTTGATTTGAGTTTTCTAGGCTTCAATATGCCTTTGTATGTTTATATACTTGAGTTGTCGAAGATTTGTTATACAGCATTCCCATTGTTTCTCGTTCATTCACTCCCTTCTTCCTCATGAAGTTTGCACCTCAAAGATTTTGCAAGCCCTCGCTCGTTACCTCCCATAGCCCTCAGACCCGTGCTTCATCTCCAGAAATCGAACGCACCGTGCTTCATCTCCCCCCTCCCTTCATCCTCATTTGCTCATCTCCATGATTTCCCTCATTTCAAATCACCCCCCGATCTTTTGTTCTATATTCGCAACGACTGGACTCCACACAATGATTTGAAAAAAAAAAAAATCCAATAATCTGCGGTGAAACAGGTAATGTATCTCGACAAACCCATTAATGTTCTTCAAAATTTTCTTTGGATACCTCATTTTTTCTCTGTGATTCTAGAGTTACACCGTACATTTTTGCTTCTCTCCTATTTCGACGCCAGTAAGCCCTCATTCTTCTTCTCTGTTATGGTTTCACCAACACACTCAAATTCTCACCATCAACGTGCACACACTTCGATTTCGCACTAAAGCTTTTCCACAAGTAATTCCTCCCGTCGACTTTGTCATTTCTTCTCTGTGATGATCGGCGATTTCGACTATCTAGGGTTAGTATATAGAATGGTATTTCTTATTTGAGGTACTAAAAGTGCAATCTAATGATTAGAAATTTGCATATAACGAGTGGATCTCGAATTATTGCAAATGCAAACCAATTAGTATCGGCTGCAAGTTTGCGATTCAATGGTGTCCCCCCCTCTCTCGTTTTTCTCTTTTTCTTTTTCTTTCAATTGGAATCAGAGCTTGCAATCTACTTGAGATCAATGGTGTACCCATGCTTCTCTTGCATTGAGAGTTTGGGACTCCCACGACTATTAATTTGGTGCTTCTTTTCGATGGTAGGTTCATTTACTCTTTCATGGGAGTGGGCATTATCTTGTGTTGCATTACTCTCATAGGTTGCATTTCTGCCGAAGTAATTCATGGTTACTGCCTATGTTTTGTATCGTTTGCAGAATCACATATGAAGTTCTATCTTTATTATGTTTTCCAGCATATGTTGATTAAGGAATCAATCTCCTTGTCATCATGTTCTGAACTAAACTCTTTCTGAGTTTTGAACTTGTGTTGGTCCCATGGAATGCATTTAAGCACTTATCTTTTTTGGTTTTTGCTTCTAATTCTATTGCTTTCGGCTTTTTCTTTAACCTCGTGAAAATCTTAGTATACTTTCCTTATAACAATACTCATACTAAAAGAGACGACTCTGGTGGCATTCATTGCAATTGATCGTAATTGGGAAAAGGTAATTTTAAAATATGATAATGATATATGCCTTTCAGTAATAGATGGGTGCATTGGCTTCATCCTGCATGATTATTCTAAATAATAAAAAATATGTTTACTACCTCTACAAGATCTTCCAATTGATCTGATTGGTGAACTTGAGAGCCTTCTATCTTTCATTGAAGATAATATTGAAATCTGTAAATGCGTTCGTATTGCTGTGGTTGTCATTTGGATCTAGTTAAATTAGAGAATGAATTCATCATTCGCTTTATATATGGATCACTGCTTTAATTAAATGTTCTTATTATATGTAGGGAGGAGCGAGATGTCAATTTTTCATATGGGCGGATACACTTCATTTGATAGAGGAAATTATTCATAGAAGAGAGAACACAGTTCGGAAGACGTGGGACGACGTGTATTGCTGCACTGAGAATAAAGTTCAAAAATGGAAGGTAAACACACACACAGAGAGAGAGAGAGAGAGAGAGAGAGAGAGAGAGAGAGAGAGATGGTTCACAAGGAAAAGAAAATATTTTTGTATTTGTATTGGGTTGTGATGTAGTTATGTTGTACAAAAGTGAGTATCCATAAACCAGCGTTTGAAAATGTTGGTTTGTGTATGAAAATGTTGGTATGTGAAATTATGCTATTAGTATGGAGATTTGGAGATTAACCTGTTTATGAAATGTTGGTCTTGACATTGCAATTTACTTATTGAATTAGACTTGAATTGAATTGAGTTAAATTAACATTCTTGTAGAAACACAAAAGTTTTAGAGCTGCGCATAAACCATTGTTTGCACACAAAATCCCACAAGTGTTTGCAACACAACACAATCCCACTACAGCGTCTCCACAGCACAACAAGTGTTTGCACACAAAATTGCGAGTCTACAATCTACATAAGTAATACCAAGTATATCTCCAGAACTGGAAACAAAAGAAGTTGCATATAATGATAAAAATAGGATGTACTGTTCCAAACAGCACCTCATTTCATTAAAATCCAAAATACAATGGTAGGAGCACATAACAGACTTCCTACTTCACAAAAACATTAGTCTGAATAACTCAACATAAATGAATGGAAGGAAATACATTAATTTGAATAACTCGATAGTTTCACTACAGATGCCTCCAGATGGGAATGGGATACTGCATACTGGTATTGTAAATTGATGAGGCTGAGGGTCAGAGGAATAAGTAAGCGATTCTCTTTGATTAAATATATTCGTACTCCTGCATATGTAAAGTCATCAAATTGAGATTTCTCAGTTCTTTGTTTATTTATTTATTTTCAATAAACCAGAAAGTTTGATGACATTAGTCAACCAAATGTGAACGACAGATTACTTACATGCCCAAGAGGTAAATGATAAGATCCTACACAAAAAAAGTGGGATAAAATGGAAAGAAAAAAGAAAAAGAAAAGAAAGATACATGTTGACTAATCTATAAGCAATGTACAAAGCTAGAAATTCAAATCCCCATTAAATGTAAGACAAAATGTGCTATGATCTTCCCCAACATCCTCTGCATTTTCACCTATCACATATGACATTTTATTGCTTTTTTTTTTTTCTTTTTGTCTTGAAAATCGAGTGCTCAATGTTTTGTTGGATTAATGGATTGCTTTAGAGAACAATGATGATGGAAAGAAAAAGATGGTGTTCCCTAACAATGCATTCCAGATCAACTACCATATCTATAGGGCTAGTGGGGACAATACTAATACAGATAAAAACATTCTAAAAAATGCCCAAGCATCTCAATATTTCTCTTAACCAAACACACCCTATGATTCTCGTGCCCTTTAAGAAATAGACAACTCTCTCATTCTTCTAAATTCATGTATGAAGTGTGTATTCATTTGAAACTTCAACTAAAAATTTGATCCATTAAAATATCTACATGAAGAGTAAAATTCTTACCATGGAAATCCTTAAATTTTTAACAAGGGCTCTACGTTCATTGGACCATCAAATTATATTGACAAGTAATAATAATGGAAAGTTTCACAAAACATAAACATGTTGAGGAAGAACTCCAGCATTCTGATACATATACCACCAAACTATACAAGATACTTATAAAAAAAACAAAAAACTATACAAGATTCTCCTTATGACCATCAAATTATGTTGATAAGTTAACAACTTCCTAGTTCATCGGGGACTTTTCAATCTGTTTCAAGCAATTAAAGACATGTTGACGAATTTCATCCTTATAATGAGAATAATACCATAGCTGAATGACAACCACAGCAATACCAACTCATTTATAGATGTCAATAATGTCTTCAGAAGGCTCTCAAGTTCACTAGTCGGATCAATTGGAAGATCCTGTAGAGGTAATAAACATATTTTTTATTATTCAGAATAATCGTGCAGGATAAAGTCAATGCACTCATCTATTAATGAAAGTCAGAGATCATTATCATATTTAAAATTACATTTTCCCAATCACAATCAAGTTTAATTTAATAGTTGCCCCTGACTTGTGATTTTTTTTTTACTTGATTTAATATCCTACATTTTCACAACAGCCAAACCAAGCTTTCAATAAATAAACAACATTTTCCAATTGAATCATTGTGAAGAGACAGAAATGCAAGGAAAGGCAAAACCAGAGAGATGTAGAAGTCAAAGAACGAAGAATAACAAGCAATGAAAGGACACCACACGGATCAAGGCATTGAGTGCTGTTTGAATTTGGAGCTGCATTTTCGGGCATGCATGAGGGATTAGCAGAGAGTGAAGCAAAGCAGGTCAGCTTAAACGTATATGTGATTCTCGAGCAATGGTGGTAACAAAGCTGGTCAGCTTAAAGCAATTTATTTCATGAAGATGAAGATGAATATATACCTTAGGGCCACAAATCTCTTCAGCAGAAATAAGTATTTTCAAACAACGCAATCGGAGGATGGGTAGAGGGGGCAAAGCTTCAAATCTAGGCAACGGGGGTGATGGGCAGAGGGAGGTTCAACGGCGACGGGGAAACTAGGACAGGGGATGAGGGAGAGGATGGGCAATGCGGGGGTGGCTTAGAAGATGGGCGAACGTGGGGGCGGGGGTGAGAGGATGGGTGAATTTCAAATGAAATGAAAACCAGAGAGAGGGAAAGGGAACGTGCAGCAGGGAGAAAAAGGGAAAATCACTTAGGCCACGTAAAGTGTGCTCCGGCTGAAGCCAAATAGTGGCTGCTCTCTAGACTTTCTCATTAAAAAAAGAAAAGTAAGATCGAAGTGTGTTTGGATACACTTCTCAACATACTATATTACTATTTATTATTTTTTGTTACTATTCAATACTCTATTATTACTTTTCATCTATTTTTTTATTATTATTCACAACATAATTCAACATTTCTCAATATCCAAATCCAACTTGTTATTATGTAGAAATCTAGGGAGAGAGAAAGTATCTGAAGAGAAATGCCTAGATTTGTAGAGATTTTTTGTTTTTATTTATAGAGGTCTCTGCTGTGCTTGGTTACCAGACTCATCTTATTTAATCATTATAACTATTTTAACTTTCAATATAAAATATAATAAACAATTTAATTTTTTTAAATTTTAAAATAATAATAATATTAAAACATAATATTTTAATAATATTTTATTTAACTTTTAACTTTCATCTCAATTCAACTCACTATCCAAACCGGCCAAAGTTTCATTTAAATAGTTGTATCTTACTTGTTAAGTCATTTTTACTTGTTAAGACTCTTTATCTATTGTTTTTATACCCTGCAATTGGCTTTCAATGGTATAAATATTAAGATCTTGTTTAGTCACACAAATAAAATAATATGAAATTTGAATAAAATATTATTTTTATTTTAAAATTTAAAAGAATTAAATTATTTATTATATTTTATTTAAAAATTTATAAAAATTGTAATAATTAATATCTTGCCATGATGATAGTTGGAATAGCAGCAAAGGTGATTGGATATGTAGATGATCAAAATCCATTAATATTGACCATGAAGCATGGTATGTGTAAGTGAAATACCCAATAATATAATAAAAATTACAATAAAATTAACATTCAAACGAAACCAATTTGAACTAGCCCACAGAAATCTCTTTAAGGAGAATTAAGCCATCTACATTGAATAAAGTCTCATATTAATCGGTACAGTAAAACTTCTCTTGACTTGACTCTTCCATGATACAACAGTCTAACTGATTGTCGTATAGTCTGAACCAACTCTACACAAGTGATTGAGCTCAAAACTCCACTAAAAGAACACATTTCTTTTATTTGAAAATACTCTCAAAATTATTTAGGTACAATTCTCTTTTATTCTCTTTACCAAATTTTCTCTATACTGTATTATATAGATAGAAAACACCACACTCAAAAATATAAAATTGACACTAGACGGACGCCACCATGTTTTCGAAAAGTTCAACCATTCAAAATAAAAAGGTAGTAGACTTTAGTCTGGCAACTGGGCAATAAATACTAAATAGAATTGGAGAAACTGCATGAGAGAATTTATCTAATTCTACGGAATGTCGAAGACCATAAATGGTATGAATACATAAATTCCAAAAATGAATGATGCGTATAAGTCTTTCTCCAACGGTAAAACAAACGCTGGAAATAAAAACATGTTGTAAAAGTTTTCTTCAAGAATTCAAGAAGAAAAAAAAAATGAAAGAAAGCTTAATGACAAAAGGAACGGTAATGATAAAACGTTAATAATAAATATTATTTATTAAAAAATACCAACAGTATGTCATGTATATGAACAGATTCTGCAAATAAGAATATTTTCCATTTAGCTTGGGACTCGCTTTTGTTTTCTCATTTAACTGGAAAACAGCGATAGTACAGTCCTTTAGAAAAGCAGCCAAGCATCAGCTTAGAGGAAGGGTGAACCCTAAATTAATTAAACCCAAGTTGGATCGGAATCATGTAAAGCTTGATGATCAGTTGGGTTGAATGTCCGTCCTGCTTGTATAAAATTAATCCTTTGTACTCAAATTTAACATCTTATACGATTGGTAAGTACTTAGTAATATTCATTATCATCCTTCTTGTTATGTGCAGATGCTACCAATGAATTTTCAAACCTGCAACTGTTGGTTTCAAATATGGAAGGAAGATCCACTGGTTAGCATTATTATATATCATTTTCTTTTCCTTTTTTGTAATTCATTTTCTGGGAAAGTGGAAGTTGAAGGTGGATTATAGAGTCTAGACCCCCAAGCTGTATGGGTGCCGGGTGCTTCTTAGCTATAGGTCGGTGGCCATTATTAATTTGATTTGGATGTGTTCAGGTTTTGTTTGGTGTTAATCTTATGCTAGCAAAACGAAGGGCGCTTTATCCATCCTTCTATAATTCGTTAAATCTATTTTATAATAAAACAATCTTATAATCTGGCTAATCATATAAAATCATCTTATTTTATAAGATTACTTTTATAATCTGACATCGTAAGCTCCCGAACCACCTTAGGCTTGAGCCATCCCTTTTCTCTTCTTTAGTATTGCAAGTGACCCGGCCCAAGTCCGAACCTTGTCCAGGCATACGAACGTTATCAACTTGACAGTTCAGATCTAACAATTTAAGATCAACAAAAAAGGTATATGATATATAGATCAAGAATAAAGCTACAGTGCCACCGAATGTTACCGCTCAAGTGTACCACTCGAGAAAAAAATATATATATATATATTTTTTTTACTTAGTGATTAAGAAAGTGATTTTAAGTGTATTGGTATTTTTTTTTTTTACTTCATGATTAAGAAAGTAATTAAAAAAATGAAAAATGGAAAAAAAATAATAATAATAAAGTACCGCCCAGCGGTACAATGCAGGCGGCATAGTAGCCGCACTCATAGATCAATCTTAATGGTAAGTTCTTGATTGATGGTGTAAATTGATTGGTATTGGAGAGTTTCCTTTCCTCCTCTAGCTGGGGCCAATAATTTTTTACTCGACCTTTGAACTCAAGACAAATACAATACAAAATAATAGGATTAGAGTCGATCTTAAGTAGGTTTGAATCAATTGATAATTTGGTCATTTTCAAAATCAAAACCCTGTAACCTTCTTGAAATACCAACAAATAACAAGAATGGAATTGCAAGAATGTAAAAAGCTTTCTTTATTTAATCATAAAAAAAAAAAAACAGATATTCAAACAAATGCTTTGCAATTCACTAATTCATGTAACAAGAGATTCAAACTCATCCACTTTATGAATTTGCATTTTGCAGGACATAGTAATAATCTAAAAACCCATATTAATAATCTACAAACCTAAAATATTACAATTTCTCTTGCTGGACATGAACATCAAGATGGAAAACAGACCTGAAATTCAACAGAAACACAGACCAGCCCAGTCACCTTCAATCAACAACATACAAAATAGCAAACGAAACAAGAAGACAAAAATTGCTACAATGTCTAATAGTCGTCAGCCTCACCCAAAAAGCCATGTAAATCAATCAAGCATGCCTTGCCTGAAAATCCTTCATGAAAGCAACCAACTTCTCAACCCCAGCCAATGGCATAGCATTATATATGGAAGCACGCATACCTCCAACCGACCTATGCCCCTTGAGCTGAATCATCTTCTCCTTAGCTGCCTCCTTCACAAAGTCAGCCTCCAACTCCGGCTTCTCCAACGTGAACGGTACGTTCATCAACGACCTCACCGACTTCTCAACCGGGCACCTGTAGAATCCATTGCTCAAATCGATCGCACGGTACAGAAGTTCGGCCTTCTTCTTGTTCTTCTTCTCCACCTCCTCCAACCCCCCTTGCGCCAACAAGTCCTCGAACACCAATCCGCACATGTAGATGCAGTAACAAGGAGGTGTGTTATAGAGCGAGTTGTTGTCTGCGTGCATCTTGTAGTCCAGCATAATGGGTGTAATCTCCTGAGCATTCCCAATCAGATCCTTCCGGACGATCACAATGGTCACCCCAGATGGCCCCACGTTCTTCTGAGCCCCAGCGTATATGATCCCGAATTTCGACACGTCGACAGGCTTCGAACAGAAGTTCGAAGACATGTCGGCGATAAGTATACCATTCTTTCGAGTTGGGTAATTCTTGAACTCGACCCCATGAATGGTTTCGTTGGCGCATATATGCAAATACTTGGCGTCCGGGCTCTGCTCCAACCCCTCGAAGGAAGGAATTCTCGTGTAGTTGTCCGATTTGCCGGACCAGATCACCTTGGCTTTGCTGAACTTCTTTGCCTCCTTAAAGGCCTTGTCCCCCCATGACCCGGTGACCAGGTAATCCACTGGGTCGTTGGGTGTAACCAGATTTAAAGGGATCGCAGCGAACTGCGTGGTGGCGCCGCCTTGGAGGAAGAGGATCGCGTATTCAGAGGGGATATTCAAAAGGGTACGGAGATCGGACTCGGCCTTCTGGATAATGGAGAGGAACTCCTTGCCTCGGTGGCTCATTTCCATGACGCTCATGCCGGATCCCCGCCAATTGTAAAGCTCCGACTGAGCCTTGAGGAGAACGTTCTCCGGGAGGGTGGCAGGCCCGGCAGCGAAGTTGAAGACTCGATCTTGGGATTGGGTCTGGGTCAGTGGGAGCTGATCCTGCGTTTGGGTAGGAGCGGCGCATCTGATCGAAATGGGTTTAGTGGGGAGCTTGAGGGTGTTGAGGTGGGTGGTTGTGGGGAAGATGGGTGGTGAAGAGGTTTTGAGGAAGGGGCGGTTAGGGTTCCGGAGGAGGATAGAGTGGGGTGAGGCTGCCATAGCTATGGCGGCTCAGATTTGGGATCTCAGTGGAAGAGAGCTTTTGAAAAGCGTATGCATTTAACAGATTTGGAAAGTTTGGTGGGATATACAAATAGAGAGGACGGGGGATTTTATTTTATTTGTTTATTTCCTGCAAGAAGGATTTATTTGATAATATTATATACTTAGGCACTAGTTCACTCAAGTTGAGGTTGGTGGTAGGTTTGATTTTTGTGAGAAGATAGTTGTAGCTTTGATTGTGTAAGTATTGTATAATTATTTTTAAAAATATGAATAAATACAAGATTCATATTAAAAGAAAATTAATTTTTTAACAGTAGATCCAATTATTTTTTAAAACAATTGCACAACACTTACACACTTTACAACTATAAATAACATTACACTTGATTTTTAGAAATTATGTCCTTCTTTTGGTTTGTTGACTTGTCCTTTAATTTTGTTTATCTTAAATGTTAATTTTGTCTCTGAGTTTTGCTACGTACAAATAAATTCGCGTACCAATATATATACCGATACTGCTGCTTTCATATTCAAAACTCAAATTAGCATAATTTTCATCAAAATTTGATTTTCTGATAAATCACATTAGATGGATACGCGTAATGGTGCACAAAATTGCTTACAACCAGATTTTTCCTAGTAATAATACATCAAAAATTTTATATGCAATCACTTTTACACACCCTTTTGTGCACTCCACTAATGTGATTGGTTGTATATTAAAAAAAATTGATGCAACTAAACACATCAGTGAAGTGTTCAAGAAGTATGCAAAAGTGATTGTATATAACATTATTGAAATGTTGTTTTAGATGGTGACGTTGGGATGAAATTGAGGCAGCATGTGATTCATGAGGCTGTTCTGCTTATCCACTCTACCCTCACCTTAGATAGTTCAAAGAAGATACCATATATAACTTACTTGTTTGCGTTGAACTGAAGCAACGTGTTAACTTTACTGTGTGGTGGAATTCTCTATTAGCTTCCAACAAGAGGGGAAGATTTGGAGAAAATGTGGAAAATATTTGATCAACTTTACTACAAAAGCCGTACAATCTGGCTTATCAACCTTCTAAGACTTGTTCTAATAAAATTGATAGTCCCCCTAGCACATTGAAAACTGAAGATCTTGGATTTTGATGACCGGGTTAAAATAAGGTAGCATCCTACAATTTTGTTAGAAAAAAACTATATCAGAATATACAGCGGAAGCGATATTACCTCGTCGGAAATATCTTGAATCTAGTGCAGTTGTTCCACGGATTTTCCAGCATCGTTAATAATTCGAAATCATCTCGTCGATGGAGGAATGTGCTACGTGATAATATACCAGAGCAACACCCACATATTCCACAGCCTAGATGCCGGGACTAGAGAGAACCATTTGAGAGAGAGATAGCTTGTTGATACAAGTCACACCTCATCCAAAGGGGGGAGGGGCTATACATAGCCCTTTTAAGTGTAACCCCCGACTGGCCATTAAGGGCCAGCCATCAAGGTTCATTAAGTAGCTTTTAAGCCACTTCATAACCCCCAATACCCACTATGGGTGCCCCTTTCTTACATCTCCCACTCGCACATAGTGGGCTAGACCCCAGGTCTACATTTCTCAATATGTTCTCAATCTTGTTCATACTGGCAAATAGGCCGTACGACCATCGAGCACAGCTGTAAAAGAAAAATAGGAGCACTATACCAAATCTCTCTGAGAGAAGACCGGCATAGCAACATCCCTAAAAGTGTCTCGTCATGCCCCGACTCATTTGGTCACATCAGACTAAGCATCTCTAATCCCTCTTGAGTTCAAATAACTCAGAGCAATACTCAATCTCCATAAAACATAATGTACTCACAGCTACATCGCAACTCCCAAGAAGCAACATAACTTGCCGGCAGTGAGTACACACCATTATCGATGTGTTACCAAATAGTCTTCCCGTCGCCCTCATGTCATTTAGTTTCAATTCAGTCGCTTTCCCAGCAATGTCTCTTTAGACTGCATCATTCATGGCCATAGATAACATGCTAAAGTAGCTGACACTAAAACATCAACCTCGTGACATAGTCAAAGGTCTCCTAAGGCCATAAATAAATTAAGGTCATCAATTATGACCTTCAGGACTCACACGATGAGAAAACAGGGATCCTTTCACTCACCTCTATTGTTGGTCGCTAAAGCACATGTAGTATGAAATACATGTTATGGTGGAATTCTCTTTCCAAAGAAAGAGTGTATATCTTATCTCAATACACCGTACAGATCTTAGTGTAGTCGCTATCTCAGCGCCTAACTCGAGTTCCTCCATTTGCTCGCTATCCAAAGCGCCAAAGAGGATCTCGCATCTGGCTAAACCACAGGCTACATGGATTGTGGGTAACCATGTACGGTCCTTAGACCTCATCTTAGCTCTCACCAAGGCGACTTATTTTATGTGTCTTACAACTTATCCTTCTCTGAACAAGTTCCAAATGACACATTGTCTCATCTTTGCTCACTATTCCTTTGTAGCGCCAAAGGCGATCGCTCGTGTGAGTGAGCCGATCTAAGCCTGTCGACATACCTTTTTCACTATAACTACCAAAATTATGGTGAATGTGTGTGCTTACCAAAAATGCTTCCAGCCACGCCACATGATCCTAAAACACATCAGTGTCACGTGCATGACGAGCAATACCATTACGAAGGGAAATCAAATGGTCAACTAAAAAATAATCAAATCACAACTCTCAAGTGAAGTTTTAGGACCATTTCTCTCTGTGCGCATTCTTATGTATAGTAACTTTCCAAAACATGCACCTTCCAAGAGACTCTACTTTTATATATAAAAGTCATTAGCACAACCATGAAGTCAGCGAAGACTCATCTCAAATCTCATTGAGGTCAAACTCACAATTTTAATTCTTAGATTCTAGTCAGCAAGTCCTACATGCGACTTTTAAGAATCTTAATGTGACCTCAAATGTTTATTCAGCAAATTAAATTTGCGATTTCAAGGTTTCATATGAATCTCTTGTACTAAAAAAAAATATGTGAGATAACCATCATTTATTTTTCTTTTAAGGGTAAAGTGATTAGGGCCTTTGCCCACAAAGACAATCACAATAGTCTAGTCATTACTTTTAACGACAATCGCATCACAAACTCACTTAATCAAGTAAGCTATATTTACCCTCTAACAAGATCTCAACCTCTAACTCCCATGAGCAAACCACAATGGAAACACCAAATTGTATACAAGGCAAAACTAGATTCTTTAGTATTTTCCATCTCATTAATTGTCTATGGATTTTGAACAAGAGCTCCTAGAAACTGTTTTTCTCATACACAGTCTCACAAGACGTAAAGTCTTAGCTACTTTTTACAAACCCATATCCATAACCTTGTATTATGGAAAACCTCTCATTAGGCGACAATTAATAATCTAAGACAACCAGATCATCATCTCTCTTAGTAGAGACATTTTTCTAAGACTGTCAACAGCTTTCAAAGAACCCCACTTTATTCAATAGGTCGTTAATAAAAAAAAACAACTGGGTATATTGGGTATCTTTGAGTAGATGGTTCGTTTAGGCCACATGTAAACAATACTAGCAGCATTCATTTGCTTTTTGTACTAAAACAGTACAAGCAACAATCATGCGCTCACAGTACTTGCACCTAAACATCACAAAAAAAACTTAACCATCTAATTCTCCTACGAGAATCAGCTATTTGACTATTTCAAGAAAAACTCCAATGAATATTTGATCAATGGTTATCTAAAGGCAACTCAATTAGTGCCAAGAGATGGATCTATACTTCTATCAACTCTATTTTTTCTGTGTCAAACCGATCGACAACCCCGGGTTGGATCATATAAGTAAAGTGAATCTTAGATTCCATGTTGATGTTCCTACTATGTGAATTCTATAACTTTAGCGGAGCCATATTACAAATATTATCTTCTAATCTCTAAACGACGAAATAATATTGATATATTGCTTCCACATTATTTATGAGGATCTTTATATTCTATAAATTTTAGGAGTCACTATCACTAATGGTACACCTTAACTCAAAGGTATACTCTCACTAGTTGTTAAATTACTCCCACTATCTTCGGCGATCTTTTTCTAAATTTTTTTTTTTTTTAATGTACTAGGTAATGTGGAATGAAACATAATGAAACGTTCTTTAAAAAAAAAAAACACAATACCCCACCCTCGCCGAAAATACGAGTAATTTTCTAGACTCAACCAAAAAAGATGAAGCTTAGATCCTCTAGATAGAATTCACATTTGCACAAAGTAGTCACTCAACCAACTCAATGGCGAATGAACTTGATTTAAGGACAACAAGTCAAAACTTAATGCTGCAACTGCTTTTGCGCCATAATTCATTTAAAACTCCATTCTCAGCAAGTCATTAAACTGCAAGATAATTGTTCCCATCATATAACTCATACGATTTCGATTTTGAAAAAAAATTAACCGAAAATATATTTTCCTTAAAAAAAATCGTATTTATATGATAAAACAATATTTTTATTCCATGTCCTTATTGTGCATCTCTATGAACTTCCATAAAAAAAAAGGTGCTCATATTTGCCTTTTTCTCTTTAACTCTTCAAAATAAAAGAGAGGGTTCTCATTAGCGAGAAAATCTTAAATTTCTTAAGCTTTACACCCATCATCCTATGCCTCAACGGCATATTTTAATATATCATTTTCCCACCTGAGAAATAATATCACTTAGTCAATGAGTGACCATCCAACTTCTAAACCTCTAGGAATTCTCACTAACACCACTACTTTCAACAAGTCTCAAATCAAATTAGGTATAGACTTCTCTAATATCGCATTAAGTCATACCTAATTACTCAGACTGCCACAATTACCATGCAAACCTCCAAGGTACTTGGTATTACTCTCAATAGGTGCTCCTAAATTTATATTTATGTAAGAACCTACTTGTCCTCACTAGAGATAAATAAAATTTGAGCAATATTACCAGTGCTAATACCACATGGAGATGCACTGATAAAACCTTTAAAATGAATGTGCCAATCAAGAATGTCCTCAGCACTCTTGCACACTCAAATTTTAATGTCCTTACTTGCCAGACATACTAGCAAGTTTTAGAGAGTATGTTCTAATCTGTGAGTTAATTTGAGTTGCTTCAAGATTATAATGCTCAACCTCAAATATAGGAGCAATTAATCTTTGCATTACCTAAATAATGCAACTTCTATTATTACTCACAAGATTCTCAAAGGCAAAAAAACGGTTTAGCTCTTCCCATCAACTTCTATAAAAAATAGTGCATGCGTCCCACGCGTACTTTCATTTTTATTCTAGACCTTTCAGAGGTTTTTACTATAATGATGATCTAAGATTATTTAACCATGTTAATAATCTTATTTGTTTCCAACTATTGCTCATGGAGGAGATTAATGAGACACTTAAGTCACATACATAATCTCGAGGCTTTCTTCTCGGTTATCTCAAAGTTACTAACCTATGCGCATCTAATTGCACACACATTTAGAAAATTTGCCGCGTTAATCTAAATCAGAACAAAAATAATTAATACACGTCGCAAGATCGAAAATTCGCTATGCTTCCTAATCATCTCTTGCGCCTCAATGTCTAATTATTAATTTCTAACTTAATTTTCGCGCAAATTTATATCGTATAGGAGATTAATTTCAAATCAATCTCAACCATACTCCCACTAGGATAAACAATCTACCGAGTTAATGACATGCAAAAAATAATTTCTTTCTAAATTGAAAAAATCAATTTAAGCCAATCATAAGCATGTACTAATTAAAAACTCAGGGTATTTAATCCTCTATATTATTACATTAAAAAAATGACTAACTCTTAAGATTAGTCCAACAATACATGTGATAAAACAAGCTCATGCAATTACATGTAAGCACAATATATGTACAAGAAATTCATCACATTTCATCTAAATAATTATTATTCACAAAAATAATAATAATCTAGGCAATTTATAACATAAAATAAAATGCCTAACAAATGTGACAAGAATTATCTCATGCTAGGCATGTATTCAATAATAATAATCATGCAAAGAATATTTCAAAAATAAATATTCATATGCCATAATAACACGCTGAATAAATAAATAAATAACCAGCAAATACATTAGAAATAAGCTCTAGCCTATTGAGCTCATTGTCTTGTGTTCAAAACATCGCAAAAACTTGTTTTGTTAAAGAACCAAACTGGAAAAAGTTTGGATGGGCTGAGATGTGCGCCAATTTGAGAAAGAATTGGAACTGGTTTTAATGAATTAAAAAAAAAAACTAGTTTTCGGCCCAGATCCAAGTTCTTTTATCAGAAAAAAAAAATTGGCCCATAAGTTATTTTAAAACAAACCCAAGCCCCACGTATGCTCTTAAGCACAAATAGTCAACAGTGCTTCTTCTTCTCTCTTAGCCAAACGTTACAGAATATGTAACGTAAAGTAAAAAAAACAGCCGTTGTCGCTACCAACCATTTTCTTTCTCACGGTTTCAGTTACCATAGTAACGAAAAAGAAAATGAACCGCTGTCAGCCTTCAAGCCTCACTCTGGTGGGATCTTACTGCCGCTCATGGGTGCACACAGCACCTGGTGCGCACAGCATCTGGTAGAGGCACCAACCAATGGCAGCACTGCCCCACTCTGCACTCTCTTATGGCAGCAACACAATGAAAATCGTGGTGCTCCTATACGAGTAGCAGAGCCTCCAGCGCCACCACCCAACGCTACCCCTTAAGGCAGCGTTTTGTGCTTGACCACAAGAGCAACTCTATCGTGCTCTACCGCTGCATACTGGTGCGCGATTCTGGTAGCCATGGGCAACATGCAAGTTGTGCCATGCTCTTCTGCTTGCACCAACACCATGGTGCGCGCTGCTCTATGCGCAACAGAGGATAGCACCTCTTTCGATGTGCAAGCAGCTTTGCATGTAGCAGAGGTGGCCATGCCACTACTAGGTGCTTCTCGCACCTCTAGGCGAGCTCCGCACCCGGTGGTAAATTCGCCGAAACCGTCGCAGGCTGTGGCGTTTCTTGTGTGCACTGTGCAGCGGTGACAGTACCCTATCGGTGCGTGCCACTTTGTTCGCTGCACCATCACGGTGCGCACATCTCTTCTTGCAGCAGATCACGTTGTGAGGCATTGTTTCGCACATGGTGCCTAGCACCTCAGGTGCACGCCGCTGCCCTTTGGCGCGCAGCACCAAGGTGCTCCCATCACCTATGGTGTTCAATATATTGCGATGAATACAGTGCATCCATGTGAGATGTAGCCTAACACCGAGGTGCATCACCACCTCTCAGGTGGCCATGGTTACAAAGAAAAAAAAAACTCTTTGTGCATGGAAAAAAAAAAACAGTGAAGGAAATCACAACATGCACGCCGAACATAAATCGGGAACAACTAACCTGTCTCTGATACCAATGTTAGAAAAAAACTATATCAGAATATACAGCGGAAGCGATATTACCTCGTCGGAAATATCTTGGATCTAGTGCAGTTGTTCCACGGATTTTCCGGCATCGTTAATCATTCGAAATCATCTCGTCGATGGAGGAATGTGCTACGTGATAATATACCAGAGCAACACCCACATATTCCACAGCCTAGATGCCGGGACTAGAGAGAACCATTTGAGAGAGAGATAGCTTGTTGATACAGGTCACACCTCATCCAAAGGGGGGAGGGGCTATACATAGCCCTTCTAAGTGTAACCCCCGGCTGGCCATTAAGGGCCAGCCATCAAGGTTCATTAAGTAGCTTTTAAGCCACTTCATAACCCCCAAGAGAAAATGAAGAGGTACCCACTATGGGTGCCCCTTTCTTACAAATTTAGACGAGTTTAAGTATCATTTTTCCTTTGATTTTCTTGACATATGATTGCTTAACGATCTATACAATCATATCACCAATTGCAATGTTCTCCAGGTGAAGCATTCATCCACATGTGAAGATAACTATTTTAATAAAAATTGAAATATGATATTGTCATTACATTATTGTTCAAAGGGAACAACAATAGAAGTACAATTGGAAGGGGGAAACAGATGAGTAAGTTCAATTAGAACTTGGGAAAACAACCATGGCTGTGTGCAATTAACAACCGAGGTTGAAAAGCAATCCCCAGTGCAACCCACGTTGCTGTGTTATGATGAATACGATGAGTATTCATTCCCCATCTCCAATCAACCCAATTACAAAGTCATGTAATGAGTTAGTAGCTGTACATGGCCTGCTATAGTTGGGTGTCCGAAAGAAAATGAGCTGGTTCAGATTTTGCAGTATAGCCAAACTTAGATGTAGAGTATTTCCTATGTACCCCTGTGAGTTTCCCTGTTGCTGCCTTTTGATGGAAACCTACCATTAGTCTTGAGCAGTCCCTGTGAGTAAGCAGAGCAATGTGCATCTCTCATCAATGAAAATTTGTGTACTCTGTTAGTATTGTGATTCGTGAAGTTAAAATGGTAGGAAACTCACAATAGCTTATCTTCTGAGTAGCTGGTATGCCATTCACAGGTCTTACTCCACTGCTTGAACCCGTTAACAGTACATTGAGCAGTATAGATGGCAGCAGCTGCTAATAAAGATGGTGGGAACCTGAGCATCTCATACTCCACAAACGAAAGCTCAATCAAGAAGAAGGACAGTTGCTCAAGCTGTTTCATAAAGTCATGAGAAGTAGTTATTTTAGCAAATATTTGCTGATACAGAAACCATGCTGAAGTATTTTCACAGAAGACTACAGACCTTTTTGTCCGATTGAGCAGCCTTGAGGAACCTTCGCATGAAAACATATGGGGTTGGAACTGACATGTTGAACTGCAATGTGTTTAGCATCAAGCTCTCCTGCAGGTTTATTAAGACCAAAAAGTCATTTATCGGTTGGAAGGATATATTATAGCTTAATCACAACAAAAGAAAAAAGTACCATATCCAGAACCTCCTTCCTTGTGTAAGCTTTGTCTGATATAAGAATCAAATCCCCAACTATAGGAACAGAAACCTCCTCGTACTTGCATGCCAAGAGCATGGCAACCAAACCAACCAACTGAAGTTTCTTTCTTACCACTGTTTGCTGGGATAAAAATCTATCTATAATGTTAACTGTTAGGAACAATGTCTCGTTCATGAGTTCAAACTTGTCGTGTACCTGTTGATTTGAACAAGCAGAAACATGACTCAAAATTGAAATCAATTAGGAATAACAAGCAATCAAGCTAAATTTTGAACCAAAAGCCCAATTTATTACCACTTTAGGCATTGTGTATACCTCAATAAGCCAATCAATCAGTATGGATCTCATCCTCTCATTAATGTCAAATTGTTGTGCCATATAGTTTGGAGAGACGCAACTAAAACTCTGCATCAAATTGTTGGAACTTAGTAACCAACCTTGAGTAGAATTTGATGCTTTCCTTTTTCAGTTACCACATTTGTAATCAAAACGGATTTCGAAAATTTAAAACACAATGTAAAATCTTGCTAAAGCAGTAAGTGAATAAATTCTGTCTGGAAATTTGATAATTTGAAATTATATGGTGGTATCCCAACCTTGCATGGGAAAGACATTATGGAAAACATTAGTAAGGCAAACGTTTTAAGATATCCAGATTTAAAGTAATTGCCGACTTCTTACCACCGCATCAACTTAACCTGTGTCCATAACTACAAATGTGAGGTGCTTAACACATGTAGCTAATGAGGTAAATGCTGCCTTGTGGACGCGTGTAGATAATGAAACCCACAAAATACAATTTAACATGTAATATATGTGGATGATTTAATAGTCATAAATTATGGGTGCTTAATGCCATGCACTTGGCTTAAACGCACTACGTATCTAATAAACCTGACAATTACAGTCAAGCAATTAAAACTTTCTTAATTTAGGGAGCTTGAAAGCCTTGAATAGTACCAAATGGTCCAAATCTGCAAGGGCGACAATTACATGACAGATATGTGTGTTTCTAGATGAAGTTTATTCAATAATGACATAAAAGTTGAGGTGTACACTCTTATCTTTGGCAGGTAAAATAATGAGCCTGGTTGGTCATACCTCCCCAATTGCATATGTTTTAAAAAAATTAAAAAAAAAAAAGTTAAAATTAAAATTAAAAAAAAAAAAAAAGGAAACTCGTGCGGATCTCACATCCATTATGGGTGGAACCTTAGGCCTCCCTTCCTATGAACGCATGGATTGAGAAGTACTACAACTGTACATGACCATTCTACTAACGGCATGTTACTTCAAACTGAAAATCTAGTAAGGGAACTTCTTCTTCGAGTGTCAAGAAGTATAAACTAAATTTTCAATTTACCTCCATTTTTCTGTAATAGGCATAGAGATCTTCAATATAGTCCACAACTGCAAGTGGATTCTTCGCATCGCAGCTGTCAATATCCATGAACGGCTCCTCAGCTATATCCTCCATTTCAACCTCCTCCTAGCAATTTAGCAAGTTTTTTAAAATTTTGAAAATCGATCTACAAAAGTTTCAATAGCTGTTAAGAAAGAAGGATACCGTCTCATCAGTTTCACTAGGCATTGCTTCCGTTTGTTCTAAAAACATGGGCACTGGTTGGTCTTCTCTATGTGAGTTGTGTTCCTCGTCTACAAAGATGGAGGCTCCAAATCCATTCGAAGCTGATTGGTTCGCTTTCTTGGTTTCCTATCCATAGTTAGAGAAAATAAATAAATCCGAACAAGACCCAAAAATTAGAGCACAGATATAGGTCCAGATCCATATTTTCTTCTAGTATGAGAGAGAGAGAGAGAGAGAGAGAGAGAGAGAGAGAGAGAGAGAGAGAGAGAGAGAGCTAAGGAGGGAGGTAGAGAAGAATAATGATACCGGGGGACAAGCTGGCTGCGTATTTGCAATTTGCGCGGCGAACTTCCTAGCAAACACAACAGATCAAAACCAGGGTATGAGAATTTGAAGAGAAACAATAAGAACTTTCATTTAGTCAAAAGGATTTTTTTTTTCTCCCTAAAGCTATCAAAAGATATCATATTCAAATTTTGAATTTTAATAGACCTTCAGTCAGCAGCCAAAAACATTAAAAAAAATGAAATTACAGGACTACATTCCAAGTTCCAGACCTCGTAATCGGTCGATGCACTGGATCAGCCTGCTTTTTTTCACAGATTTCATGTTTTCTAAAACAGAAGAGCAAAAACACACAAATCAATTCCAGAAACCAAGAAAAAAAAAAACAAATACTACAAAACAAGAAACAAAAATGAATTATAACTTCAGATTGAGCATCAATAACATTACTCTGACAAGGCTCTTTTATTGACTACATAAGGGTATGCTCGACCTCCCACTAAACCCTGATTAATGACGCTTAAAGCGCTTCTGTTCTGGATAATCTCCTGACCGAACTTTCTATTACCCATCTCTATCCCTCCTACCATTAAAAAAAAAATGACAAAAGAACCATGTCAGATCTTTTGGTTTTTCAACCGAAGTCAGTCTTGAATTGTCAAAAAAATCTCAAATTACCTGGAAGATTGGTAGGCTTGTTCAAATCGGGATTGTTCTCGTCGGTAATAACCATTCTCTTCGATTATCAGAAAGAACAATCCCCACCAGAGAACAAAACTCCTGGATACAAGAGAACAAACTCCTGGATCCCAAAACCCACCACCCTAAAACGTTAGAACATCTAAGGACTGAGCCCTCCCGAGAAAATACGAACAAAGGTACAGAGAAATATAGAGCCCAAAAAACGCAAACGGGGGGGAATCGGTGTGTAAAGTGGTCGCGGTCTCGCCTTTTTTCAAACGCAACGGCTACCGAAATGTGGCCGTTGGATGAGAGGGGGTTTTTTGAGAAATGAGATTTGCACCATATGTTTGTCCGAACAACGGTCAGTCGGTCGGCATGTCATGTGGAGTGCTGCATCTGATTTCAAATTAAATTAATTTCTTTTTATATTATTTTTGTTTTTATTTACGGTAGGTGAAAAATTGAAATCCTCTCCTTTCCTATCACTCACTCCTCCGGGGTCGGGGCTCTCCTAAACCCAACTTGGATTGTGGTTGACCAGTTAAAGACTGACAAATCAGCATTTAAGGAATTTTATGCAGCTTTGGTTACTACAGCATCACTCCGATTTTATGAGAGAGAGAGAGAGAGATAGTACTGTTTTGAATTGTAATGAAGTTTTAAATTTTTTTTTTTCTTCCAAACAGAGATACAACCATTACTGAAATAAGAGTTCATTACATGATTATAAACTTGAAAAGAAAAACATTAAAACGTAATTAAACTATTACAGGAAAAAGAGTGCAACCTAAGGTGGGTCCTTGCCACTGTGAAATTCCAGCAAATAGTCCGGAAGTTTGATGAGGGGTATTTCTCTAAAAAAATTATTTGAAGAAGCCCATTGCGCCAAGATATGCACACACCAGTTCTAAATCGGTGTATTTTAACTGCCTCCCATTTATCAAAGTTGTTGAGGGTTGTTCTTGCATCCCTTATTCTTCCTTCAATGGTCCAATCTGAGATTTGCTGAGGATTATCAAGAGCTGAAATTACAACCTGTGAATCTCCTTCAATGATTACATTCTTCCACTGTCTTTTTGCTGCCATAGAGATACCAATAAAAACTACTAGAGCTTCTCCACCATTTGGATTACAATTGGAAGAGAATTCTGTAATGCAACCTAGGATGTTGCCAAGGTAATCCCTACAAACAGCTGCTGCTGTGCTACCATTTTTTTTAACCAAAACATCAAACGCTACAGAAATTTGTCCAACAGCAGGGGGTTTCCAAATGGGGTTCTCATGAGAAATCCTACAATCCAGGGCAGACTTATGTTCTTGATAAAGTGTCAACGTTCGAGCTACAAAATGATCTAAGGGAATAGGCTGGGATCCATGGATTATTTGATTTCTGTAAAACTAGACACAGTCCATAGCAAGAATCGCAAAAAGTTGAAAATTGTGAATTTCATTCGGATCAAGATTTAGCTTATCACCTGGATCCAGGATAATTTGAATCCAATTAGTTATATCATTCCCAGCTGAGAGTTCAATATTTCGAGGCCAAAAGGATTGCCTCCAGAGGATTCTTGAAAGAGAGCAACTAAGGAACAAATGAGAAGTTGTTTCCTCTGTGGTTTGACACAATGGACAAAGGGCTTGGTCATCACTAAGAGAAAGGTAGTATTTTAGTAATGATCTTGTGGGGGGAATGTTATTTAAAATTTTCTAGGTAAAAAGTTTAAGTCTGTCTTGTACCTTTAAAGACCAAAGCTTCTTTCAAGTATTAGGATTAAGGGACACATTAATTTGTCCAAGTGAGTCAGAGGCAATAGCTGCATAAGCTGATTTGACAGAGAAGTTCCAGAAGAGTGATGTAATCATTTGAGCCTATCTCTGACATTATGAAAATTATGGAGCATAAGAGGGATTTTAGAAATCTCTCTTACCGTGGATTCTGAGAAAAGAGCTTGAAGAAGAAGAGTATTCCACTTTCTTGATTCCTCTAGTGTAAGTTCAGAGACTCTCATATCAGGGTCTTGAAAGATATCAGATGAGGAGGGGGTTGGCCTCATATGGAAAGTAGAAGAGATCTAAGGGTCTTTCCACACAAAGGTATTAACCCCATTGTTGATCTGATGACAAAAGCTGTTAGCAAGAAAATCCCTTTGTTTTGCTAAATCTTTCCAAAATCTAGAGTCTTTCCTTTTGATGGGGACAGATAACCACGAGTGTGTTTTCAAGTAAATACTTGATAAAACCTGTTTCCAGAGACTGAGATCTTTTTGGAGAAGAGACCATCCTAACTTGCTTAGAAGAGCTTTATTAAAGTTTGAGGTGAGTCTCAATCCCACTCCTCCCATGGACTTTAGCTTACAGATAGAGTTCCAAGCTTTCGGAGTGAAGTTGTGAGTCTTATTCAAATCAAAACCCCACCAGAATCTCATTAGAGATTTGTCAATGTTGCTTGCAATGTGTTTTGGGATAAGAATGCTAGACATCATGTAAGTAGGAATTGAGCTTGCAACAGATCTTATAAGAGTTGTTCTACCAGATTGAGACAAAAGCTTGGCTTTCCAACCAGATAATTTCCCTTGGATTTTTTCTTTGACTTCCTCAAAGAAGGATCTATTATTTCTGTTCTGAGTTAGAGGGAGACCTAGATACTTAGGATTTCTTGAATGAGAGTTATATCCTAAGATAGAACGGATGTCTCTGATGGAAGCGGGAGGGGTCCTAGCACTGAAGTGAATAGAGGATTTGTTTCTATTAACCTTTTGGCCAGACCAAGCAGAATATTTTTCTAAACATCTAATGAAAGAGTTTGCATTCTCACTAGAAGCCGAACCAAATAAAATAAGATCATCTGCAAACAAGAGGTGGGTGATCAGAGGACCCCCTCTTCCCATTCTGACACCTCTTATATTACCAATGGTTTCCTCACGATTAATCATTCTTGAAAGAACCTCATTGCCAATTATAAACAAGAAAGGAGAGAGAGTGTTACCTTATCTTAATCCCCGATTGGGTAATAGGTTTCCACATGGCTCACCATTTATCAAAATAGAAAAAGAGACCGTGGTGATGCAAGTTTTTATCCAGCTAATCCATTTATCATGGAATCCTAAGCAACTGAGAACTTTTAAAAGAAAATCTCATTCCATAAAGTCAAAGGCTTTTTCCATATCAATTTTAATGGCCATGAAACCTTTTCTTCTTTTGGTTTTTTTCATGAAATGAAAAATTTCTTGGACCACAATTGTGTTTTCTTGAATCACTTTGCCAGGGATGAAAGCTAATTGATAGGGTGAGATAAAAGAATTGAGAACCTTTTTGAGTCTATTGGCAAGAATTTTTGCAATGATTTTGTAGCACACATTAGAAAGACTAATAAGCCTAAACTGATGAACAGTATTAGGTGAATCCTTCTTTGGAATTAAAGTAATATGAGTGCGATTCATTTCTTGCAAAAAGAGACCATATTCAAATAAATTCTTGATAACTCTGTTAATATCATCTTTAGTAATATCTCAAAAGTGTTTATAAAAGAAACCCGTAAAACCATCAGGCTCAGGAGCTTTCGAGGAAGGAATTTGCTTGATGGTTTCAAGAATTTCTTCTTCCGTGGGGATCTTACAAAGATTTGCATTATCTTCAGCACAGATTTTCTCAGGAAACAAATTTTCAAGATCATGTGGAAAGATTGGATGTGTGGATTGATGGATTTGACTGAAATGATCAAGGAACAACATTTTGATTGAATTTGGGTCATTGATCCATTGATTTGCATAGTTTTTCAAGTGGGAAATATTGTTCCTCTACGCATTGTGGAGGTCATATGGAAGAACTTCGTATTAAGATCTGTGGTGGTCAGCCACTGGAGCCTTGACTTTTGTCTCCAAAGAATTTCTTCCCTTTTCAATTGTTTTGAAAGACAAATTTTCAACTTTTCTTCTAATTGAATGGAGTAATCAGAGGGTTCCTCAAATTGGAGTTGGGCTAATTGATAGTTTAACTCTTTAATAGAGTTCTGAATATGGCCAAAAGTGAACCTATTCCAGATGTTGAGAGCTTTCCTCACCGCTTTAAGTTTTTGAGAGAGAATTGAAGATGGTGATCCAAAAGCTCTAATGCTCCAATTTTTCTTAATAACATCAAAACAGCTTGGATCCCTAGCCCAGAATTCCTCAAATTTGAAGGAATGACAAACTTTTTTTGAAGCCGCTGTGTCTAGGAGTAAAGGAGCATGATCCGAGGTATGAATAGGCAAGTGCAAGATCTTTGTGTCAGGGAACAAAAGAGTCCAATTGGAATTAGCTATTCCTCTATCAAGCCTTTCCTTAATAATACCAAAGCCACTTCTTTTATTAGTCCAAGTAAATTTTGGATCTTCATATCCTAAGTCACCAAGACCATGGTTATTCATGAGGAGTTTAAGACCCGAAGGCTTTGAGGGAGATGCAAAGGAATGACCACCAAATTTTTCTGATTGGGTTATGATAGAATTAAAATCCCCTAAACCTAGAATAGGACCAGGATAGGTTGACACTATAGAATTAATAAGAGCCCAAAAGTTCTGTTTGTCTTGTAATTGAGCAGGGCAGTAAACTAAAAGAAGCAGCCAAGGAATATGCATAGGGTCCGAATACACCAACAAAGCCATAATATTACTATTAACATAAACAAGTTCAACATCAACCCCAAGACGCCACATACAAAGCAGGCCTCCCCATTTCTTTGAGTGAGGTATATGTATATATAGATGAAAATCAAGCTTATGTACAACACCAACAGTATTATTAGCTGAAAGAAGAGTTTCTGAAAGGAAAATTAAATCAGGGTGGTGAGTCCTGATTTGTCCCCTCAGACTACGCATAATGCCTCTACAATTCCAAGCTATAATCCTCATTTCTGGGGTGGTGGCAGGTTAGGGCCTGCCACCTCAGCCTCATCAAATTCAGTCAGAGCATGTTTGAAAGAGAGATTTTCATTACCAGCCTTTGGTTGTTGATCTGCAGTGATTGTTCTTTTCTTCGGTTCAGGCTTTTCCTTTTTTATTCTCTTCCAAAGCCCATAGCCTTTTGCCATTGCTAGTAACGTCTCACCCATATCTTCTATATCACCAATATCTGCTTGAAGTGGGGGCAGGGCACAATAGGATGATGAACTGTTGCTCTCTTTTTAGGGGGGAATCTCGACATCTATGTGAGTTATGTTCCTCTTGCTAGGTCGTTGTTGAGTTTCCCTTAAGTTTTTTGGTTGGGTGGGGTTCAGAGTTAGCTCCAGGGGGCACGGCACAGATGATTTTGAGGAGATTGCTTCTGGGTTAAGTGAGTTGGTCTGGATTAGAACATGGGTTAAGGATTTCAGATTTTGTGGTAATGGATGTTGGCTTCTTTGGTTTCTTCATTTTCTACTACAGAGGATTCTTCTAGATTTGAAGCTGAGCTCGGGTTCTTCTTCAAGGGCAATAAAGGGTGAGGGGCTAGGCCATGAGACTCTATGGTATCAGGTTTTTCGAGCCCCTGTGAAAGTTCAGACCGGGTTGTGTTTTCCTTGAAGCCTTTGTGAGTTAGGAGATCCTGCGTGGTAGGCCTAGTTAGAGGGCACTTCTGAGCTCCATAGGTTGGACCATTCAGAAATTCAAAAGTCTGCAGAATTTTATTGTATACTGATGGGCCAGAGGTATCTTGATTACTGGGCTTCTGAAAAATTACTGGACTCAGATCAGGCATATTAGATTTCAGCAGAGTGCGTGGGCCCCTCAGACTGGGAGACACTGGCTCATTGACTGGACTTAATTCTTGATAGGATTGATAACCGCTGCAGTTCTTCAGAGGACTTTCTGTTCCATGGGTTATTGCAATTGTAGGGCTCAAGAAATTTTTTGTGTTAGAAGAAATAAATTATGGGCTGGTAGGGATTAATGGGTTGACTATCTTGGCCCACTGTTCATCTTCATCCTCATGTAGCTTGTGTTTGTGTTCAGCGGCCATTGAAGAGTTGCTACCTGTTTCATCATGCCAAGTTTCCATTCCAGACATTCCAGCAAATATATTGATTGTGTTGCCGCTATTCTCTAGCTTTGAAAAACAATTTACTTTATCCAAGTACATTTTCCATTTTCCTTTGCTGGAGAAAGTTTTTTCCATGTAAGCCTTTGCCTGGGAGTTGCTTGTTACTGATTCTCTGATTCTTACTGGTGGAAGAACATTTCTAGGCTGGTTAATAGCACAGTTGGCTTCGATGTGATGGACTTCCTGCACCTCATTCTGCCTTTTACTTTTTCTTTGAGGGTCATTCCAGTCATTTCTCATGAAGTTTGCTTTATGCACTTGTGCCGAGTCTGCTGCAGCTGGTTGCAATGTCAACAACAGAGCCATCATTGGTGCTGGTTGATACAAAGCTTGAAGATTCCTAGGATTGCTTCTTAAATTTGAGTTCTCTGCACGCATCCAGGGACCATATTTTGAACTAACTGGTACATATGCATGCAAAGGACAGACTTGAACCGCATGGCCTAGGTGACCACAACCGTAACAGAAGTCGGATAGCCTTTCGTACTTGAAGAGAATCTTTTTTGGAATTCTATTGGGTTGATTGAGATCGAAACCTTCAGGCAGTGGGTTCTCTATGTTTATATCTACTCTTATACGCAAATATCTCCTCAACGTTACACCAAAGATAGATGCACGATCAACTTCCATTAATCTACCTAAAACATTCCCTATCCTTTCTGCATTTAGATTGGTAAGCATATCCATCTGGAGACCATGAACTTGCACCCAAAAGATTGAAATTTTGAAGCTTACTTCATTTATACTTAAACCTGGAGGCCAGTTTTTCAACACCATATGGAAACCTTTGAAATTCCATGGCCGATTTGCTAAAACCCTATCTTTGTCTTGCTGCATTGGGAAGATGAACATAAATGTGTTTGTATCTACATCTTCAATCGTAAGGCCCAACACAAAGCTCCAAACTGCTTTTATCGTGACATGAAAAGTGTTTTTATTGAGAGGCTTGGAGGATAAAAGCTTACCAACCAGAGTCAATTTTGAGTAGTGCTTAGCAACATTTTCTTCTGACTCAAGTTGCAGGTCTTCCCAAGAAAGTGCTTTAGCCTTTATGATAAGGTTATCTATTTCTTCCTGACTTGCAGACATTGTGGTTTATGGGGTAGGTTTGTGGGGGTAACTAGGGGGATGAGGATGTGGGTTTGGAGAAGGATTACGAGTGGAAAAGTTAGTGAGGATGGCTAGATTCCTTGCAAAAGCATCTTGGAGGTCGGATTGGTGGGGTTTAGGGTGGGGATGGAGTGATTAGGATGATTGGATTTCTCAAAAGAAAGAGGTGGAAAAGATAAGATCAGATTTTAACTGAGGATAACTTAAGGAAAACTAACAGGAAATTACTATGATGAGCTTAACTCACTTTCGGAGTAGGAAACTAATAACTTTTTAGGAATTTTTTGCATGAAGTTTTAAATCCTGTTAATAAAGAAAGGGGTTTTTATGTATTTATATATGAAAAAGCAACACCAATTTGATGGAGTGATAAAATTGATATTGGTACATTAATGATTCTCCCAAAGGACTCTGATGATCTAAGGGGGGCCAATAAATCAGCCATTGAAGGAGCTTGGTCCCATCCTCATCATCCCCATCACATGCATATATATATATATATATTTATAAGAAAACATTAGAGTTATAAAGAAATCTCACAAAAGAAACTAAAAAAATCTCACAAAAGAATCTCACATACTCACATTGCAAATTAGTTTTTATTTATTTCTTTTCTTTGATCTCCCCTCCCCTACTCTTTATTCCCCAGACAGTTCTAATTTCTTTTTTCTCCTTCTCCTGCTGCTCTCCCTCTTCTCCCCGCTGCTATCTCTTCCTCCCTCGACTGCTCTCCCTTCCCATCTCTCTCATCGCTTTCTTTTCCAACCCCCGTTGCCATTGCCGTCCCCCACAATGAGGATGATGAAACTTAATTATGTGTTGTGGTTGAAACGAGAATGATGGATGAATTGGTGGAACTGATCTGTGTTGTGGTAGGTTGGCTAAATAGGATAACAACAGACGATGGAAGCAAGAATACAAGGGTGGCACACAAAGTGTTTGATGGAAATTCTCAAAGAATAAACCTTTTATTCATGGGCCTCATTACACTGTCACCAACAACTCACCTCCCATCCTATCTCTCTCTCCACCCTTTCTCTTCTAGTCATGAGGGCCAAAATTAATTCTCCAAGTATGGTATTTGTTAGGATGGTTTTATGGAGCTGATTTGGCTGCCTTTCTTCATACATTTGCAAAGATTGTTGAGAACCCAGAAATGCTGACACTGTAGGTGACATATTAGGTTACAAAAAATTGAAACTTGTTGACTTTTAGTATCTACTTCCTTAGTGGTAATGGATGATAGTGGTGTCTACTGGATAGAGATCCCTTGTTGGGACATTGTTGAAGAAATTTGGAGGGGCATTGGATTGCTAAAGAAGATTGCAAGGATGTTGGCTAGTAGTGAAAACTGGGAAATTGAGGATGGATGCAGGATAGGGGAGGGTGAGGGTGGACTGTTCACTTCTTAAAAAAAAAAAAAGAACTGACGTGGTACTCCTTGTGTATTTGTAGCAGCTCCCATATATATATATATATATATATATTAGTATTGCTACATACAAGTAGGAGGCAATCGGACTTTACAAACGAGCTTATGTAGAATAAAGAAAAGTAAAAAAGGACAAAATCAGATCTCTCTTCTCTTTCTTCTTTTATCTCTCTTTCTTTTTTTTTTCCTTCTGATGTATTATCTCTTTTCTGGAATGGGTCAACTGACACTTAGTCTGAGTCGTTAAGCCATGACGATGATTCCTGTGTTAACACATAAGTACCATTGGAGTTGATTTTAAAATCAGAACAATGGAGCTGGATGAAAAGACAACCAAGCTACAAATTATTGTCTATGATGTTATTGAGAGAGAGAGTTTCAACAATGTCAAGCAGTGGTTGAATGAAACTAACAGATATGCAAATGAAAGTGTGTATGCAAGCTTCTAGTTGGGAATAAGTGTGATTTGGTCAAGAACAAGGTTGTGGACACCCAAACAGCGAAGGCATTTGCAGATGAGCTTGGAATCTCATTCCTTGAGACAAGTGCTAAAGACTCGATCAATGTGGGGCAAGCTTTCTTAATCATGGCTGGCGAGATCAAGAAAAAGATAGAGAGAGAGGGAACAAAATAGAGAAAGGGAGGGGAAAAAAAAGTTTTATTAAATAGCTGTTTGCACATGCTGCTTGCAACAAGAATTTTTCTATATATATATATATATATAAAAGATAGATAGGAGGTAGGAGGGGATTAATTAAAGAAAAGAAAAGAAAAAGGAAATGAAAGTTAGATTTCAAAATTCTTGGGAATGCCAGTAAAAGTAGAAAGATCCAATCCTTGCAACCATCATACCCTATGACCCACAAATATAGTGGGAGCGACTGGGAGTTGGATTAGGTGAAAAATTAGAATTTTATACCATTCAATCATAATTTGACACATATGGATTTCAAGAAGTGTAAAATAAAATTGTATGTAGGAAAAAATAGAATTAGTTGCAGTGTTTCTCCCATTCTTCCGATTTCCATGTTTTTCCCCTCCCCTCTGTATCCTCTCACACCCTCCCCATCTCTCTCTCTCTCTCTCTCTCAAACCAAAATGAGAAAGCTTACCCTTTAATCAATCTCCCTCTCATCCTTCACTAAATCATAGGTACATGCATTAAGCCTAGCTATGGCTACCAGATGCTGCAACCTATACTCATGGAGCGCATCTTTGTGCATATATACTAAAAATAATGTGAACTGAAAAAGGATTAAGAAAAATAAGTGAGTGTTCATTTAGGCCTCGTTTGGATTTGGAAACCTTCTCAACTTATCATCTCATCTCATATATTTAGACTGAAATTCATAGGACCCATGTCACCTAGCAACTAATTATTTCTGGCAATTTAAGATTTTACAAAGATGGATTACGGGCTGCAAATGAGAGAGAGTGAAAGGAAATACTAACCCAAAAAAAAAGAAAAAAAGAAAAAGAAAACAAATTGAATGCAGAGAGTGTTAACCAACCTAAATTTAAGCATATCTCGATATGTATTGAAGATGATGATCTTGCTATTGTGGACTCTGCTGTTGCTATTATTGAAGATAAATCCTCATCCAAAGCTACATTTGAACTTAAGTCTAGATGAGATCATATTCTGTTGTACTTATCTTTAATGTATCTTTAATGTTTATCTTTATCTGTATAATTCAAACTCAAGTGTATTCTACTATTATAATTACAAGATATATCCTATGGGTTGATTATTATTGATCACCCCTCATTTTGCAAACTCTTTCAAAGAGGATTGTGAAGATTGTGGGGAATGAGACAGAACATACGGTAATATTATACAATCATACCCACAATAAACAATTTCAACTTATCTTATCTCATCTAATCATTAAAAATTGCCTAAATTTCTAAACAAAATACAATAAATCATTTAACTTTTTCAAATTTTAAAAATAAAAATAAAAAATAATTTTCTAACAATATTTTTTTTAACTTTTATCTCATCTCAACTTATTATCCAAACCTCTCTCACATCTTTTACAATTATTGATCTATATATAATATATTATAGTTTACAAAATATTGATCTTTCCAACAACAACAAATTGTTGAGGAGCGACCATATAAATTATAAAAGCCTCATATCACTTCAAGACTACATATCTGTCAATAATTACCCCCAACAAACTTTAAAATAAAAGAGTCTTATTACTCATTATCTTCATACACCACATACTATATTTATATATTTTAATTTTTTTTAAATTATTTTTTGATTTTATTATTCTTAAACTAATTGAATTCTTCTACTTATCATTCATATATCACATATTTGGTAAAAGAAAAAAATATAAAAAAATATGATGTGTGGTGTGTGAAAATGATGAATAGAATTTTTCAAAATGAAATTGATCCTATTGTATTTTTTTTTTTAGATTCATATATTCTTTTATGTTTGTAACAATGCATTTGGTTTTTCCAACCTTAGAATAAAAGACCCTAAAATTGTGTACAATTTTTTTTTTCTTTCTTCTACTTTCACTAATTTTATACCAAATTATTTGGTATATATATATATATATTTTTTTTTTATGAACTTTTTGTTAGGCAAATTGGGTTAGAAAGGTAAGACTACTCACCAAGATATGGATCTAGGTATTTAGCTATATTCAGACCTCGACCCGAGTGTCTAATGGGCCTAAGTACCCACCTGGATTAACCTGGGCCACTACTCAAAAGAATCCACATTTTTTAAATTCGAAAACCCGGGTATCCGGGTTATATCATGATGAACCAACTTTTGCAAAAAAACTAACATTTTTTAAGATTAAAAAAAAAATCTAAATACACAAATTGAGTATAACTTCTTTTTTTTTTAAAAGTAAATCTAAGTTGCGGGTATCAAATTTTAAATCTGATATCCACTTCATATACCCATACCCACTCTCAAATATGAGTGAGTGAGTAATTCGATTATGACCTAGATGAACTGTTCTAACTAGGGGATTGAAGAAGAACCCCCAACCATGGACTTTATCTTCTATAATTAAGGATGAAGAGTTTTGCTACTCATCATCCCTAAACATCACATTTATTTTTATTTCTATTTTTATTTATTTTTAAAATTTTTTTAATATTGTTTTTTGTTTTATTTTTCCTGAATTGATTGAATTCTTCTACTCTTTTCTTTTTTTTTTCTTTTTTTTTTGTGTTTTGAATTATTCTGCTTATAATTTATAAACTACAGATTTTGTAAGAGAAAAAAAATTAAAAAATCATGTATGATATGTTGTGTGAAGATGGTGAGTAGAGTTTTTCTCGAAGATAATACAAAGTTCATGTTTTATAACTTTATGTAAGATGATATTATTTTTATAAATTATTTTACCAAAATGTCTTTTATTTAACACATGATTATATAGATGATTGTAAAAGGAGTTGTATATGTATAATTTCCCATTTTTAAATAGACATGCCAAATACAATTTATGACATGGCCCAAAATACCCATAACCATAAGTAGTTGTTTTATTTTTAGGACTTGCAAATGTTAAAAGTTATATACATGGACCTCAAAGGGGAACACAAATTGTAAATGTTCCATTAAAAATGTGCAAAAAATTAATTTACTTTGAATAATTATTGAATCTTGAAGTTGTTTTGTGTTTTGACTGAATTTATTTGTTTTTTTTATAATAAGATTGAATTTATTTGTAAAAAGCATGTTTTGGAAGGATTTGGAACATGTGGACGTTTATCATCACCCATCCCCCGAAATACTGGATCACCAGCAAATCACCCCATTCCACGTGCCTAAACAAAGTTTTTATGTGCGATGCGGAGGCAATTTCGTCCACCACTCCGTTGCCAATTGATGCGTTTGGTACACACGCAAATATGTACTTAAGCTTTAATTGCCTTTTTTCGTTCTTGTTTCAGAGTGCTGTTGGATCTCGTTCTTCTTCTCCAGCTAATTTTGTCGCGTGATCTCCCATCTGGTAAACCTCCTCAACTTTATCTTTTTCTCAGTTTTTTCTTTTTATGATCAAGGATTGAAATTTTTGATGTCGAATGTTGTTTCCACTCTGTTGGTGGCCAAACGGGAATCGAAAATGAAATTGGGTTTGAATATCTTAATGTAAATATGTGGAGAATTTTTAACGTTTATTGTTGTTGTTGTTCCCAGGTTGGCCTTTTTCCCCTTTCGTTTCAATAATGATGGAGAGGGCTGATTCGAGTCAAAAGCTATATACATCTATGCGGCTATGGGAATTCCCAGATCAGTATGTTGTTGAGCCCACGGATGGCTCTTCTGGTTCCTTCTTGGCAATCAGTCGTAATGACGGCTCGATGAATCTGATTGGTGGGCTGATTCTTCTTGCTGTTTTGTTTGTATATATTTATGTTCTCTTAGTTTTGTATTGCTGAGTGGGATTAATGGAAAATGTTCTTCTTCATCGGTGTTTCTTTGTTTTGTGCTGCAGATGAACTTCCAGAATGCAATTCTGTTAGGGTTCCTAGAATTCTGACAATTTTTGGAGTAGTAGGGATGCTGAAGCTCTTGGCAGGTAAAAAGTCTTGCCAAACAGTTAAAAACCATATTCTTTCATGTTTGATCATGTTGAACCATGACTTATTACATGCTTATCTTTATTCCCCCTCCCAGTAGCTAGTCGAGCTATTCCCCTTTTCAGTTCATGATAAATAAGATACACGAACCATCTCCTGTTTGATTATATTGATTTTTGTTTATATTCTACCATGCTTGTAGGGTCATATTTAATAGTGATTACGGAGCGTGAATGCGTTGGATCTTACTTGGGGCATCCCATCTTTAAAGTTTCATCCCTAAAGTTTTTTCCCTGCAATCATTCTCTTGAAAATTCCCCCTTAGAACAGGTAAGCTGTTGCTTTACCATCTGTTTGGTATGGAAATTGAACTCTAATTGTTCTATGGACTTTGACAGAAAAGGATGGAGACTGAGTTTTCCGGGCTGCTAAACATTGCAGAGAGGACCTCTGGTCTGTATTTCTCGTATGACACCAATTTAACACTGAGGTGAGCATTTTTTCCACAGTAGCGGCATCTGTCCATTCTCAATGGTGGTTGGAATTCAAACAAACAAATGTAGTTTCATGAATTGGTTGAGTAACAATAAGGGCCCTGACCCTTTCTCAGAAAAAACGGTATTGTTATTTGAGTTATGCTATTTACAAGTTTGGTGTGTAACACACTACATACTGCGGTACCTGCATAAAAGAGGCAAAGTACCAGTATTTCTAAGTAAGCTAATATGGCAAGCTTTCATATCAGCCGTGTATTTAGTTTGTCCCAAAGATGTTCGCAAATAGATTTATTCTTATTATTTATACTTGCACAGAAGCTTTATTCTAAAATTCACTCCTAGTATTATAGCAGCAGAAGCATGTTTCATTGTTCCACGAAATTTGACCAGAGGACGGAAGAAAGAGAGGTTTAGTGTTAGGCGGAAAAGGCGAGCCAGATCAATGTACAAGCTATTTAAACAGTGTTTCAACTTACAACCAAGAACATTTTAATTTAAACTGATGGAGACATCAAATCACCATATAACATTGGACATTTATAAATGCAACCTTAACTAATCATTAGTGATATTCATTTGTTTTTTATAAGTTATCCTAAAATTATATAAGCCATTATCGTATATTTGTGGCACAGTGCACAACGATTACACGATCTGGGTGACGAGTCTAAATTGCTTCCACTTTGGAGACAGGTAAGCCTTGATTTTAGAAGTAGTTACTTTTAATATATATATATATATATATTTATCATTCACTATAAATTATTACTTATCAAAAAATATATATTTTATTTTTATCTTCTATCTAAACAAGCCCTAAATCTCTAATAGACAGAATACTCTATTAGAGATCTCCCTCTATTAGAGATCTAGGCTTCTTTGGATAGAACATTTTTCTGGAAATTTCTGAAATCTTTGAGAAAAATTTTTAAATAATGTTTTGTGAAAGTGGTGGGGCCCATAGAAACTATGTTTGGGTAGAAAAGTCTTTCAGATATGTTTTTGTTGGAGTAAAAGATGTTTGGATTGAAGGTGAAATTTTATTGTTTGTGATTTACGGTTTTCAATTCATTGATGTTTACTTGTAATTTTAGATCTCCAGTAAATAGAGAGTTTTGCTAATGTCGGCAATCGGTTTGTCACAGGCAGAACCTAGATTTCTTTGGAACAACTATATGTTAGAATTGCTCATTGATAAAAAGGTCAGTTTGATGCCAAAGCTATTGTTACCGCTACGTGCTTCATTTTCTTATATTTTTAATGTGTATTTTACTGTGACTGCTGAACATTTATGTGGTTTCCTTTTGCAGCTTGATCCATTCTTGCTACCTGTTGTCCAAGGGAATATCCTTATCGCATTGTTGATTTCAGTTTTTCATGATAACGGATTTTAAATATTAAATGGCGGTTGGATATATCATATGTCTCCATTTGAAGTTTTTCCTTAACTGACCATCAAGCTTTCATAACTTTCAAGCAGCCATTGAGAAAGATATCATTGATGTTACCCTGATTGCTAGAAGATGCTCAAGGAGAAATGGTATTTAAAGCTTGCATTACGTGTTTAATTTGTTATTCTGTCAGTCTGTTTATTTTTAATTTTCATTTGCTTTTTCACCAAGACTAATTCAGAACTATACA
This sequence comes from Carya cathayensis, assembly GCA_011037825.1. Taxonomy (NCBI): domain Eukaryota; kingdom Viridiplantae; phylum Streptophyta; class Magnoliopsida; order Fagales; family Juglandaceae; genus Carya; species Carya cathayensis. The sequence continues at coordinate 181,245 of QGSO01000391.1, read as the reverse complement.
TTTTTGGGAAGAAACTAAGGAAATGAGCAATTCACTGATGATTATATATATATATATGTATGTATGTATATATATATTTTGATAAGTAAAGAAATTTTATTAACAGAAACTAGGCAAAGCCTGAATACATGGAAAGGATGAGAGAGAGAGAGAGAGAGACACACACACACACACGCACACAAAGATGAATGATTAATTTATTTTTTTGATAAGTAAAAGAAAATAGATTAAAAGAATGAAGAAACTAAGATGAATGATTAATTTATTGTTCAACATTTGACTGAAATTCTTCATTTGAAGCACCCAACTGACAGGGAATGAGTATATCAGTTCGAATTATAAATGGGCTAAAAATACATTAGGATGGTTTTAATTCTAGTGTTGTTTGTGAAGCTTCGTTCAGGATCATTTGTTTTTTTTTTGATAGGTAAAAGAAATTTATTGATCCACGTAAATAGGCAAAGCCCGAGTACACAAGACAGGATCATTTGTAAATTCTTTCTTTACGGGCAAAGGGAGAAAAATCTGAATTTATATGTAAATTACTTACCTAAAAGTTAATTCAATTCTAAAACAATGTAATCTAGCAACTACAGCAGGAACTGACACAAGTTTATTAACTATAATGGGGCCTGATAAGTGTGCTTTTTAATTTTTTCTACTACATATTTGGTTGTCTTCATGATCATTATGGAGAACATAACCTGGGAAATGGTTACAATATTTATCAGAATAGAAACTCGTAGAAAGGCCCATTACAAATAAATTTGAGAGATACATGCTTCATGGTTTGATGTGGCATAGATGATCTGCTCTCCAAATAAGTCTTGAATTATAATTCTAAACATGTCGACTGATTTTTTCTACTACTTTTAACAGATTCTGGCTGACTGCACAGTATTATGATTGAAAAATGACCGTAGAGTATGCTAGAAAAAGAAGCACCTAGCCTTATCCTGCATAGTTGCACTGTAAATTGCATATCACTGTATTCTCTGTCAAGGTGGCGTTATGCTGCCTTAGTATTATCCTTTAGTCTACTTGATAGTAGTTACATTTCTTGCAAGGCACTCGGATGTGGAGAAGAGGAGCTGATTCTGATGGTTATGTTGCTAATTTTGTGGAAACTGAGCAAATTTTACAATTTAATGGGATTTCAGCATCATTTGTTCAGGTAATATTTGTACATGCCTAAATAGGAGAACAGTCATGTTATAAATCTGGTGTCTAGTTTTTAGTTTCTTCCCTTTTTTTGCCCATGTGAATACCCATACAAATATGAAAGGCTAAGGCCATACATAAAGACTAAGCAATATTTTGCATAAGGCACTGTGGAAATTATATTTTGTGAATGTTGGAGTGATTGCATGGCTGACATACGGGTGCCAATTTTGTGGAGGAAGCAATTCTTGTGTTGATAAATTCCATAGAACGGAACAAAAAGGGAGTACCATGTTAAAGATGTACTTTAACAATCTCTGTGAGAAAAGATATTTGCAATTTGCCAATAAATTGAAGAATGTGATCAAGTATTGAGAACTGAGTGCTACCAAAATTACAGGTCATTGATTCTTTGCAGGCAAGTGGTTGTAAGTTCATTTAACAATGCCTTAGTGATCTCTCCAAGGTTTTGAAAGACCCTTAATTTCTTCACTTTCAGATTGCCAAAAGAAGCATGAGTTGGCTGAATTTGCTTCCATGTTTTGTGATGCTAAGACTTCAATATTTATGTGACAAATGCAGAGAGGCCTGAATATCCCCAGTGAGACAGATGATAGTTCCAAGCATAACGAGAATGTGTGGGTAGTGAAAATGTAACTACCCAAGGAAAGTGTTAGCCACATCTGCACTATGACTCTAAAAAGACTAGTCCATTTTAAGCGTCCTTAGAATCACTTATAAAACCCAATTTCAGCTAGTAAGTAGTCAACATAGGATTTAGCACCCATGACTACCTTTATAACCTATCCACTCCATGTGGGTTTTTCATATTTTAAATGTGGCTTTGGGTATTACAAATTCCCCCACTTAAATTCCTGACATCCTTATCAGAGCCAACTCATATAATCCTCTAGTATCATATAGTTGGCCTTACTACATGGGTCTAATATCATATGAAACAATTCAAGTAAAACACTAGGTTTACTTGAGAGAAGAATGGGAGTGGGCGTGTGGCAACTTGCATCTAAGTTTATTTTTTTCAAATTTAAACTTAGTTATATGTAACTGGCAGACGGGTGGGGTACTCACCAACTGATTACATGTTTTTAATCTACTAATCCCCAGAGTGAGTGCGGGTGATGGGAAGGGTGGCCTGGTTACGGGATGGGTCCCACATTTTTTAGGGTGTAGCCTAGTGGTCAAGGGGCTGGCCTAGAATGAATTGTTGATATGGTTGGCAATTTTTTGACATGACCAGTGAACAAGATCTAAATCCAACACGAAATTTGCAGGTTAGGGTTGAACAATTTGACCCTTTTAATTCAATGGGTTGGGTTAGGATTGACTCATATATGACTTGAACTCAATTTGACACGACTTGAACCTGGCATGTGACATTCAGAGCTGACCATTTTTCTCACAACCTGCGAACTCGACACGAAATTAGCCAGTTAGGATTGCTGGAGTTGACATGTTTAGTTAAGTTTCAGGATAGATTTGGTTAATATATGACACGGACATGATTTGACAAATCTGAACTCAACACAACAATACAAATTGCCAGCCTAGCCATAGACACAAACATCCTGGGTTCTATTCCACACAAGGAGTTACCTTGCTTAACTTGATACATGGTTCTGGTGCGTTGGGTCATGTAACTAGGGTTTACTCCCTAGAGGAGGGTCCAAGACACTACATTTTTTTTTTTTTATAGGTAATCAAGAAGTTTTATTCATAAGAGAAATAGGCATAGCCCAATTACACATGAAGTATACATGAGAAGTACCTAACTAGGGTTTACAACTGGAAGTAGAAAATCATGGACATTTAGTCCATTAAAATCAATAACCCCCACCCATAAGAAAAAAGTTTTAAAAAAGAGAACTTTAAGCTCATCTGTTGTCCTATCGTGATTATCGAAGCTTCTATCAATTCTATCCCACCAAATGCACCAACACATACATTTTTTTTTGTAAGTAAACAAATTTTATTGATCAATGAATAGGCATAGCCGAGTACAATACAAAAGTATGCCCTAACTATGTAGGCGCAATAGTTAGGGTACCAACTCATACATATTGGAGTTATTCTTCAAATGCACCAACACATACACATAGGCATAGCCCAAAGGCACTGCATTTGTACAGAATGAATAGTTATGCCTATGGGTAAATGGTAAAAAATGTTGTTGGGGATTAGTACTGTATTGTGCTTAGATATTTTATTTGAGCTGTCTCATGTTATTTTTCCCTTTAATTTCCTCTTGCAGGTTCGGGGGTCAATTCCATTTCTTTGGGAGCAAATTGTTGATTTGACATATAAGCCCAAGTTTGAAATTGTGAGACTTGAGGAAGCTGTGAGTGTTATAGTTATTTGCTCGTTGATGGCATTGTTTGATTGTAAATCAAATGCTCTACTTGTTTCTGACTATATTACATGATATGTAGCCTCGAGTGGTTGAGCGGCATTTTTTGGATTTGAGAAAGAAATATGGGGCTGTGTTAGCTGTTGATCTTGTCAACAAGGTACATATTTTCTTCCCTTGGGTAATGAATATTGTTGATGTAAGCAAGCAAGAAGGAGAGGCTAGAAAGGATGAAGCAAGGGGCTCTCTAGGATAACTTATCTGGTTTTAACAACTATTGTTTTACATAATTTCTACACCTCATTGAAAGCAAAAAGGAATGTTATGTGCTACAACATTCTATCCATGCACATTTATCTATATGAATGCTTGTGAGTGGATTTGGCATGTGTTGGTGTGTGGACCTTTCTAAATATTTAGCTATTGTTCTACATCATTTCTACACCTCATTGAAAGCAAAAAGGAATGTTATGTGCTACGACATTCTATCCATGCACATTTATCTATATGAATGCTTGTGAGTGGATTTGGCATGTGTTGGTGTGTGGACCTTTTTAAATATTTAGCAATTGTTTTACATCATTTCTACACCTCATTGAAAGCAAAAAGGAATGTTTATGTGCTACGATTTACCTATAAAAAAAAAACGTTTATGTGCTATGACATTCTATACAAGCACAGTTATCTATATCTATACTTGGGAGTGGATTTGGTATGTGTAGGTGTGTGGACCTTTTAAAATATTTATTCTTACACCACCTTTGTTGTTTTGTAGCATGGAGGTGAAGGACGCTTGAGTGAAAAATTTGCAAATGCAATGCAGCATATTGTTAGTGACGATGTAAGGTAAGATTTTTTTTTCATACAACCTTATAATTATGCAAATATGTATCGTATTTTTTCCTCCCATTCGATACTAAGACATATTGGATTTTATAGATATCTGCACTTTGATTTTCATCATATCTGCGGGCATGTTCATTTTGAGCGCCTTTCAATCCTTTATGAGCAAATTTCGGATTTCCTTGAGAGAAATGGGTATGTTTTCCTGCAGATGGTAACACATATCAAACTTGGTCTTGATAGATGCATTATGTATTTTTGGTTTCAATTCGTTTGGGTACAGTTTATTTTTTCAGTTTTCTATATTTGTATTGAATAGACTTTCAACTTAATTTTTTTTTTTTTTATTGGCACCGGGTGCTAGAGAACAAGGTCCCGACTAATCTTAAGGATGCACAGGCTCTTGGCAAGGAGTTTTCTGTAAGTACACCTTGGGTAATTCAAGGAAAAATTCCCCCAGTCCGATGGCCCCTAGAAATTGTTTGCACCCAAGAGGATTTAAACTTTAGACCTAGAGGGAGCATACCACCAAGACCAAGACCTTTACCATTTGAGCCTATACTTTGCTTTATGGAAAGGTGTGAGGAGTCATTAATTAAAGACTCAAACAGTGTGTTCTTTTTATGCAGTATATAGCATTTGATATATACATATAGTCTCTAAACATTAATAGTTTGTGCTTAGTTTTGCTGAACTAGCACGCGTAGGGGATGCTCTTGTATATTTCCTGTATACTAGAGCTCTTGCCTATTCTTATGATCAATAAATTTTGTTTACCAATCAAAAAAATAATCTGTACTTAAGTTATCTTTTTCGTTTCCTTAGAGTTGCAAACATGAATCACTGAACAATACAAGAATAGTTGGCAAGCACTGCTGGGATTTCTTATTTATACAATGAGCAATTTTGTTCCTTGTGGGTATTGAGATATACTATTTCAGTTATTTGCTGGACATTTTTTTTATCAGCAAAGTTAATTGCTAGACTTGGTTGTGAAAATGTGTGAAGCATCATTTTTCATTGCTCACACTTTATGTAATCTAGCGAAGACATCTTGTGTAATTTATTCCTGAGTTGCTTGTTTGTTAACAATTGGTAGGTACTTTTTGTTAAATGAAAAGGGTGACAAATTGAAGGAGCAACTTGGAGTCATGAGGACAAATTGTATTGATTGCTTGGACCGTACAAATGTTACCCAGGTAGGTTAACATTAATCACATAGGTAACTGCTAAAAACTACAGACTATGCCTTTCTGAACCTTGCATAGGTAGACTATGGCAGTATGGCTTCTGTTCACTGCAAGAGGAGATCTTATAATAGTCATGAAAACTCTACTCTTTACCCAAGCTAAGTCTCTTGAAATTAGAGGAAAAGAATTGATCGCCAAAAATATGTTGAGTTGCCTAGTTAATTATCTTTTTCCTCTTTGGGTTTTCACATTGCAGTCAAGGCATGCACTTCCTTATCCTTAGTGCTCTTTTTGTTATTGTTCTTCTGACTCTTTTGAAGTTTTAGTATGATGGACAAAGGACCATGCTGTGGTTTTCATATTGATATTCTAATTCTAGACAAATTAACTCTATTATTGCAGAGCATGATCGGCCGAAAAATGTTGGAATGCCAACTAAGAAGACTTGGTGTTTTTGGTGCTGAAGAAACTATTAGCTCACATCCAAATTTTGATGAGAAGTTTAGAATTTGTGAGAATATTCTTTTTTCTTTTTGTAAATAATTTTATCTAAAAAATGATTATGTTGCTTACATGGTGATGGTGGTCGCCTGGGATACATAATCATAATACTGTTTATGTTTCTGCTTCATCATGAAGTTGGGATTGTACTGACAATTGTTTTTGTATCTCAAGTGTGGGCTAACCATGGGGATGACATAAGCATTCAATATTCTGGCACTCCTGCTTTGAAAGGAGATTTTGTTAGGTACCTTTCCATGGATATACTCGGAAACTTTTTTTCTTCTTGTTTTTTACCATGTTTGTATATTACCCTAGACATCACATAGAGATTCATATTTTCCCCCTTCTTCTGCGGAGTAATATGGCTCTATTTCTTCTGATTATAGATATGGCCAAAGAACAGTCCAAGGGATCCTTAAAGATGGATGGAGTGCCCTTACACGCTATTATTTGAATAACTTTCGTGATGGGACAAAGCAGGTTAGTATGCTTCTTCCTGCATTAAAAATATAGACTCGAGTAGTATTCTAGAAATACTAGGTTACCAGCAAGTTTTCTTGGTTTGTCTCAACTAGGGAAGAAAATATTTTTTGACCCAGAGATTTTCTAACTTGCTTTGTTATTTTTTGGATCAAGACTGTTGAACCATGCATAACCAATTACATTTCTATGTCAGATAGTTGACATGTTTTTAATTTTTTAATTTTTTACGTTATTCTTTTAATTTGAAAGTTGCCTTATACATGAAGGGGTTATCATTCATTCTGTGACTTTGTAAGAATCAAAGCTGACTTTTTGTTCTCTTGTTGGCACATATCTGAAGGATGTAATTGATCTCCTACAAGGACACTACATTGTCTCTGTCAGCCGAGATCTAACTCCCTCATCCCAGAAAAGAGGCCTTGAGGCTGTAGCTGTGAGTTCAAGCCAAATGGCAACTGTTTTGTGCTTATAACTTGAAGGATACACGCACACATCTGATTTTCATTTTCTGCTGAATATACATTAGTTTTCGAGTTATCTCACTTAAGTTAATGTGCTTTGCTATTGATAAACCCCACACACCACACATCACACAATTTTTTATTTTTTTAAATTTTTTTAAAAAATTTTATTTAGTTTTATTATTCTTAAAGTAATTAAATTCTTCTACTGATCATCCATATACCACACATTTGGTAAGAGAAAAAAGTTAAAAAAATAACAAAAAGAGTGGTGTGTGGTGTATGAGGTTTATGAATAGAATTTTTCTAAGTTAATATATCCACCAAATTGAACTCTGGGTGCTATTGCTGGATATCAAAACATACTCTGTTATTGGCCCCAAGGACAATTTTATGTCTCTTCTAGTTTTGGTTCTATTCCCGTTTGTTATCCGTCTCAGACTCTGACCTCTGAATATTCTTCATGTAGTCTTTTCCGCTCGCTTTATCGTTGGTTTTAACTGGGTTCCTTTTGACGACCATGTCGCTGAGGCAAGGTGAGTTCTTTTTTGTTTGTCTAATGTGAAGGGATAGTGTAGCCGTCAGAATAAACAGTTGCACTAATGTGAAGTATGTTTGCATCCTGTGGTTCATTTGAGAGGAGTTGGAAAAATTCATATACAGGGCTCCTAAGTTGGAAATTGCGAGGCCGAAAGAAAACTATACATACATACATACGTAGACAAATACTCCTTTCATTAGTATGGGCTAAATCTGTTATTTTGAACATCATCTTGTCTTCATCTTTTCCTCAGCTCGCTACGATCTTCAGCACTTGTTCTTTTCATTTATGTGGGCGAGTGCGAGCATAGCAATAGCATCATTTGTGAGGGCCAATGGCAGGATTTTCTGTAATCGGCCTAATCTGCACAAGCCTCGTTGATTCTGTGTTTGACACTGAGTTTTTGTGAATGTCACGGCTCACTAGTTGTTATATCTATTTATTCATACTGATTTTTTGTTTTTGTAGTCAATTTGTTATGAACGCTTGGTTGGTTCTATTAGTAAGTTTCCAGATGCCCCATTTAAGAAGTTGCGGAAGTCCGGGTCTTGTCATTATTTTTTGTCGTTTGTATAATTTGAATCATTTTGTAAGAGGATACTTTGTATCTGCCCTACCAACAAGTTGTATCACTATTTTTTGTCATTTGTATAGTCTCAGATGTCAACGTTTGACGCTCACTTTTGAATGTGGTAGCACGTGAACCACCAATTCCACTTGCTACTCTCTCTCTCTCTCTACACGAAGAGAAGAAAGAAAAAAGAAAAGTTATTATGCTTTTTGCCCTTGATGGGTATGAAAATGAAAGATCACACAATTCCCATTCATAATGGAAAAAGAGAAGTGGAAAGATTGGTGGGTGGGTTTAGGGCTGTAATCGAGCCGAGTCGAGCCGGTTTTTAGCTTGCCGAGCTCGGCTCGACTCAAAATACTCGAGCTCGAGCTAGATCCCGAGCTCGAAATTTTTTTTTATTTTTTGTTCGAGCTCGACTCGATAAGCAAAATTCTCAACTCGAGCTCGAGCTCGTCCCACAAACGAGTTCGAGTCGAGCCGAGCTCAAGCTCGAGCTCGAGCTTGATTTTTTTTTTTTAGAATAAGCTTTAATAATTAATAAATTAAATAAATAAATAACTAATATTAAATTTATACAACTAACAAGTAGAACATCTATTAAATTATAAAATTTTAAAAAATTTATAAATAATTAATATCTAACTAGTTGATATTTATCCAAAATAACAATATATTATATGCCTACATATATTATTAATACACACACTTAATATGATGGCATATACCTATTTCATATATGGTTCTCACATATTAGTATATGAAATTATTGAATTTTACCGACTAATTATTATACAAATTATAAAATATACCTATGAAGTATATTCACTATATAGACAGAAGTAATTATAATACATATTATATATTTAATTATAAAAGTGGTATGCTTATATTATTAGCTAATACATATATACATGCATAGGTGTATGTATATATTTATCAATATATGAATGAGTTTTAATCGAGTCGAGCTAACGAGTCGACTCGAGCATAAACGAGCGAGCCTAAACGAGCCTTAGCCGAGTCGAGTCGAGTTTTGTCGGGTATGTGTTATTTACAAATCGAGCTGATATCTACTTTAACGAACGAGCTTTTTTTTTCACGAGTCGAGTTCGATTCGAGTTTAACCGAGCGAGCTATCGAACAGACTGGTTCATTTACAGCCCTAGGTGGGTTTAAGGAAGTGGGGAAGCGAGGTAGCTTCTTTGATTGATTGTTCTAAATTGTTAGGTTTTATACTCCAATGAGTCATCTCGTACTTTAAAAATGAGGAAAATAAAGAGATAGAACGACTCATGAAACATGAGACATCACATTCAAAAGAAAAGCCAAAAAGAATGCATTAAAGGTGAAACATCAGGTTCAAAAGAAATGAGGTAAGGATACCCTCACAACCGAGATAACATGAAAACCTCGACCATTATTCTTAAAATATTGATTAGAAATCATTTGGACATAGGCTAAGCAGTTCAGGAAAGAGTAGCTTGAGAAGCATATGGAGGCCAGTAGAGGTGAAATTCTATCTTGTAGACGACAGTGAGGCCCTTGAGACTTACTGGAGACGATGTCACATATCCCTGCACAAACAGAAAGTCGCCGGTACCTCCCACAACAGGGTGATCGGAAGGCTTTATATTGTGCGTGCCTCCTACAATCGAAACAGAACCTTTGTGATGTTTCAAACTCAAAGTGATCTTAGCAATAGAAATGCTCCGAAGCCCATCCAGACCAGAAGTAATGGAAGTTCCCTCAGCAATCCCTACAAGTTTTGAAGACCGTTTGGGTGTGACAGTCATTGGATCCTGGAAAGCAAATAAGGTGCCAAAAGGGGTGGTGGTTTGACTAATTCCTGGTCCTGCCACGCCATTCACTATGATGTACCCAGTTTTGTTTATCGTTTCATGTTGAAAGAGAGTAAAGTGGATGGACTTGAGCCCATGATGGTGGTGGTGGTGGTGGGAGCTGGACGTGGGCTTCAATGAAAGGAGAGCAAAGAGTAGAGTAGCAAGGACTTTGTTCAACAAAGAGAGAGCCATGGCAGTGTTTGTTTGCAGCAGAGTTTACTAGGTTTTGAGAAAGTGGAGTGGCAGGACATGCACTGATGCAATAAATTTTTCTGTCTTTCTTATGTGCGGTTCTTATAGGCCTTTAAATGACTTGTCACGGGCGGCAAAAGGCTCCAATTGGTGAGGTTTCAAGAAACTTGTACGACTGAATACGTTTCTCAGCCGATGACACATTTTTCTACCGTCATTGTTGATTGTATTGATCATTACATGAAAGGCACGGCAGATTGATTGGAAAAAGGAGTCTCCACCAACCGAGATAATAATAATAGTACTAATTATAACAATTATAAAGAAATGAAAAAAGAAGATAAAGAATAGTGCTCGAAAAGTCAAGATTAGGTTGGAATTATCTTCAAAAGGTATGGTTGCCATTTACTGTACAAAATGCAAATTGCAGTTGATGGAGAAATCAGTGTCCAATTTGGAAGAGACAAAGCAGCGGAATCTCACTAGCAGTCTCTACTGTTTCCTCGTTCGTCTTATGTGCTTACTATGTGGTGGTCCAAAAGTTGTCGTCTTGATCATTCCCTGCCCCCTACGACTACTAAATAGTTGAAAGGTTGGACCGAGGGAATTCCAGAGGCTCATCTACTCTCATTTGAGAAATTACTGAGTTTTTAACGTTTTCGTTTTAATTGAATAAAGTGCCACAGTACTCTGAATGGTTGTCTTTTTGAAGATTGATGCTGTATCTCTCCCTCTCTCTCTCTCTCGACAAATAAGAGTAAAACTTTATTAATAGGAATAGGTATAGCCCAAATACACAGGAAAATATTAACTTATAAATAAGATAGCAAATTTAGCAGCCCCGAGCATCAGAGACTGATGCTTAAGAGGCATAGGTACTTCCAAAACAAATTCACTAGCAATCAAATTCTAAAATGGGAAGAACATGAGTACAAACCAGCAGGCTTGGCCACTTAAAACAATCCGAAGTAGGTACCACAAACAGACTTGTGGAGTCCATTGCTCAAGTTTCCAAACCTCCCAGAGGATCCCTATATTGTAATTCATTATTAAGAAATAATCTATAACGTATTGGTTATGTCGCCTTAAGAATGTTATAACTGCTTCTTTTTCTTCTCGAAATATTGATAGCTCCGCTGGAAGTTCAGCACTGCCCACACCAGATGCCGTAAACCTATCTCTGGCCATAGTGCAGTTGGAGAGTACAATGGGCAGTTAGTAGTCTGCCAAAGAAGAAAATTGCTGAGGCGGGTCTCCCCAGAAGTTCGGATCAGAATATCAGGCTCGGGTGCCACTGACATGTACATGTGCTTCTCAACATCTAGCAGCTTTATAGGAGGCAACACCCATTGCTTCTTCATGCTCTCTTCAACTCCTTCGATCAAAACATTGCAAGCTCTACTTGCAGCTTCATCCCATTTAATTTTGCAGGATCCCCCAACAGCATTCACAACAACTTCATTTTTCTTTTCATCTCGAGTTACACTATCGCAAACTCGACTTGTGTCCAACACCTGATATTTATTGGAGTTATTTTCACAATATCCTTGAACATTATGCATAATGACACCATGTATTTCATCAACCTCTTCAGCACCTTCAGTCACACCATTGCTAACTTTACTTACATTCCGTTCTTCAATCTCCTTCCTTTTAATCTTGCAGGATTCTTGAACAGCATGCAGGATTTCATCATAAGAAGTGTAGGCTACACAGATCAAAAGAACAGTCTTGGTATTGATGGCAGTGGCTGTCATTGCCTTCTCAGCTGCAACCCTGACAGGCTCGCTCAAAAGATTCAGGTTACCTATAAAGTATATTCTGATACCATATTGGTTTACAATACTTTCTTCCCTTAACAGTTCTTCAATCTTTTCTAGCATTAGATTCATCAAGGATTGAACCTCTTCAGGACGCCTTTTGAAATTGTCAATGCTGAAGGCATAGACTGTTGCATATTTCACCCCCAATTCATAGCAGTAACAAAGCATCTTCATGAGAGCCAGATAGCCAGCCTTGTGGCCAGCCCCTTCTGCCATGTTGTGCTTCTTTGCATACCTTCGGTTTCCATCCATGATGAAGGAGATGTGATTGGGAAGTGGACCCACTGAAAGAATACTAAAAAGGCACTTTCTCAAAAAACTACCCAGACCCCCAGACAATTGGCTTAAACTATCACCTCTATCTTTCGCCATTATATGACCAGCGGCAAAATTAGCTGTTCAAGAGGAATATGAATTTTTTTTTTAAGTAAGAGGAATACAAATCTCAGGCCATATCGGTAGAAAAACCACAGGCAGCAACAGAGATAAGAGAGTAAAGCAAATAATCAGGAGGTTTGGAGGAAAATGTGAATATCAATTCCAATGTAAAAATAGAAAATTTTCAATGTGATAGCTCAGTCAGTGATGTTACAGCATGAAGAAGTTTGATTCTTACAGGAAACTCAAGAACCAAAAGAACCAGGATTATAATAGTATCATAGCAAAGTACTCCACCCCCCAACCCAACCAAGAAAAACAACAACAACAACAACAACAAAGCAGTCACAACTAGTGTTTTGGCGCATTAAAAGAGCTACTTCTGGTGGGTGCGTGATAAAATTGACTTCTATTACCAATCGAGTAATGTCTTTTTGAGTGGTTCACGGATACTACGTTTACTAATCAGCAGATTGGGCAAAGATTTCCTATGAGACTATCTCTGTGTTTGCCGCCACTTTTGTAAAGAACGACATGCACACATGAAACGGTCAAAGATGAGACTAATAAGTAGATAGATAGCTATATTAAACGTATGCATCAATTCATCAAAAAGGGATGAGGACATCCCAAGTCACCCAGATGCAGAGATTTTTTTTTTGCAGATCTCATTCTAAAGCATCATTCTTGGACCATAACTTCAAGTCTTCAAGCTTTTAAGATTAAATATGATGCTATAGCTACACTGAGGGATTGAAACTTCTTTATTTACTCATTCTCTTTCGTTCTAGGCTGAAGTTCCATTTAAGCTGCACTTGCCATAATCGAATATATCTTTCTTTTACTTTTTCCGTTTTCCTATTATTTGGATTTCCGAGCAACCACAAAATACCAAGACAACATACATGGGCAAGTATGCAAGGCCATTACATATCTATGAAATAGGAAATGACTTACATGAATAATCAAGTCACTATTACAGTTCCAAGATCAAAGCAAAAATGACCATGAGCATCTGGATCACCCACGATTCACAAAAAAGAGACTAGAAACCTGCCATATTTTCATCGAATACAAAGCTCATGGTTAGTGCTGTGCCACTCATTCATATATATAGAGGAACCGATGTCTAATGATATTTTGAAGAATGAAACATGAATAGAACTGAAGAAAATAAAGTACCTCCTACCCAAAAAAAAAAAACAGTACACAAGTTACCCTCAAACGAATGGGACATTTATTTCAATTCAAAGAAAAAGCAGTGGAAAGTTGAAACCACAGTCTGCCGCCCCACCTTTTAGGTATTGAGAAGTGTTAGAGAAATATTGTGAATAGTAATAAGAAAAATAAGTAAAAAATAATAATAAAATATTAAATAATAATAATAAAAAATAAATAAATAATAATAACAAAATAATAAATAATAATAAAATATGTTAAAAAGTGATGAGGAATATCTTACCCAAACACAACCTAAACTCCCTCACACTGTTTCCCTGTTTAGAAAAGACAGTGGCGGAGTGAGGGAGGACGACACGTGAAGAACCGAACCTCACAAAAACACAAGGAAACGACAAGGTGCTTATAAAATAAAATAAAAAGAGTCGACAACACGCGTTAATGTGTAAATGGCAACGTGGAAGTAGAGCTGAACCGGACGGATAGGTTTACCTGTGCGAAGATTCTTTTTATTTGGTCGCGCGTTGAGTTGAATTGAAAAAAATGATAAAAGTTAAATAAAATATTATTTTTTAAAATTATTATTATTTTAAAATTTTAAAAATTATTATATTTTATGTTATAATTTAAGATAATTATAATAATTAAATAAAAATAATAGAAATGAGTTGAAGTCTGAAATGACCAAAAAGTCCCCGTAAAATAATTGAAAGACACGAGCTCTTATATACCCCTAACGCCGTGACCTCCTTCCCCCTTCGGCACCGACCTCTGCTTCCGTTCCCCCTCTGCTTGCATCCCTTCCCTGTTTCTCGCCGGCGTGTGTTTACAAGAGGTAAAGTTTAGTTGTAAAGTCGGGCATGTGTTTCTCCTAACATTGACACTATTATCTGAGGAAACGTCACTTTATCTTCTGTGAAATTTCTGCATCTAACTAGGTCACTTCAAATTCGAATGATTTGCATGTTTACAAGAGGTGAAGCCGAAATCTAGATCTGGAATATCCAAACCTTCTATTTCGTTACCCCATCTGTGGAGATTATGATTCTGAGACAGCATACTCATTCCAAACTCCTAGAAAAATCTCATCTTTATATCACTAATGTATTAAATATTGAAATTCTAACAAGCCAACTTCCTGTCCATCGACCATCTACTGAGTTAAGCTGGAAGGCATACCCAGTCTTCATCGGCGCCAATACTGTGGCTGGAAATTCTGTGGGACTTGGGCGAGGTGGACGTCGGTGGACCTGTTCTCCGCAAACCCTAGCTTGGGCGAGGTAAAGAAGCACGGTTGTGGCCCGGGGGGAGGTGAGCAACAGTGAAACCCGATTCACGTAATACCAGATCTCTTTCTCTATTTGTTTTGTCAAGTATGGTGCATGGTGGCCACCTCATCTTGGCCGGTGTGAGATTATCCCAAAAGAATAATTTTTTTATATTTTTTTAAATAGGTTAGACATATAATTTATATAAACTGTTTTTCTTTATGTTTTATCTATTCTATTTTAGAGATATTTGTACCTTAAATTATTTATCTATTAATTAAAATAACAATAAATTATTATTAATTTAATTTTTTTATTTAATTTATTTTTCTCATTTTTAATCATTTAAATCTATTATAAATGGTATGAACTCAAGCACTTATACATATAAATAATAATTGATGATACAACTATCTAGTAGCAATAAAATGAAAGAGAAATTAATATAAATTATTGTAGCTAGTAAATAAAATATTTAGTCTAACATAAAAAGAATTAATTTTTTAATTTTTTTTATAAATATTTTATCTCATTTTAGACCCCCTCTCTCTCGTTCCCGTGCTACTATTACTAGTCGAGAGGCCCTTCTCGAGACTAGAAAAACTGGGGTTGGGTGTTTGTGAATTGAATTTTGCTACATACAAGCACAGTCGCGCACTAATCTGTGTACCAATACTGATTTATTCATATTTAAAATTTAAATTAACACTATTTTCAATAAAATCTACTTTTTAACCAATCACATCACATTGATGCACAAATTAGTGCACAATTGTACTTGTAACTATATTTTTCCTTATGAATTTGGGTTTTGATGAAGAGGTGATTTTGGGAAAAAATAAAGAACAATTTAATATAATCAGAATATTCTTATAATATGCTTTGAAAATAATTTGATTATATAATATCTTCTTTTTATTCTTTAAATTAATTTATATTTTGATTTAGTTTATAAATTTAGATTAATTTAAAATAAAACATAATTATATAATATTATATATGGAAAGATATTGTAAATATCAAAATATACGAAGATATTATTAGTAGTTAAAAAAAATATTTAAAATGAATAAAAAAAATATTAAAAAATATAATATTTAAATAATATAAAAAAAATAGATAAGTTGATGTATGGTATATTATAAAAATCAATATATAAAATAAAAAAACTGAATTTTAGTGATATATTTTAAAACATAGGATGAACAATCTATTGTGATTAGTCATTGAGAGTTTCTAAAATATTTTTATTTTATTTTTTAAGTAATTTTTAAATCAATTTAAATATTTAAAAAATTATAAATTTATTTCAAAAATAATTTTTAACCATAAAATTAAAAAAAAATCAATTGGATAAAAATTCTTGAGATAAATTCTCATAGCTCAAACATTTTCGTTTTAAAAGATTGTTAAAATAGGAGGGACTCTACCTGTGAAGACGGTGGACTTTTTTCTCCATTCATCGAGCCGACCGCCGGACAGTTCGACGACCATCCCTCGTCTTTTGAATTTCTTTGCCACTCCATAAAAGTTTTTTGTTTTTGTGTTTTTTTTTTTATAAATAATGTGAGTATGGATTCGAGAATAAGAGTATCTTTTGAAAATACAATTCTTATATTAATTAATAATTTAATTTTCCCTTAAAATTATTATTTCCCAACAAAACATGGGGATCATGCAAGAGATCTCATGGAGATATCCCCATGGAGCCATGGGTATGAGCATCATCATTATTTGATTATGGTAATTGGTAAATATATATGTGTCAAACAGATCATTATACTTCTGGGTTAAGGCTTTGTATTATAACTCAAAACAGGAATGCTTAAAATCTCAATCCAACATAGAAGTTCACAACAGATAACATAATTACCATTGTATACTAAATTGGATGTAAACTGAATTTTAAATGCATAAATTACAGAAATAATTATATCTCAGACCCCACACAATTTTTGCAATTTGATTATGATAACCTCAGTGGTATGATAGACGCCAGAAAAGACACTAAGGTGCCCTGTCTTATCATTCAGCAGCCCAACCGAGCGAAATAATTATCAAGCTAAAGCCACCATAATTTTATACATTTCACATGCCAATCGAAAAGAAGGTGTACAGATATTATCTATCGAATAAAACACTAGAAACTGTAAAGACAATAAGAAAACTCAAGGCAAAATCGCAAATATTTTTCAAAAGAAGAATGGATTTTGGGGAGGAACATATGACAAACCTGTGAGAATTAAGATTTGAGGGTCGTGGCTTCGATTTCTCTCTACCTGTAAAGCGTGTTTGAAGCGACGATGATAGAAGAAAGCACTGAAAATACCAGGAATCGCAAAACGGAAAGAAGAGAAATGGGAGGGAAAGAGAGAGAGGCAGTTGGACGGAAAGAATAAAATAAAATAAAGGCTTGGTACTTGTACAGTGCCTTGCCAAGTGTGAGTAGGGAGAGGAATTCACTGTAGCTCAATGTCAAGAAAATATCTCTTTGGCTGGTACAATGTAGGAATTTTAACTCAAAAAAATGTAAAATTTAAGAGCTCACCGACATTTCTAAGATATCATATATTTGACTGATCTCGCCTTTAATACTGCAATTTCCATGACTGATTGCTACCCTCCAAGGCTTGATTACTATTTCCCTGCTTACATTTTTGCTTTCATATAATTGCATATTGTAAAAAAATAAATAGGCATGGCCCAAATACTGTTAGATGTTTAATAACTACAGTCTGCTTCCTCCAACAATAGCAACAACTTTATTATAAAAGTTGGTGGGTCACAACAACATTATTAACACATCATTTATGCATATCAAAACTCAAAATCTAACTAAGAATTTGGCTTAGTTATGAATATGATAGATAGACAATTGGTTCAGCTGAGCATTAACTTTCCATAGGTTTGTCCATGTTTATAATAACCTACAACATGCTCCATACAACAAGCTGGACAAAAATTAGCCCAATTGACAAAGGTTAGGGGATCGTTCTTTCCGCTCTTGCCTAAGGTCACAAGTTAGAGACAGCTTACCTTAATAAAACTTGTAAACTAAAGTCTTGGTAGCCTTTGTATACTGGCACTTTGGTAGAATTGTGGTGACGGGCTACTCCATCCAAGATCAATAGCTATGACTCAAACTAAACATTCACGAGTAAGGACCTTTATGATCATGCCAAGAAATTATAGGGGCGGCCCCTTCCCACCCTTTCAAGGAAAAAAGGCAAAAAGATGTACAAAAGAAAAGTAACATAAATCACATTAATTGTACTAATATCATTAATTGTCCATGTTTCCCACCCTTTTTCGCCCAGAGGCCACCGAAGAAGTTGGAAATTGTACGGGCAGCTACTTTTGGACATCAAAGACATTCATGGGAATATCGATTCCATTTAGCAGGAAATGTAATGAGTTATAAGAACAAAATTATGAACCATTCCATAGAAGAACAAGATCTGTAATGGTCCAAAGGAATATATTTCATGCCAAAAAAAAAGAATCGGATTCAACAAGGTTGGACATGTTTTTCTATGTATATATCATATTGCAGCACCATGATTTAGTGTGTGAAATGGAGAAGGGTGACGATGCTTGGATTGTAATATGTTGCTGGTAACGAGCCGGTGACATGTTTATTTCATAATCTGATATTCAATATTGATTCTTAGTTCGGAAGTTTTGATCAGGAACTATGTTGGGAAGTGCTAAGTTTACAATTTTTTTTTTAACAAAAATTGAGTCCACAAATCAATTTATAATTAATGTGATTAAGTGTTATACGTTAAGTCTAATTTACATTAATAACTACTACACCTTAAAAAAAATCCTCCATGAACCACAACAAAGAGAACAGAAAATCAATTGAATTAAGCCTTGCAATTTTTACTGTATTCAGTATTTTATTATTAGAGTATTACAACAAAATTACCCCCATTCACTACTCAGCCCATTGCACCAGCTCAGTCCACTAAACCAGCTCAGCCCACAATGGAATGTACTGCCAATACTGCACTTGAAGAATGTCCAAAGAAAGCATGCCATCTGTCTGTAATTCCAGAACATTCTGTAATAACAAACTGAGTGATGTGAGCCGTAGGTTTTATTCCTTTGATCAAATTCTGTTATGTAAACGTGTATAATTATTCTGCCATTACTGTACAAATGATTCAAGAAGGGAAATGTTTCTTATACAGAGAAGAAATGCTATTCTGAGTAGTCTCTTTACATTTCGTCAAGCACCTCTCGTGCATTACTTTGTTTTGTTTGAATAAGTTGCAATAACTAAATTTGTTGAATCCAAAGAATCAAAAAACCAGACTACTTCACGTTGCTTTTATGTGAATATCTGTTTGTATCAAATTCCAGCACCATGGTGCCCTGCATGAAAGGGAGAACGACGATGAATAGGTTGTTGGCCATGAGCTGCAGCGGTAGACTCGATTTTTGAATCCTTTGGTTTTCCCTTTCTTGCTTCAATACGCTCCAAAGCTGCCGCCACTTCTTTCATGGATGGGCGGCTTTTAGGTTCTAATGCCAGGCATTTCAGAGCGAGTTCTGTTGCCTGTAATGCTGCCATTGGTGTGTATTGGCCCTCCATCCTCATATCCATTATGGATTTCGACTTTCTTTTATTAGAAAGAGATGGCTTAAGCCATTCAACCAAAGATTGCTGCCCACTAGGCCTCTTCGTATCAAGTGCTCGTAACCCTGTAAGCAACTCAAGCAGTACCACACCAAAGCCATACACATCACTCTTCACGTACAAATGACCTGTTGAAATATGAAGCAATGGCAGCATTCACTGTTAAAGTTATCGCTCAAAGTATCGGTCTTGAATGGACATATTTTTTGGTTCTCTTTATATCTTTTATCAATTCACTCGGCAGAAGCATACTGATCTCATTCATGCAATTAAATGGCAAGACTTCATTACGTAGTAATCTTCTTTTTCCCAAAAGTTATAGGATCTACTTAAGATAGCATTACCCGTTGCTATATATTCTGGAGCAGCATAACCATATGTGCCCATAATTCTGGTTGTCACATGTGAGTCACCACCAGAAGGTCCCAATTTTGCCAAGCCAAAATCTGATATTTTTGCATTGTAGTCCTGCAGGAGTTGGAAGAAAAAAAAAGGACTGTAAATAAAATATTGATAGTCACTGTCTGTCCTACATGCAATGTTTTTGTTTTGATAATATAGGTAATGAGTACCTTCCTGAATCCTGTCCCATAGAAACACCCCAATATTTTGGGATAAAAGCAGATTGGATCTACATGTGTGTGAGGGAGATAATCAAGAGAGATTCTTCAACATGTTTTCAACTCTAGTTATACTAATGCTCTATTTGATTCTTCAAAAATCTCGTGCATTAAAATATCCGTTACAGGAATACTCCAAACCATAAACTACTGCTAAAAAATAGATTCAAATATCTTCTCTAGCGTCTTCTCATCAATCAAAAGGACCAAACTGCTGCATTTTGTAGCCAAAACACTTGGAAGGGAACACAAACACGAAGGAATTTTGGAGCAGTGAGATACCTCCATGCATTTCAAAATAGAAGCTACCTTCCTATCTGGTTTTCAGTTCCTATGTTATTAGAAACAGGTTTAAGCATTAAACACCAAAACTAGAGGCAGAAAAAAAGACATGGATCGCAGAAAGAGAGACCCCATCAAGCAGTATATTTGAAGCCTTAAAATCTCTGTATATGACTTTCTTTTCTGAAGTGTGTAGGAAAGCCAGGCCCCGTGCTGCTCCAATGGCTATTTTGAGCCGTATGTCCCAAGAAAGCGGCTCAACGTTAGGACTCCCTGCTCCACCAAAGAATTCGTTTAGTAAACACATTAATCCAGCAAAAGCAATTATATTTTCACAAATTTCTCCTCAAACTCGTACTTCTAAAAAGATGATTCTCCAGGCTTCCCCTCTGCATGAATTCATACACAAGGAGCAGCTCTTTATCCTCCCAACAGTATCCAAATAGTTTGACCAGGTTTGGATGAGATAGTCTTCCAAGAAAATTTACTTCTGACTACACAATCAAATCCAAAGGGAAAATAAATTTAGTGGCAGCAGAAGTGATTATACCCAAAAGGCATAGAAATGTAGGAAACTGGTTAAGCACATAGCCGGAGGCCCGAACTGTATCATTATTAGGGTAGTAAACAGAATCCCATATGTCCTTTCCTATTACACAGCCTGGCTTTTGAATTACAAAATATGTAAGATGTCAATGCATTGCTTTCATGTTGATTGGGCCTTTACTAACAAACTGACAATTGAGAAGTAGAGAGAAACTAAAATCCCAAAAGGCTTTTAGTGAAATGATTATTTTACACATCAAGTTGACCAGAAGCAGATATAGACTAACATTGAATTGCAAACTACGGCACTTGCCTAGACTTAACATTGATTATATGGATAGCAAGATTCAGTACTTGAAATTAACGAAGACTGGTGATATTTATCGTTATTGGTCTGGACTCTGGAGTCTGGCCTACAATTTAAATGGCATTGACCAAGACAGGAGGCGTTTATTGGTTAAGTAACGTGCCCCGTAGTGTGCAAGTTGTGGTGACCTTAAAAGCCACATCTCTTTCTCACCATTGGTGGACTTGGAATCAATAGCAATAGACCATGTGAATACAGGTGGGACCCTAATCCATATCCTGGATTCCACAGTTTGATATGAGGATGTAATTAAACCCAAACATGATTGTAGCCAATAATGACTATCTCTTCTTCATCCTTGTGTTGTCTAATAATTCGTGCAAAGAAATGTAAGAAGATATTGGCTGCAGAAAATAGAAAAACAATATATATCTATATATATATGGAAAAAAAAAAAACAATAAACTAAATGCTTACTAAACACTTTGTTAATTATATTTAGAGTGGAAATTAAATCTTGGATTTTCTATATGCCGGATTCCATAAATGGAATATGAACTGCAATCTAGCCCAAACATGACTGCAGTCTGCAACCACCAATAGAACTAACTCTTTTTTCTCCCATTTTGTTTTATTTTTTCTTATATAAACTGTCCATAAAAAACAAAATATGACGTTTTCTGCAGAATATAGAAATAACAGTGAATTGAATGCCTAACAAAAGACTTTTGTTGAATTAACACCTGCCACTCTTGGAAACCTTGCATGCTTTCTGATTTCAATTTCTTGATAGCAACCACCATGCCAGTGCCAAACTTTGAGGGTGTGAGCGTCTTCCCATCCATCCAACCCTTGAAAACTTTCCCAAACCCTCCCTCTCCCAACAAAGAATCCGTCTTGAAATTCTTAGTCGCGGTCCTTAAATCCGAAAAGCTGAATTCTTTCAAGTTGGGTGTCTCCAAGATTTTTCCATTAGGATATGACTCCTCAGAACTTCCACTTACTCCTGAAAACTGACTCTTCCCGTTACTGCTGCTTATTGCTGATGATTCTATGTTCTTGCTGCTTGATGTCCCTAAGAAGAGGAAAAACACATGATCCAACCTAAAAATTAGCAGAAACAGAAAAAATAAAGATGATCATGAACATGTGTCTAAGATTTAATTTGGTATGCAACCTGGCGTAGGTGGTGAAGTGGTGGTGGTAGGATCAGGCTGATGAGCGAGAGATCCTAAGCAAAGTCCCATATCAACCTATGATTACTAGGCCAGTCCAACAAGATGAGATTAACTTGCTTATAGCAAAGTCCAAGGAGACAATGGAAAGCTGAAAAGTAGAGGGAGAAAAGCCTCAATGGGAAAGTGGAGCTGAAATATATATAAAAAAAAAAAACATATGGTGGCTTTTTCTTCTGTTGTTAGACTTTTTTTAACCAGTTTCCATGAATCCACTAAGGTTTTTTCATTGTAACGTCCAGGACTTTATAGGCAACCACTATGTTTGAAGTAGAGTCTTAGTCAACCAAAACTAATGACCGAGTTCTGTTCTGCCAATACTCCTCCTACCTTCAGCAAAAGAGGATTATTGGGAGTCATAAAATTAACTTTTGGATTTGATTCTCTAATTCCAAATTCTTTATTTAGTTCGTTATCAACTCTATCTGCACTATTTGTTTTTTTTTTTTTTTCATCTTATTGACAGGATTTATTACCATCATTGAGGTCAACCATGTATGTACCGTTGGAGTTCGTCAGAGTTGGCCTAGACACAAAAAATCTGCAAGCACTTTCTCTGAGGTAATAGTCTGTCCTCTCCCCAATAACTATGCTTATGAAAACTCACACTCAACACATTCAACAAGGAAAATAAACACAGAAGCGATTGGTGTAGACGGACCCGTGCAAAGTCAACAGTGTACTACTTTTTTCCTAGCTGGATGGATTCCTTAAGATCAAAAGAAACTTCTATATGGTAAGAATGAATAATTAAAAGAAGAACTTGACTTTATGTGACTGTATGTTATTATCTATCAAATATTTGGACCAACTTTTATTTGTTTCCCTTCGCACGGGGAACGTTAAACTTAATAGAGAAGACTCCTTCGGGCTTACATAATGTTGGTGTCTTAAAGGCACCCCCTTGGCCTTAGGTTAGGTTCTTCCGTTTTCGATTTCTCTCTTCATCTAGGAATAGGCAATCTGGCACTCATGAATCTGATTCAATCTTTAGCTATAAAATGGCAGAAGACCAATTCTCCACCGTTATGGAAATATCTCAAACATATGGGATGACGTTTTCCATTTGGCTTGACAAGGAGGGAAATATTAATTTAGTTGACGGCTTTGTGACACATAGAGCATTGAGTAATACAAGTTGCTTCATTATTCTATATTAACACCATTAACAAAGCAGGTGTTCCACGTTTTCGTCATTGATGATTTCGTATTAGCTTTTTTTTTGTTTATCCTTTGTTGACAAGTCCGTTTCCTTCTCTTGCTTGTAAAGTTATTTTACTTTGATAATAGAGATTTGTCTTACTATGGCATAGGTTTCTATGAATTGTCTTTATATATATATATATATATATATATATATATATATATATATAGAAACTTGGTTTTTGGGATTTTCTTTTAATCCCAAGCTTCTTTTTATACGTCAAAATTGAGACCTCTACATGGAATTGGAGTTGCTGAGTGAGAGCGTGAGACCAAAAGATTTATGCAAGATGCTCTCAAACAGAAGGCATAGAGCTAGAGATGTTAGAAACCATGGCCCCTATCAATCTCAATCAATGAGGTAGTAGAAACCAATGTTTTGAATTTACGGCCGAAATATTTTATTTCGCTACAGTAGCCGGCACAGTTAAAGGCAGTGTTACGTACCGGTTAAAAAACTGGTCGTACCGGCCTGTTTTGACCAGTACCAAACAGTATGTCAAGTTTCGGCTTAAATGGCCATATCAGCCGATATGAAATCTAGGATCTGAAATTTTTGGAACGAATGCAGCTTAAGTAAATCAGTAAATTTGCTGTAAAATCTAAACTTCCTCCCATTGTAAAAATTAGCATGTTTCACAGTTTCATCCTTTTACTTTTCTCCACTTAAATCAGTACGTGTTGTACTAACCCATTTCGTCCTTTCACAGTTTCACTTTTGTCTACTTTTTAAACTTTTCTTCATCCGTGAATTATAGTTCACAGATAAAATTCTAATCTTTTCATTATTCAAAAGTTGTCTCCATTTGTACTCTTGTTTTATTTCTATTTTTTAATAATAATTTTACTCTATTTTTATTTTATTTTTTTATTAAATATATAGTGTAAGAATAATAAATAAAAGAATTCAAATAATTTAACTTTTTTTTAGATTTAATATAATTTATTAATATATAAACTATTCCGAAACGGTACTAGTACGGAAATATTTCGTCCAAATGCTTCAAACGAAACAGACATTGGTATAAACAGTATAAGGAAGAAGTAATCAATCATATGGAAGTTGTATAAAAAGTTTGACCTCTTCATTACTACAGTTTTGCTTCTAATTGTGACCTTTCAACTCTCTTTCTATCAGGTTTTAAAGCTCAATTCTTTTTTCTTCTGTTTCAATGCGTTGGTTTAACGTTGAGTTGAACCTGGTCAACTGGTCAAGCATCCCGCATAATGACCGGACCATTTGCCAATGGATCTGATTTTGAGATATTGCCAAATAAACATAATTTCGATTCATCGCACCTTTGAATCAAGTAAAATCCAAAAGTTAAAAGCATAACAAGATCAATGTTCCAGGAACACAACCTAAAAGGAAGAAAGTTGTAGCACCAACACACGCCTACAGATTGTAAGAAACATGCACATCTCATTGGAACACCAAAAAAAAAACCATAATATTCAAAATGCTGACCACAGGGCCTGATCACTGTCTTGACCTCGATTCAGCCCTTCTTGCTTCATCTGGTGTTGAAGGAAACAGCTCCACATATCTGGACCCAATTGTCATCTTGTCTTTGCTCATCGCTCTCTTAGCCTCCTCTGCAGAAGCAAACTCTACATACGCCTCTCCAGTAGCTTTCCCATCAGGGCGACATGCAATGTGTATCCTTTCTTCTACCAGCTTGAAATCCCGGAAAAATTCACCAATTTCAGTTTTCTTCACAGAAAAGGGGAGGCCGCGCATCTTCAATATTTCAGTGTACTCCAGCTGGTCCTTATCACTGAACCTCTTTGATCGAGCTGGAGGCGGGCTTCCATGGTAGTCATTATCGTAAATTCCTTCATAGTTTACCTCCGCTGATACAGCACTATAATAATCCTGCCTCTTGCATCTGAAAACTTCCACATACCTCCGACCCATGTTCTGCCGATCTCTCTGTAAAGCAAACTCTACCTGAATTGATCCTGCAAACACCACAAAGGCTTCTCCCGAAAACCGTCCATTCTTATTGACCAGCAAAACGTCAACAATGTCCAGTCCAGCAAAGAACTTGAAAATCTCAACGTCGGTGCAGTTGAAGGGAAGCCCCCGGAGTCGGACCACTGGAAAGGGAGGGGGGTGAAAGCCACCACCATAGCCATAAGGTTGAAAGCCACTTGTGCTGCTGCTCACTGCGAAGTAGGGATTGGATTCCATCATTCTTTGTCTCTTTGAGCCGACCTCGTACCCGTCTGAAAACCCCCCGCTTCCCAACATTGCCCTTCAATTATATATACCCAAAAAGAAAAGAAAAAAAAAATCCCCCACTCAACCAGTTAATAAAACCAAACCCAACCCACTATTCCCTGACACCCAACTCTTTATCACTACATTATTCATCCTAAATAGTATTATGCTAGCCCTCTTTAAAGCAACCAACATATAAACCCCAGACAAACAAAAACATACTTTGCATAAGCAAGGAAAACACTAAATATTAACAATAAATTCTTAGCAGTGAAAACCATCATCATCAAAGCATGAAATATGGGCATTCAACATGATGACTAGAATTATACCTTGTAGAGAACAAAGGTGATACAATAATAATAATAATAGAAATAATCAGTCTGGGTACAAGAAGTTTATCTTCAAAATTAATCAACTCCAACAATTTGCTTTTAGTGTATCAACTTCAACTTGGAAGTTCTTTGCACACTCAAACAGGAAATTGTGCAAGCATCATTGGAATTTAAAAAAAATAAACATATAGCACACTTGAACCATTATAGGAAGTTCTGCTTTATACCTATCAAAAAATAATGTTCTGCATCAAAACTAGGCAATCAGTCTATCACAAATTCCTCACAAAAAGGATGTTACCGGAAGAAAGATTGGCTCCCACATCAAGAACCGAAGCATTAACATTATTGATTATTTTCACTTGCTGTAGCATATCACAAACTGTTTTTTCTACCAATAACAAATTTTCAGTGTACAAGATAATTAATAAATTCATTGATACCTAAGGCTTCTAAAAATAGCACATTACTCGATGAGTTAATGGTATTTGATTATAAAAAATATATATATAGATTTTAGAGTCTAAGACTGGTAAAGCTAATTTATGCAGCCTTTTTTTTGGGCAACTTTTCATAACTTTTATCTACCCAATACCAAGCGATCAAAAAGGGAAAAAACTTCTCCTCTTTTAACAGGCAAATCAAAACAGCCAAAGATCTATATTCCCGTAGATTTGGTTTCAAATTCAGAAGAAAAAAAAAAAAAAAAAGACAGGGCAGAAGACCAAAAGCCCTAAATCCTATCTATCATCATATCAGAATAAAATAAGCGCAAAAAAAATTAATCGATTCTCAATTATGCCATACAAAACAACAGGAAATAGAAAAAAAAAAATCGGCATAACAAATAGAAAATTTAAGAAAAGAAGCATGGAGGAGATTAAAGTCTATCAACTTACCCTCTCTGTCCGTACATGGCTACGAGGCTTTTGTTCGAGCCTTCGGCACGAGTGCGCAATTGAGAGAGAAGGTAGAACCCTAACAGAACGTCGTCGTGGAGGAAGGAGAAAGAAAACGAGTCTGGCCCTTCGTCAATACGATACAAGTCCCCTCCTCCAGTATGTAAATTCATTATATATAGTGTTATAAAAAAACAAAAATTATATATCCAATCATTTTTGTGTATTTTTTTAAATACTCTACTAATTTGATTTATTAAAATAATTATTTTATATTAAAAAAAATGAAATAACTAATCACATTAGTAGAGTGTTAAAAAATTATGCAAAATTTACTCCACGTAGAATTTTTGTAAAAAAGATCATTAAATATATATGTGATGCTATATATAATCTTAAGATATGTAAGTCCCACGTATTCTTTTGAAAAAAGGTAAGGTTCATTTTTAAAAAAATAATTTTTTTAAAGTAGATTTTATATTTACCTACCTTTTTCAAAAATAGCATGCGAGACTTATACATTCTAAAATTACAAATATCATTTTTCTATATATATATATAAGGTATTATACTCAACATTCTTATACCACACACATACTGAGTAGAAAAATTCTTTTATCTTTCATATGTATGTATATATACTATGTGTGGATTCCAATGTGCAAGGCACATATTTTTGATTTAATGTGATTAATTTGTATTATTTATTGTGTTTCTTAATCTGGTTATAAGGTGTAAATTTTATAAAATCGTGGTAGAAAGAAAGGTGGTGAGTTTTGGAAATTAATAGTCATCATTTATTGCTATATTCTTACAGTGAGACATGGACAATGAATCTTGAAAAATCTCAAATGAGTAAAAGGCAATTGCGCATGAATTCAAATCTAATAACATATCAATTGAGTTAATAAATTATATGAATATATATAAATCACAAAAAAAAAAGTTTATGATAAAAGTTTTTGAAACACAGATCCTAGAAAGCAATATATAAAACATATATATAAAACATATTAACAAAATATTACAGGAACTTTTCAAAGGTAAATTTTGAAGAATAGTATGCATATCATAAAATTCTTGTGTCGTTATATTAAATAATTTCATTACCTCGCCAGTGTGGTTCATGAAATCAATTGTTGTACAACCTATTGCCTCTTCTGCAATTACTCCAAATAAGACAGCTGTCAAAATGAAGAAGAGAGAAGATGAGTATAAGAGAGAAGGTCTTCATAGTGGGTTTTTTTTTTCCTTTCATTTCGTTGAAGCAAATATTTTTTCCTTTCATTTGCACCGCAAATGAAAAAGCACCGCAAATCTTTTTTCAAGTTTTCTGTAGCTGTCAGGCGCCGCAGAGCTATGATGCTACATCTTCTTGTCTCTTGTAAAGAGACGCTTCACGAGAGATGCTGTGAAACGATAGAGGTGCTTAGTCATAATTTTGTCTATAAAAGAGATATTCAGCTCGTCTTCACTCGCATCCCAACTTTTTTACTTTTCTGTAATTAGTCTGCATTCTTACTCTGCAATCTCTCACTGCATTCTTACTCTACAATGGCCCAGCAATCTTCTCATAACCAATACGTGAGGTATTCAACACCTTTTTCACCAGCTGTTTCTGCTTCTGCTGTAGGTTCTATAGTACAATACAATAATGATCTGGCTAATAAGTCAGATGTTGAAGCTATCTACGAGCTTGTAAATCTCGGTACCCATTACTCATCAGCTATTTATGCATTTTCTCAGCGACTACAATCCAAACCTTATGATTTGGACAAACTCAATGAGAAAATTTCTATCCTTCAGCGCCTTTTTCGGGAGTCTCACATGAAAATAGAAGCAATAAAGCAAGAGAATAGGAAATTAAAATCCTTGCTTAATTTTTCTTTTAGATTGCCTACTCATTTAGACAGAAATGCTACGCAAATTTTAGAGGAGCAAGATCGTTTGAAGAATGAGGCGAAATGCCTCAAATTTCTGTAATTTTTTTCTTCGAGATAATAAAATAATATTTCAGAAATATTCATATTTGTGTTTCTATATTCTGGTAGATATTCTGTGTGCTCCATTTTATTTTTGGTAGCAGATGAGGGTTGTATTAACTTCTACGTTTAAAGTGAAAACTAATAGATCTAAAGGAATAGATATAGATCTGTCAATACACAACAAAAATACATGTTCAACACCCAAAAAAATCACTTTTTTTCTCTTTCAAAAAATCAACTCGGAGATGAAAATAAAATAAAGATGACTTAGAAAATAGAGAAATAAAAATAGAAGGAAGCAGTTTTGATGGTTTTGCTTTGCCTTTTGTGGTTTAGAGGGTGCAAAAGTGGTTTTGTTGTTCTGGTGAATACCTTGAATTGCAGCAAAACTCGTACAGCTTTCCTCCGCTTAGCAAAGGTCACCTGCGTGCTGATCTGAAAAATAAAAACAGATAGAAAAAGAGAAAAAGCAGATATGAAAAAGAGAAAGTGAAGATGAAAGTCTGAAAGAGAAAAAACTTGAATCAAAAAGAAAAAAAAAACATATGAACACAGATAGAAAAGAAATTTGTTCTGTGGATCTGAAAAATAGAAATCAAACGAAAGGAAAAAAAAACTTGAATAAATTTTTTACAAACAGATCTGAAATAAACGCAAGAAAATCAACCAAAAACAGATCTCTTCATATCTTTGTAGATGTGTTCAGACCTGTTTGTAGGGGAAGAAGCTGTGAAGAGATGGTGGGCGGAGGTGATGCGACGGCGCTGGAAACGGCTGAAAACCGTGCAGCTTAGATGGGTTGTAGGTGGCTAACGGTGGCTCGGATGGAGGTGAAATTTGGTGGGGATGTTCACCGGTAAGAGAGGAAGAAAACTGGGTGGGTGGTGTACGACACCTCTACCGGACGGGGGTGCAATGGCCGGCCGAAGTAGGGGCGACGGGAAGGAGAAAAGAGAAGGGGAGAGCACGGGGAGAGAGAGAAAAGAAGAAAGAAGCACGGGAGAGAAAAGAGAAACGCACGGGAAGAGAAAAGAAAGAAAGAAGAAGAAATAATTATTTTTAATGTGCATTTCGAATTTTTTATTATTTTTAATGTATAAGAATCGAATTATTATATTTACTGTGCATCGTTACTGTATAATAACGGAAAATATCGACGATATATATTATTTTTTATTATATTTATTGTGTATTT
The DNA here is from genome assembly GCA_011037825.1 of Carya cathayensis. Lineage (NCBI taxonomy): Eukaryota > Viridiplantae > Streptophyta > Magnoliopsida > Fagales > Juglandaceae > Carya > Carya cathayensis. The sequence goes on along the minus strand of QGSO01000391.1, from coordinate 150,966 downwards.
TAAATTTTTTATTATTATCTTACTATTCATTCGAATTATTATATTATCTTTACTGTGCATTTTACTGTGTATTACTGTGTAGGAATCGAATTATTATATTACTGTGCATAGTTACTGTGTATTACTGTGTAGGAATCGAATTATTATATTACTGTATATATTTACTGTGTAGTATTACTGTGTATTACTGTGTAGGATGAAATTGGATATTACTGTAAAAAGGAATGATAAAATTGGAAGAAATGTTGTGCTTACTATTCATTTCAGTGTATTACTGTGTAGGATGAAATTGGATATTACTGTAAAGAGGAAGGATAAAATTGGAAGAAATGTTGTGCTTACTATTCATTTCAGCATTCGCTCTTTTATATATAAAATATATAAGTTATTATATTCAACATTCTTATACCACACACATACTGAGTAGAAAAATTCTTTTATCTTTCATATGTATGTATGTATGTGTATATATATATATATATATATCTAGGTCCTGCCAACGGTCTACCCAGTTGTTATAGCTAAGCGGGCACTAGTTCATTTCAATTTTTTTTTAATTTTTTTAACATTCTTAATCATTAAGAAAAAAAACACGACTCCTCAAATAATCATTTTTTTAACCATTAAGTAAAATAGAAATTAATTAATTAATTAAAATACTCAAATAGTAACTTTGAACATTACCTTTGAAGAGCTCGACTAGCATTTTTCTATATATATATTATATATAATATAACAAATAGTCTCTAATTATTAAATATCACGTAATAGAATTATGTGATGATTATAATAAAAAGGATGATGGATAATATTACTATATATATATATATGTATGTATGTATGTGTATGTGTGAGCATGTGCCCAGTTGTGGAAAGAGTAATACTAGATATACTTACAACTTTATTCATATTTTTACTTATAACACTCATTTTATTAATTTTCTTATCAAATTAAATTTTGAATTTTATAATATTTAGCATATAAATAGTTGAAGTAAAGTTATACACCACACTTTTATCACATTATGTAAAATGTAGTACTCATGATAAAGAGTCGTCCAAAAATAATCATCTTATGTGCTACATCTTATATAGTGGGATGATAGTATGATATGTATAATTTCTTTAAGAGAAATACTTTAGTCATAAAAGAATTACACAAAAGTAAATCTTCAAATTGATGTGGTTTAACGTGGTGCATCAGATTATAAAATTACTTTTATTATAAAATAGATCTAACAGATCTCATAAAATCATATCAATTTATTGATTTACTTTTGTGTAATCTCTGTGTTTATAGCAATTTTTTTTTCCTAAGACGTGGACAAATAAATTTTTATTAATTACACTTAAAAAATATCGTTGGCGGCCCTCGTCAAACAGAATATATATATATGTATATATATATATGTATATATATATATATATATATATGTATGTATATGTATCCTTGGGGTCAACTCATTTTGGAGGCACAAATTGGTCAATTATTTTAAGATGATAAATGTTTGGTCAAATATTGAAATTCTATGAAATTAAGTTTATAAATTAATAAAATAAATTTAACGTTTCACATTAAATCACATCAATTTATAAATTTATTTTAAATTAAAATTCTCTTTTTTCAAAAAATAACTTCAGCTTATGTCCTGTCTTTAATAGTATTGGTAGTGGTATAGCCATTTATTCTCTAAAACTTGTATTATAAATTATGATAATTAAAAGAAAATATTTTATTTTGAGTTTAGATGGATAATTCAATATGGAGTTATGTTTTGAGTAGAATAAGTAAAAGATAAAAAGTGTGATAATAGACAAATTTTGCTTAACGAAATAACCAATCCAATGCTAATACTTAATGAGTTATTCTATATTTTCAAAATTCTATATTATATATTATTAGTCTATTCCTACCGTCTTGATATATTATGCGTAGGGTGATACTTCATGAGTTGACTCATGAGTATTAGACTATGATTAGTATTACATCTATTTATAATTTTACTTACAAGACTTATTTAATTAGTTTTCTTTTGAAATTTAAATTTCATAATTTTTAACATATTAATGACTGACATGTAGAAAAATAAATTTTTTCTACATTTTTTAAAGTATATTTAACATTTTTCTTAGACTATATGAGTCAACTTAAAGATGACCCATATAATTTATATAAATAACGGATAACCCGACACATCCGCATAACCTAATAAATAATGAACTTTATTGGGCTAATTGGACACAATCTAATCCGTTTCAACCTATTTAACCCATTTCACACAAATAGGTTGAGCTAACCTGCATGTTTATTTTTTTAGACCAGTTAATATAATTTTCATATATAATACAAAGATAGCTAATTACAACTAGATTCATGTTAAAATATTTTATGATCAATATCCAAACCAATGATATATAAAATAAAATAAAGTTAGTATTTACATAAACTAAAATAACATATTAACAAATAAAAAATTAATAATTTGAGATATTAAATAGTCAAATACTATTATTAATATTTCATACAAACAATAATAAAGTGATATAAAACTGAACACTTTATAGAATTTAAAAATAGAATTTATTCATACTATACAGGTTGATTGCAGATATTGTGGTTAACTCGAAATTGACCAATTTATTAATCTTCTCTTATCAAATCAAAACATGTTTTAATCCAAATCCATTGTATTTCCCTAGTTCCGTGGATTGTTGGGATCTTAGATTTAAGAGCATTAGCAATGGGTTAGTCATTGTCAAGTCTAAAATGGAACTTCAATGTGGTCTTTCGGCCATAGTATGGACTTCTAACTAGATTAGTCCACATTATATTAACTATCTTAAACTCTAAATAATAATATAATATTATATATTTTAATAATATTTGATATATTTTTTAATATTTTACAAATACACTTCATATATTAATTAATAACTTTATTAAAAAAATAAAATTATTATTTTGGAAATATTTTTTTCATGGAAACAAAACTATGACATTGAATTTCTTTCTAGTTTATGGAATATCCATGTTTTCACAATAAATATATATATCCCTACTATATTAGAAAATTGTAAAAAATAATAAACATTTTCACAATAAAATATATCCCTACTATATTAGAAAATTGTAAAAAAAAAAAAAAAATAGAAATATCCATGCATATGATTGTAAATGAGGGAATGAAACTTTTTATATAGTTTTGGTCTTTGTACATGAGGGATGCGTGAGTATGAGAGTTAAGATAAAATAATAAAATATAGTTTTAGTCTTTCTACAGGAGCTCGCCAGGTATGATGAGGTGCTGAGATTTACTATAGATAAAATCTCAAACTTTTTATGTATGGCTAGTTCGACGCAAAGGAAAATAATCTTCAGCTTCAAAATTTTGGACTTGCATTGGCGAGGCCATTGCCAATGCTCGGTTTGGCGTCCAAAACTCCAAATCTTGTGAAGAACAAAAATTGAGGTTTTATAGGACATTGTGTAAAGCAGTATTTAGCATATGAAAAGGAGTAATTCTATGTACAGTCACTTTTGCGTTCTCTCTGTAAATTCCACTGATATGATTGGCTGTATCAATTTTTTTTAGTATTCAACTAATCACATCAGTAGAGTACGTAAAAAAATACACAAAAGTGACTGCATATCTGATTTTTGATAAGAAAAAAATTGGATCCAAACTAATTAAACCACAATTTTGGTTGGAGAACAGGCCGAGCAAGATCTATGGTGAAAACCTCTGGCCAGAGCTTAACCTGTTTTAATGACGTGGTAAACTTACCCATCAGCAGTTTCTTTAATGGGTCAATAAACAAATTTACAAATAAATTTTTTTAATCTCAACCCCTTCATAAATTAATCTTGAAAAAAAGTAGAATATTCAATATAGTTCATAAGTTGTATTATCATATTATAAGTTCATAGGCTTAGACTTGAAACAAATGTTACAAGTTCATAAAATGAGGCTGCTGTGTTACAAGATCCCCCATCTAAGCAACTGGGAAAAAGAAGCTGCAACACAGCCTCTTGTTGCTGCTTCGCTCTAGCTCTTCCTCTATCAGGATTGCAGGATCCACAATCTCATGCGTACATACAATATTTCTAACAGACTCTACTAATGTTTCATTTTCATCAAGTTATCGGCATAAAACCAAAGAACGCTAGCTCTAATGAAAGTTCATCTTCGCACTGTGTATCCTCTACCCAAAATCTCAATCTCAAACTTATAACCTATCAAGCGACGACACTTGCATACCCAACTTAAAATAAAGGAAAAGCTCAGGACCGATCGGGTGTTTAGCATTCTTTAACACCAGCCAATAAGTTCTCAACAAATATGAGATTTAAGTGATTTGAAGTGTGCGCTAATGTACTCAATCGATCCTCTTTCATTTCTCCTCTCCCCTCTTCTATCTCCTCTCTCCTCTTTCCATTTCTTTCTCTCCAGTGCCATCTATTTATTCACGGTGATGCAGGTTCTCTCCTTCACTCTCAGCAAGCTCTCTCTCTTCTCACTCTCAACAAACTGCTTAGGATGTTAATAAAAGCTTAAGATCAGGCCGATTTACGACTTTGTTTTTCTGAACCATCACCAACTGAGAAAAAATGATTTAGGCAAGAGAAATACTACTAAAGAGCACATAAGAGATAAATATTATGCTTTTTGTTGAATGTTAGAACACTTGAGAAGAGAGATCAATTGAGAAGAGAGATCACTTGAGAAAGTAGAGAGAGAGAGAGAATGGGAGTGATGGAGACGGGCTTTACGCTTTGCTTGATGGAAATATTGTTTATTGCAAGTATTTAGAGTATTTTGTGCACTGATAGCACGTTGGTGCTGGTTTATTTGCTTGGAGAGAGAGAGAGAGAGAGAGAGAGAGAGAGAGTGACGGCGAGCAGGCGACGTGGGTGGGGGCAAGGAGAGAGAGGAGGGGCAGAGATCATTGAAAGGAAAAAAAAAAAAGGCAATCACCTATGTGCGGGTGTAAATTCGATTTTGTTGCAACTCCTACATGGCAGCTCCTCATTTGCAGGTGTAAAAGAGTGATACACACCCGACCGGTTGGAAGCTTCTCTCTAAAATAAAACTATCATTACTTACTTTCAAAAAATAAAAAATAAAAACAAAACCATCATTCTTGGGAATGATTACTTAAAGAAAGATTGATTGTCGCATGTGCTCGTGTATAAATGCGTGCATGTGTAATATATGTGTGTGTAAACAAAACAAAAATTATGGGATGCCACAATGTCTTATAATGAAATTATATATGTCATAGAGTAGCGATGCCATTCTTTCTAGAATAAAATTTGCAACAGACAGGCAGCACTACTTCGAATTTCATTTACCAAGATATGAAATGTATTTAACAAGATACTAATTTTACTTTTCACTACTCTATAACATGGATTTACATGCATTCCAAATAAATATCAATAAAACAATGTACCTCGTTACTAGCAATGGCAGTGCAGACATTTTCTTTCTTCAAATTCGGGAAAAGAAACAAAGATAGCACAATTTCTGATGACAAGATGCTAATCACCACTATACTTTTTCTACTTGAAGAGTCGACAAACAAATTTGCTAACCCTGGTAGACAATATTAACCAAGGTATTATCCCAACCTGTAGTCACAACGGGAGGCCCATCAGAAGCAACATTCAGAAACCCAAAGTGAATCAGAATACATTAAAGATGACTCTTTCTTTTGGTAAGAAAATTCAACCTCAAACAATACTTTCCTAATTTTCTAGATTAGTGATATATATGTTGTCATAGAAGGGAGACATGTTTGGCATCTCCCCTAACAGGGCAGGGAACAGCCTTTGGCCTTACCAGTTACCAGCGCCTACGGTTGAGGCTCCCAACTCCTCAAGGTGGATCTTTTAACCAAATCCTCTCTTACCAAAAAAGAAATATATAGGTTCAACTGAGTAATCAATTATGCTCATGAAAAAACTTTTTATGCAAGGTTTGGCCTCATGAGTGTGTACCTTGTCATATATCTAACTTAAATACATTACACATCCAAAATATTGTTACGCATGATAGTTGGGAACCTCCACCGATTAAAGTGGTCCTGACCACCTATTCTCCAATAAAAGAACATGATGATAAAACCTATTAGCACCAGGATCAAAGCAGATGGTTCCAAAGTGTGTTATGTGATTATGTAGGTCCATACACAATTTCAAGCACTAAGAGCTGTCCAACCCTGTGCATCTGTTAGCAGTTACCATGATAACTCTCTCCATTGCTTTCTCTGTAATCGGGTTGCACAGGGTGTTCTTCTGTTTGTAAATAAATTACATTGCAACTCTTTTTTAAAGATTGTCAACAATAGGTGTGACCAGCCCACCTGCTAAGAGTCGCCCACCTGGGAGAGTAATGGACAGATTTTTCAACCCATTACATGGACGGAGGGGTCAATCTTTAAAGACAGAAAATGGGTGGGTAAGATTTACGGGTTTCAGCTTTGGATACCACTCGCCCATTTAACATTATATTATGATATATACATATATATCCGCTTTCTCTCCATACCCCTTGGACTGGCAAGCCCCTACTGAAGTGAGGGCAGATAGGTGCCAGGGTAGGCTGAAATCTGCCCGTAGGGGGCAGTGCTCAGCCTTAGTTAAAAAGAGATGCACTACTACAGGTATGGGAAGTGAGTGCTGGCCCAGCCATTTCTGAGAACTAGTGAAACAAATTTTAAGTTCTCTGCATAGGTTTCTATCGTAAAGTGTGCACAAAAATAATAAGAAAAGAAAACAAGTTAGAGGCTATTTACCATAACATTGTTGTTTAAGGTACCTCCAGCCCTCCAAGACAGCACCCTCCCTGCAAAGGGAAAAGAAGCAAACACATAAGTTCAGAATGCGGTAGGAAGTCCCAAATATTTTTCATTTTATTCTTGATGAATATTCAGCTTGCCAAAGGCAAATTTGAAAATTTGTTTAAGATAATTTTTTAGGCTTCTTGTAAAAGTTGTTTTGGTTTTTGAAAAACCTTTAAACTTTTTTTTTCCAAACATTCAGTTAGTCTGATCTTACAACAGTAAATAAAAGGATGTCATAAGCTGATCCACGGGTGGAACCAGTGATTATTTTGAGGGGGGTCCAACTTTTCTACCGTGTGACACATTTATGTAAAATAAAAAGAGATTAAAAAATCTTAAAACACATAATTATCTAAAAAATTATATCTTGATAATTTTCTACATACACAATGCAATAAAATTCTTTTTTTTTTTTTTTTTTGATAACCTTGGGTGTCCGGGCCAGTTTGCGCGCACCTCGACTAATCCCAAGGGATCTTGAAGTTAACGACCAGGTAAATCCTCCAGTGGCCCTGCGGGGACTCGAACTAGTGACCAATGGGGAGCAAACCCACAGCTTGACCAATTGAGCCACCCCTCGGGGTTTGCAATAAAATTCTAAAAACACAACTTAATATATGTTTCAGATTTCTAATGATAATGTTTCATGGAATAATATTCATCCATTTTTATTTTTGTAATTAAATATTTAGAATTTATTTTCTTCATAGAAACTATCAAGTGATCTTTTAAAATGTCATCTTTCATTCTAGTATGTAGGCTAGTTTATCAAGTTTCATGTAGAATCTAGATATTTTTGTGTTACATTAAACATATAATGCTATAATTGAGACCTTAAATAAAATTTTTCTTAGTCAATGAAATCTAGAGGATAAAACCTCTCAACTATTTTTCATATAGATAATCAACTTCTAATGATTTTTCCTGTTTTTTCACATTGAATTCCTTATTAAGAAGCCCAATATTGTATAACAAAATACTTTGGGAATTAATATTAATAAGTTTATTATTTCCCCTATACTTAGTTTTATTTAATTTTGATGAGGCCACATCTTTGAAAATAGATAATATATAGAAATTATACAAAATTTTGGGACTATAGGAAAAAAATTGGAGAGAGGCATTTTAGGTATATTGAAATTTTAGAGAGCATATGGGGATTATAAATTTTTTGGGGGAGCCATCTATATTTATAGAATTATAAATAAAATCTAGAGGGTGTTTTGAATTTTTAAAAAAAATTGGGGCCTAGGCAATGAGCACAACATGGGTCCACTGCCACTGAGCTGATCAATCAAACTGCAAGTCCATCAAGTATATTTTCAGGGGCAGAAGCAAAGATAGTAAAATGATGAGTGGCAAAAGGCATTACCGAAGGGTTGCACAAGTTGCTCAGAAATGGTTGCAACAGGAACCCTCCAAAGACAGCAAACGAGCACAAAATAGGTAAAAACCTATGATACAACAAAACCAAAGACTCTTCAGAGCTCAAACAAGGGAGGAATTAACTTGACAAAATTTCAAATGCTCCAGAAGCACCTTGGAAAGAAACAGAACTTTCAGATACAAATCATAAGATACTTTCATTTCCTTGCTCTTTGATTCTTGATCTGGAAAACGGTCAAGAGTTAGAAGCATTATATAGGGGAAAAATAAAACATAAAAACCTCCACACATGCAGTGCAATGTTCTCTTGAAAGTTCTTTTCTTTGATTTTTTTTTTCCCATTTTAAGGATTGCACAATGGACATATGGACATTCACCATAAGCATATTGAAAGATAACAGTTGACAAGATAAATCTAAGAAGGTTTGCTAAAAACTTGAAATAATGAACCGCATAGCTCCAAAATAGCAAGCAATTTTCAAAACAGCCCAATAGCTCATTCACAAAACTAGATTCAAGACACTTCTATATAGTATGACATGTCCTTAACATGAGTAAATCTATGTTTTTTTTCATGCGTAAAGATGAATAAATATAAGTGAACGCGACAAGCTGCAAATAGTCTCACAATTCGCAAGTTCCTTCTCCTTGGCAGCTGCTAACCTCCTTAGTTTTGCAGCTTGTGCAAATGTGGATGGCCTGTGATCAACCAAGGAGCAAATCATAGAGTTATATACAATGGATACCAGACAAGCCTAAATTTAGGAATAATAAATAACAAATGCAGGATGCATAGTCAGATACCAGTAATTGCTAAAAAACACTATATGAAATGTTTTATCAAGTTAGTTGTTAAAACTCTTATTGAAATGGTTAGCTTTAGCGTTCTCTTTTTGCCTGAAAAAAAACTTCAAGCATATGCTCTTTCATTTTGGGTCTTATATGTTCTAATTCGTCGGTACTTCAAAGCATAAAAATGTTCATAATGATATTTTATCAAGAGATTTAGCTGGTAAGGTGGGTGAATAGACTTCACATAAACCTCTAGAACCACTCACTGCGACAAGGAGCTCGCCTCTTTCAAGAGTTGCTTTATCTCTCCACGCAACTGGATTGAGACAGCACTCTTGGATCCTCTCTGAAAATAAACCACATGAAAAAAATCAACAAATCATTTAAGAACGGGAAACTTAACTAGAAATTGAATTTCATGGGCCACTGACAACCACAGGAAAATATATTCCGAATGTCCAGAATAGGAGTAATTACTTGGTTCTGGCACAACAGACAATCATTGCATGGAGAGATAGGAAAATTTGAACTCCAAAATGTTGACTTGGAATCTGATTCCTTACTGGTTGTGAATTGGCTAAACTTCAAAAGGGGCTTATATTTGTCTATTCTGGATGTTTGGGAGGACATAATAAGTTTCATGGCATTCTTTTCTATTTGGGTTTACCATGTATTTAGAGAAGTCAATGGTATTGCTGATTTTTTTGGCAAAAGAGGAGCTAGGGGAGCATCATTGCATTATTTTGATCCCTGCAAAGTTCCAAATGAAGTGAAGGTTTTCTTTAGGCGTGAGAAAGTTGGGTGCTGCTACTTGAGATATAAACAATAATATGTTGCTATGATGTTCTGTTGTATACTTGTTTCTTACAGGTTGATACTGCTCTAGTTTTATTTAGATTTTTTTTTTTTTTAAATCTTTTAAGATTCATTTTTGGATGTTTTGTACCAAGCTTATTTGTAACCACAGTATTTTTCCGTCACAAGAGAGGAATTATCAATAAAATTAGGTACTGTCAACGTTCTGTGCTCGGCGAAAGAGAAAAAAAACAGAGCATGAAGATGAAGACTTAGAAGAAAATTGTACTGATAAATTCTGTAAAAGTGTCTATTTCTATGCTGTACAGTAACCAATTTATAGAAAGAATTGACTACGCTATAAAAGAATTATTGTACTTAAATGCCCCTAAATAACTATACATATTGCAGACTGCTTATTTGGCAATTTGTTGGGAACTCTGTTGCATGCTTCCTGATTCTTCAAGATGTGCATGAGGCAATGTGGCAGTTGGTGTAGTATTCGGTAATATCCCCCTGCAAGATGAAGAATGGATATTTTCTTTTTCCATCTTGGATAACAGAAATAAAAACTGGGAGGAAGGAAGTGCCTTAGTGAAGACATCTGCAAGCTGAAAGGAGGATTGAATGTGACGAGCAAATGAAACCAGCTTGGATCTTGTCGCGGATAAGGTGGCAATTCATTTCGATATGTTTTGTGCGCTCGTGGAATACTGAATTCACAGCAATATGGAGAGCGGCTTGATTATCGCAATACAAGTCAATTGGTAGGCAGATGAAGAGGTGCAAATCTTTGAGAATGTAGGACAGCCACTGCAATTCACAAGAAGCTGTTGCCATGGCTCTATACTCGGCCTTAGTTGAGGAACGAGAGATGACAGCTTGTTTCTTGGATCGCCACAAGATAAGAGAAGTGCCAAGGAAGATGCAAAAACCTGTGATTGAGCAACGAGAATCAGGGCAGACAAGAATCAGGGTATGAGGCCCAATCTGAATCAAAGTAGGTGCGGAGAATTAGTGAGGAAGTGGAGGGGAAGAGAAAGCCTTGTCCAGGTGCGTTTTTTATGTAGCGGAGAACCTGTTGAGCGGCATGAAGATGAGTCGATGTGGGGGCTGTCATGAATTGACTTAATCTTCTTACAGAGTAATTGAGATCGGGTTGAGTGATTGTGAGGTAGAGTAATTGACCAATGAGTCTCTGATAAGGAAGAGGGTCCGGGAGAGGCTGTCCATCATCTTTGCTAAGTTTCAGATTTTGTTCCATTGGCAGTTTGAGAGGATGAGTGCCAAGAGAACCAGCGTCGGCCAATATATCTAGAGCATATTTACGTTGTCATAAAGAAATGCCCCTTGAAGAACGAGCGACCTCAATGCCAAGAAAGTATTAGAAATCCCCAAGACATTTGATTCGGAAGTGATCGTTGAGGAAGCGTTGAAGGACAGCAATGGACTCTAAAGTGAGAGCTGGCAACTATGATGTCGTCAACGTACACAATGAGAGTGCAGTGAAGGAACCATTGGCCATGTGAGTGAAGAGGCTATAATCCGCCTTGGATTGCTAAAAACCAAAACTAAGCAAGGCATTAGAAAATTTAGAATACCATTGTCTCGAGGCTTATTTCAAGCCATAGAGACTTTTACTAAGCCAGCAAACATGAGATGAAGGACCGTTTGAAAAGCCAGGAGGTTTGCGCATGAAAACTTCCTCTTCTAAATCCCCATGGAGGAAGGCATTTTGAACATCAAATTGCTTGATGAACCAGCCTTGAATGGAAGCAGCGGCTAATAAGGTTCGAACAGTCACTAATTTGGCCACGGGTAAGAAAGTTTTAGTGTAGTTGAGTCCTTCTTGTTGTGTGAAACCCTTGGCGACCAACCGTGCCTTGTAGCGTTCTATACTCCCATCAGAGTGATGTTTGATTTTATTTTTTATTTTTTTGATCGGTGAGTGATGTTTGATTTTATATACCCACTTGCAGTCAATAGCACGTTTAGCAGGTGGCAATTCGACCATAGTCCAAGTATTGTTGAGCTCCAGAGCAGAAATTTCAGATTGCATAGCCTCACACCAATTAGGATTTTTAATAGCTTCACCATATGAAGTTGGTTCAATAGAGGAAGTAATAGTAGAGGCAAAGGCATAATAAGAGGAGACAATTTATGGAAAGGAAGAGTGGAAGAGAGGGGAAAAGCTTTACCTGAAGAGCAGGGTATTTCCGCGGACAAAGATGAGGAAGAGGCAGTAGGACCACGGGTAACCTGCAAGGGAGAAGAAATCATGGTTTGGGAAGTAGGTGGAGTGATGAGAGTGGGACAAACATAATTGTTGAGGTGTGTAGGAGGATGATGTGGTCAGGTTGAGCGTTGAGGTGGGAAAGGAGAAGTGGGTGAGGGCGCTATTGTGGAATGTAAAGGTGGAGGTGATGATGTTTGTGTTTCAGTAGAAGGAAAGGTAGATTTGGTGATGGGGGAAGGATTATAGTCAGGGTCTGGTAGGTTAAGATAAGAAGTGATTTGGGGAGGTGAAGTGGGAAGAAGAGAAAGAGTATGGAAGGGGAAAAGGGACTCATGAAAAATAACATTACGGGAAACAAAAATTTGGTGAGCGTCAAGGTCAAGTAACTTATACCCTTTGATGCCAAATGGGTATCCGAGAAACACACATCGCATACTGCAAGGGTCAAATTTGTGGCAGTGTTGTGAAATAGTGGAAGCAAAGGCAAGACAACCAAAGACCCAAAGGTGGGAGTATGAAGGAGGTTTGTTGAAAAGTATCTCGTAGGGAGCCTTGTTTTGGAGGAGAGGGGTGGGGATTTGATTAATTAGATAGGTGGCAATAAGTACACAATTTGACCAAAAGTACAAAGGGATACTAGATTGGAATCGAAGAGCACGAGCAACCTGAAGAAGGTGGCGATGCTTGCGCTCAACTAAGCCATTTTGCTGGGGTGTTTCTACACAAGATTTTTGGTGAATAATGCCCTAGTCAGAGTAAAATTCAGTCATGGAAAATTCTAGGCCATTGTCACTACGCAATATTTTCACTCGTGAATTAAATTGATTGGCGACCAAGTGACAAAAGGACTTGATACAAGAGTGTGCATCAGACTTCCTTTTCAAGAGATAAATCCAAGTGCAGTGTGAGAGGTCATTAACAACGGTAAGAAAAAAGCGACTACCATCATGAGCTATAATGGAGTGTGCCCCCCATAAATCACAATGTATAATCTCAAAACAAGCAGTTGTATTATGAGTGCTAGAAGCAAAAGGCAAGCGGGTTTGTTTGGCAAGAGGACAAACTAAGCAAGGTAACATAGTCTTTGTATTCATTTGAGTAATTACATAAGAATCATGTATGAGTTGCATTCGAGAATGAGAGGGATGGCCCAACCGACAGTGCCATAAATCAAAAACACTGTCAAAGGGTTGTACAGAAGCAAAAATAAAATTTTGCAAATGAAAATTTTGAGACTGTAGTAACTAAAGCTGGAGGAGAGACTGGGTCTTAGAGGAGGTGGTAAAGCCCATGTGTCATGCTATCCTTCCCAATCATTGTGCAGGGAGAAAGGCCCTGTATGAAACATGAATTAGAAAGAAAAATGAGGCAACAATTAAGCTGGTGTGCAATTTTACAAGCTGATAATAAATTAAATGTAAAGGAAGACACAGAAAGGATATTATGGAGGAGAATAGTTATTGTAACTTGCATTGTACCAATGTAAGTGACAGGAGCTAGTTCTCCATTAGGAAGCTTAACAGAGTATAAAGTTGTTACAGTGATGGTGGTGAAAAGGGAGGGGCCACATATCATGTGATCAGTAGCCCCCGTGTTGATGATCCAAGAAGTGAAAATATTAGAAGAAGTAGATAAACAAACGGAGTTACCACAAGCGGAGTGAGGGTGGTTAGAGATAACAGTCTGGAGTTGATTCGCTGATGGTGAAGAATTAGGATTCTTGTAGTGCAACAAGGCTATGAGATCTTGATATTGCTCCTTAGTCAACAAAACATTTGGATCAGAATGGTCTTCAGAATCAGAGGAACCAAATGACACGACATTTCCTTGTGGTTTATGAAGTTTGTGGCCTGGAGGATAGCTATGGAGCTTGTAGCAACGCTCCATAGTGTGACCAGTCATCTCACAATGAGTGCAAACCGGAGCTACAACATTCCCAGATTTAAAACAAGTGGCCAAAGTGTGACCTGTAATCTTGCAGTGTGTACAATAGGGCTTATCCCTTTTTCCAGAATTATGGGAGGGTGTAGAGGGGAGTTTCCGAGCTGCTAGAGCAAGGGAATCTGGGTTGGGAGATGAAGAAGTAAGCAACCGATGGCGTTCTTGTTGCTGGATGTAGGAGAACACTTTGTAGACTGGAGGTAAAGGGTCAATGAGCATTATCTGGTCACGTACATTGTAGTAGGAATCATTGAGACCCATGAGGAATTGAATCACACAATCTCTTTGGTAGCAGTCAAAAAGAGTTTTCGTTGAGCCACAAGAACAAACAAGTAGTGGATCATGAATGGATAATTCATCCCAAAGAGATTTGAGTTTACCATAATAGCTATTCGCGGTATCATCATCCTGGGATAAATTGGCTAGCGTCTTCCTGAGTTCATAGATGCGAGGTCCATTTTGTGGGGAAAAAGGCTCCTGTAATTCAGTCCATATTTCATGGGCATCATCGACAAAAGCAATTGAAGGGCGTAGGGGAAGGCTAATGAAATTTTGAATCCAAGATACAACCATGTCGTTACATCTTTCCTAGAGGTCGAAAAGAGGCTCATCAGTAGTGGATGGTTTGGTGAGGGTTCCATTTAGGAATCCTAGTTTGTTCTTGGCTCAAAGAGCACATTGGATTGAATGGGACCAAGTGGAGTAATTTTCGGCATGGAGAAGGTCTATGACTAGCACCGTTCCTGGGTTATCAGAGGTTTCAAGTTTGTAAGGATTGGTTGGGTCAGCAAGATTTGTGTATTTGGGGGTGGAAGGATCATCAGCAGCCATTTTCACTGCTCTGATACCATGTCAGAGTTAGCAAAAATGGTGTTGGCAAGGTATGTGCTTGGCAAAAGAGAAAAGAAACAGAGCATGAAGATGAAGACTCAAAAGAAAATTGTATCGATAAATTCTGTAAAAGTGTTTATTTCTTTGCTGTACAGTAACCAATTTATAGAAATAATTGACTACGCTATACAAGAATTATTGTACTTAAATGCCCCTAAATAACTATACATATTGCAGACTGCTTA
Source organism: Carya cathayensis (assembly GCA_011037825.1). Lineage (NCBI taxonomy): Eukaryota > Viridiplantae > Streptophyta > Magnoliopsida > Fagales > Juglandaceae > Carya > Carya cathayensis. The sequence continues at coordinate 135,894 of QGSO01000391.1, read as the reverse complement.
TTTGGCAATTTGTTGAGAACTCTGTTGCATGCTTCCTGATTCTTCTAGCTGTGCATGAGGCGATGTGGCAGTTGGTGTAGTATTCGGCAATATCCTAAAAAAGTTTAGTTTTTGTATTGTCTTTTGAAAAAGAAAAAAGAAAAACAATGCAAGGGGAGCGAGCAGAGCAAAATCTTTCCCCGGGAAGAACGGCATGCAATTAAAGCAGTCAAGACTTAAGAGCCATTATATACACCCATACATATACGAGCGCATTGAGCTGCTAAATTGAAGATGAGATTCATTTAAGCTTTTTTGTAAAGAGTAGATTTTTGTTCAAGGAAAATTCTCAATGTGATGTAAATCAACCATTTGTTTTCTTTATAAGTCCAATCTATCCAGATTCTTGTGAGCAATAATAAAATACATCTCTAATCGCAACCATCATCCAACTCATGGAAATATTAGTACTACAAAAATATAGAAAATCGGTTGAAACCTTAATTAAATTAGAGAGAAGCTGAATCGAGAAAAATAAATCAAATTTTAAATAAAGCTAGAAGAAGCCGAATGTACATTTTTTTTAAAGTGCTCAAGCCATCTGGAGAGGAACTGGAAGCCGATAACAATCGTGAAGATCAGAGGAGCTGCAAGCGAGCCTCGATGTCCTAGGGTTTCTTCTCCTCCCATCTCTCTCTCTGATCTTGGTCGCTTCGTACGCCTCGATGTAGGAAAGACGGACGAGGATATTGTGGTTAATGGCTGGGCCGTAACAACGTTAACGAGCCCGGTCCGATCATCTCCTGCGCCTATTTTTTGGGGTTAATGCATAAGCTTGCCTTTTTTTTTTTTCTATTTTTCTCCCTCTCTCTCTCAAATTTTTTTATTTGAAAGTTAAAAATTCTCATCTCAAATTTAAAATTTCTATGTCATCATTATAATTTTTCTAAATTTTTATATAAAATATAATAAATAATTTAACTTTTTCTAAACTTTTTTAAATCTCAAAATAATAATAATATTAAAATATAATATTTTAATATTTTATCTTAAAACTATGGTGTAAAAAAAAACCCATAAACCGGTAAACCAGACCAAACTGGTGGCATCGGTCCGGTCCCGAGGTTGGTTCGGTCCAGCGGTTTTAGTTTTCTTAAAACCGGTCAAAATCGGTCTGATTTCAATTTTTCATTTTATAAAACCGAACCGGACCGGACCGGGCCGATTTATATATATTTTTTAATTTTTTATATTGTATATAATATTTATATATAATATATAACTATATATAAAATAGTTTTGTATTATATGGTAAATTACTAATTAATATAATATTAAATTTTAAAATCTTATATCATTTTGCTTATTGTATTAATAGTTATATTAATACTATATCACTATATATTATAATATATCATTATATTATATATTATAATATATCATTATAGTCTATAATACAATTATAATATATATTATAATATACTACAATATATTATCATTATAGTATTATTTATTATATAATATATAATATAGTACATTAAAACCGGTAAAACCAGAGTATCGGTTTAAGAGGGTAACTGGTGCGTAATCTATTTTAAAAAATGCAAAACCGGTATATACCGGTTCGGTCTTAATTTTTGTCCAAAACTGGACCAAACCGAACCGGTTACACCCCTACTTAAAATTCAAAATTTTGATTTCAAAATTCTCTATTACCAAACCGAACCAAGTACCAAATTGGTAATTATGCCGTGAGAATCGCTGCCTCCAGATTTTATAAAATAAATTTTACAAATTAAAATGATTTAATGTTATATATTATATTTATTTTGTAATAAAAATAATTTTATAATCAACTTATAATATAAATTATGTTAATTTATAAAATTATTTTTGTAGGATCTGGCTTAACTAAAGCATTTCTAAATTCTTATGGCATTTAGAAATGCTTTAACACACATGGATTTAAAATAAATTTATAAATTAATATACATTAGATTTTAATTTGTAAAATTATTTTTTATTTAAAGTAGATATAACTTACTCGGGATGCTTTGAAATCCGCTCTCTCTCCAAATGAGTATCTCTCACCTCTCTGTAGTCCCTTCCAAAGACCTTGCCTTACCTTCCTTTTACCTTCATCTCTTCCTTACCTAAATCATCTCCCACAAATCCCACAAACCCATACGCTAACCCAATCAACCTTCTCTATCTAGTCCATCATTTCCATCTATCATGAAGCAAGACACATCATATATTAATCTCATTATATCACAAATGGAAGCTCTTACATGGGACGACATTACTCTTGAGCCAGCCATAGAAGAAGCCAAAATAGTCTCAAATCATGCCCTTATATATAAACTAATCTAATCAAAACCCCTAAACAAACACACATTCCACACCACCATAAAGGCAGTTTGGAGTTTTATCCTATGGCTCATCACAGGAGATCTAGGTACCAACACCTTCCTATTTACCTTCCCTACCTCTTAGGACAAATACAAAGTTTTTAATCAAAAGCCCTGAAATTTTGAAAGTTAATATATGATCCTTTAAGAATGGCAACCAAGTTTTCCAGTCTAAATGAAATAAACCTCAGGTACTTGACATTTTGGGTGCAAATTCACAGTTTGACTCTGGAAATGATGACGTGGAGAAATGCAAATAAAATTGGTAAAGTAATGGGAAACTTGCTAGAAATTGATCCCATAACAACCTCTATCATTACCATCAGAAGGTTTCTGAGGATAAGAGTTAAGATAGACACTATAAATCCCTAATAGCTTTTCTTTACCACGGCTCCACAGCAACCCAACAAAAATTTCCAGTAAGTATGAAAGACTCTTTGAGTTTTGCTACATGTGTGGATGCCTAGGTCACGTTCATCAATCATGCCCCATCAATCTTGAAAATGTTGTTGAGCTCCCATATGGACAATCGTTGAGAGTAGAAGGTCAAGAGTAAAGAAAAAGCACAAGACTTGAAAAATCAATGGTGATACCTGCTAAACTAGAACCACAATTATTTGAAAGTCAAGCATCACTTCATCCCATTAGGATCAAAGAACCATTACACCAAGAAAACCCTACCAAAGCAAGTTTTGCAACTGGTGAACAACCCTTAACTCAAGTTATATCCAAAGGTAAAGGAAAGATTTTCCTTGAGCCCAACGAAGAAAAAAAAACTTGCCCTTTAAACCCTTCATTGGCAGTAGTAGTTCCACCGCTAGAAATACTCCTGTTCATCTTCTCCCAGAAAATTAGCCATGCAAAACTACAGAAATCCTATGCAGATCATCGTGTCCATGTGGCGAAAATCTAACGTACCAAACATTCAACCCAGTTGTTTTTAATGAGAGCCGAAATCTTGAGACAACAAATTAAACTGCTACCCTCCAATAAAAAAGTAGCCATCCCACAGAGTCAAATCAATATATCCTTCTCAGCAAACTATCCAACCCCCTTTGCATAAGTGGTTTTGACTGACACCCACAAATTAGGAAAAAACATTGAAGCTTTACAACCACTTTTCCAAACTGAGACTCCTCATTGAAATCCCCACATTAGTTTTCAAGGCTACAATCAAAAGATAGAAATACCCCCACCAGTCAAACTTGAATCATCTGTCTTTAAACAGATAATAGCCCAATTTCAAAACATCTCAGGCCCAATACACAACTAACCCAACAAAGCCTAACAAAAACTCAAGCCCTCAATCATAAAATCTCACTTTTTGTTAGCCCATCCGAAAAAGCCTGTATAGCTTTCAACCTATACCCCCAAGAAAACAACCCAACCCAGACTTAAAACTACTTAGTCAGCCCACACAAAAACCCTTATCCAAAAACAACAAGCCCAGATTTCTTAGCTGATACACAAAATCACCAACAGAAACACATCTCACGAAGAAGGAGAAGTGCTACTCTCTTAGAATTAGAGCAAAACCCAACCCCACAGAAAAGTGTTTTCTAAGTTCTATAATCACAATGGCTCCCATCGAAGAGGAAGAAAGCTTTAGAGATTGCACATCAAAAGAGAGCAAATTAGGAATTCAACAAGAGAAATCTCAAGGCATACACAAAATGCTTATCTAGTCAAGGCTATTGTGAAGAACAAGGGAGCTACCATGCATACTATGAAGAACAATAGATTTAATCCCTACAAAAAGCCAATAGAAGATTAATCGGGTAACAACTCTCAGTCCTCACCTACAAATCTGTTTCCCTCTAATCTAATGACCGACGTGGTAGGGTTTAAACTACCACCATCTTATCCATGATACTTTTGACATGGAATTGCTGATGTATAGGCCGACCTCGAGCAATTACAAACCTTAGGGCCTACGTCAAGAATCACAATCTTGATGCAATTTTCATCTCTGAAATCCTTATGATGCATGTAAATACTGCTACTGTTGTGAATATGCCAGGGTTTTCCTATTTTGTACATTTTCCCCTAACTGAACATTCTTAAGCCTCTAACTGAAGCTTATCCTAGTCCTATGTTAGCAATAGACGATTTCAACTCAGTCCTTAATCAATCTAAAAAAATTGGGGGCAGACCTGTTGTTAATTCATCAACTCCAAAAGGGCTGCATCTTTTCATGGAAAAACATGGGTTGATAGACTTGGGGTTTTCAGGTCCTAATTTTACTTGGTCCAATAATAGGCATTCCTTATAACATCAAAGAAAGGCTTGATAGAGGAGTCATGAACCTTCAATGGAAAAACTGCTAGTTAGGATGTATGCACGGGTACCCCTGCATACATCCTAACTAGGAAACTAAAAGCCACAAAAACTGCTTCAAAACAGTGGAATGCTAATAGCTTTGGTCACATTTAGTCTGACATAAAAAGACTCAACAATTCACTAATTGAAATCAAAACTCAGCAACCAACTCCTAACTCCATCTTGTTGGAAGATAATCTTAAGGAAAACCTTGAAGAACTTTTAAGAAGGGAGGAATCCATTTGGCACCAGAAATCTAGGGTCACTTGGCTAACCTTCATTGATCTCAATACTAAAATCTTTCATGCTTCCACTTCTATAAGAAGAATAAATAATAGTATTGATTGTCTAAAAATAGGATCGAGACAATGGACATCAGATCCTACCACCATTAAACAAAAGTTTCAGGATCATTTTTTAAAAAAAATCACATCTTCCAATCCTGAAATCTCTAAAAATCTTGCAACTCTTTTTCCTAATAAGATAACAAGCTCTAACAATAACCTTCTCTGTCAAATTCCTTTAGAGGAAGATATTTTGAGTACCATTGGGCAAACACCTTCTACAAAAGCCCTAGGTCCTAATCAAAGTTTTGAATACCGTTTCGGTAGCCGTTTTGATCGAGGCATTGGAACGAAATATTTCGATACCGGTACTATTTCGATGTACTGTTTTGGAATAGTTTATATAGATAAATTAATTATATATAAACTATATTACAAAATAACGATAATATAAGGAGAAACTCAATAATATATTTCTCAATACAAATTACCAATAATTTTAATAGAATCAATTCAATCAACTACCAATTTACAATCAACTACTAAGTTACAACTACCAATCAAACATACTTTTAATGACTCATATAGCATTTTAATTTTTAATGACCCATATGGATTTTAAAATGTGAATGTTGTTGTATTGGAGAGGGACCTGCAAATGCTTTTTCTATCGTCAGTAGAGAGATGCTTCGTAATATGATAATATCCCAGAACAATAGTTTGATGGCTGTACTAATGCATTGTAATTTTGAATGAACGAGAAGCAGATGTTGATGATTAAAAAAAATTTGAAAAAATCAAAAGTAGGAGAGAGAGAGAGAGAGAGAGAGTGTGTGTGTGTGTGTGTGAGTGAGTGAGAGAGTGGTTGTTAGTTTTACGGAAATAAAAAAAAGGCAAAAGCCTCCCATTTTGGTTTTGAAAAGATTAAAAACTGAAAAAGTCACTCCTTTTGAGTTCACGTTTACGAAAACACCATTGTCAACAAGTTTATTTACCAAATTGTCATACCACTGATTCATGTTAACTGGGTTTTAAATATCGTCCGAAATTTATATACCAGTCGAAATACCAGAAACCGCCTGGTATTTGACCCGGTACGAAACGTAACATTCTCTCATGCCAGTTATTGTGCTTGCACGGTAAATATAGAAAATTCTAGCCGATACAATATGATTTTCAAAACTTTGGTCCTGATGGCTTCACTAGCCTTTTTTGCAAATTCTATTGGGATGTAATCAAAGAGAATATTTTTGTTGCCATCAATAACTTCTTTACTCAAGGCAGAGTACTAAAGGAATGGAATCATACCAACATTGTTCTTATTCTTAAGACTGATGATCCCAATGCTATCCATCAGTTCCGGCCTATTCGCCTCTCTAATGTCTATTCTAAGATCATTGCAAAAATTCTTGCTAGTAGGCTAAAACAATTCTTTCAAGTATTATTTGCCCTTATCAAACAACTTTTTTTCCTGGTAGATTAATACAAGAAAACATAATCCTAGCCCAAGAAATCTTTTATTTTTTGAAAAAAAAAAGAGAGATAAGAAATGACTAATGACCATAACAAATTGATATGGAAAAGGCTTTTGATAATATGGAATGTCCTTCCTTCTCTCTATTTTCAATCATCCAGGGTTCAACCAAACTTCAATTAATTGGATTAAAGAATGCATTTCTATTTTAACCTATTCCATCATCATTAATGGATCTCTTGTTGGTTTCTTTTATCCATCTTGTGGTATAAGATAAGGAGACCCCTTGGCCCATTTTCCCTTTATTATTGGCACTGAAGTGATTTCAAGATTGATCCTTAGAGAAAAAATAAACAATACAATAGAAGGAATCAATTTTTCAAGAAGAAGACCCTCTCTTTCTCATCTCATTTTTGCTGATGACCCCATCCTCTTTGGGATAACCTTTTCTCAAAATGCCCAAGCTTTTGCCCAATGCCTTGCCACCTACACCACCTACACTTCCTGGTCTGGCCAGAAAATAAATTTTGAAAGTCTTCCATCCATTTTAGCAGGAACACCTCAAACAGCACCATAAAAGAATTTTTGAACTTTAAAATCTTTCCTCATAAACTTAGATATCTAGGACTCCCTCTCTACATTGGTGTTGCAAAGAAAAATTTGTTCCATGTGATTAAGGAAAAAAAATTCAAAATAGATTGCAAGATTTGAAAGCAAAAATCCTATCTCAGGCAAGAAAAACTACACTGATCAGATCAGTGGTCAGTTCAATTCCCTTTTACATCATGTCCACCATTTGGATGCCAATCACAATCACAAAACAATTGAAAATTTCCTTTCGCAGATTCTAGTGGGGTATTGATAATCACAACACTTATAAATTCACCCTAAAATCATAAAAATCGATTTGCTTGCCTAAATCATTAGGTGGTCTGGGTCTCAAAAAACTCTCATTGTTCAACAAAGCTCACATCTCAAAGTTTTCATGCTCTCTTTTTAATAACTCAAATAGTCTTTGGAAAAACTTTCTAACGATCAAATATTGAAGAATACATCTTTCCTTGAAGTAAGTGGTAAATCTACTGATTCCTGGTTTTGGAAAGGCCTCCTAAAGCAAAGAGGTTTTGTTAGGGATAGTTTTTGTTTTCAAATCAATAATGGAACTACTACAAGAGTTTGGATTGATCCTTGGTCCTTGGTCTGCATACTCCTAAGCCTCTCTCTAATCCAAACAAACCAAACATTGAGTCTGATATGAAAGTGGGATAGTTAACCCTTGAAGAGCCTAGAAGATGGAACGCCCTTCTTCTTTAAGCTCTCTTTACCCCTGACTCTGTTAATGTCATTCTTAAAATTCATCTCTAATCTTATAACTACTCCTCCATAGGGGATAAGATTAACTGGATACACCACACCTCTAGGAATTTCTCTGTAAAATCAGCCTATGCTGCTCTAATCAATTCTTAAATTTTCCTACAAATGCAATACTCAGTAGATACCTGGAAAAAAACTACGGGAGCTTAAAATTCAAGACAAATTAAAAATTTTCCTTTGGAAGGTCATGCATCACATTCTCCCTACGATATCCATTCTAAAAATATTCCTTCCTTTAGAAAAGGAACAAGTTCTTTGTTCACTGTGCAACTTTGAAGAGGAAATTTTGTCCCACTTATTTTTTAATTGTCATTTCTCTAAAATTCTGTGGAGACAATCTAGATGGCCCATAAATATAATAAACTTTGCTAGTCAGCCTATCTCAAACTAGATCTCAATCATTCTTAATTCATCATCTAGATTAAAAACACCTATTGAGGACATCCATTCTTTTCAACTTTTTGTTGCTCTAGTTATGGATAACCTCTAGTTTCTCATAAATCAAGTAATTCATAATACACCTTGTCCCTCCCCAAATTAGTTTGTGTCAGAAGTTTCGCAAATTTTTACTGAGCACAGCAGAGCATGGTGTATAAAGTCTAGTCAAGAAGAAGTTAAATGGCAACCCCAACCACAAGGTTTCTACTCACTTTCATTTGATGTAGCAGTCAGAAATAATGGAAGCACAATAGCTTCCATATGTAGATCTGATAGGGGAACCCCAGTCTTTGTTCAAACAAACTTCATTCACAATATAAATCCAAATGTTGGAGAAGCAGTAGTTGCACTACTACTAGTTCAAGAGGCATCATGTAGAAGGCTAAAAAAGATCATCATTGAAGGAGATTCCTAACAAGTAGTACAAGCTATTATCAAATCAAAATCACCAACATACTGGGTAATACAAACAATTACAAGAGACATTCAATATCTGCTATGCATCTTTGAAGAATGGAGAGTGAAAAAAATTCATCGATTTCCAAATCGATGTGCACACAACTTAGCGCAATGGGCAACTTTCAACCAAGTGTATGGAAGCATCCCCTTATATGGATTCCCCAATGTATATTAGATTTTTATAATGGCAAGGACCCTCCTTCCAGCAATGTATAATTATGGATACTATCCAACTTTCTGTTGGTTTTAATTTTATAAATGAAACTTGCTTATAAAAAAAAAAAAGATATAACTTATTCATATCAGTTTATTAAATTTATCTTTCAACTTTCTAGATTCTTTGTATATAACACTTACGTTTTAACTATTATTATTATATTTAGAATGAGTTTTGCAATATAAAAGAAGACCGGAAAAAAAGCTAGTGTTCATGTATTGAATAGTGTTACAAAGTAGAAAAATGTCGTGTGGATAATGTTCTATTGGCCTCTAAATACCTAACAACTAATGAATTAGGATTCGTATAAATGAATTTTGAATATATTTTTGTTTTGATTTTTGTAGATTTAGGTAAATAATTAGATAAAGACTAATATTACTCATCATTTTTTTTATCGTTATTCTCTCGTCATTTTATAATGCTGTATTAAATAATTAGAGACTATTTATTATGTTTCACTTATGATCTATTATTTAATGACATATAAAAAAATGTTGAGAAGATGATAATAAAAAAAATGATATGTAAATTTTTTATTTTTTAAAATATAGGTAAATCAAAGGGGCTAATATCGACTAGAATCCCAAATGAAAAAGCTTCCACATAAAAAAAATGGAAACTTATTTTCACAATCTACTCAATTTCATATCAAATGATTGAATAACAAGTAATAAATGATAAATATTTATTTAATATTACATTAAAAATAAGAGAAAATGATGGCTAAAAAAAGAAAAATACTACTCTCACCATTCAAACTTACAACTCGTTGTTATTGTTCGAATTTTTTATTTTATTTTTTTACTTAGTAATTAAGAAAATATTTTTTTAATAATATAGTATTTTTTAAAAAATATTTAAAAATATTAAAAAATTACATATGGAAAATTACAGAGAAAAAGTTAAATAAAAATATTATAAAATTAAAATATTATTATAATATTATTTTTTTAATATTATTTTTGTTTTGAGATTTAAAAAAATTGAATTATTTTTTGTGTGTTGTTTGAAACTTTGTGAAAGTTATAATGATTGGATGAAAAAGTTAAAAATTTAAAATTGAAAAATTTGTTTGAATGATATTTGGATGTTGAGATTAAATGAAATGAAACCATCTCACGTCCAAATGGGGCTTTAAACCACACACCTCCACTTAATCAACATGTGATTTATCATTTTTGCCATTTTATTTAATTACACACATATTTAAGCATTAAAATAGAATGACAAAGATGACAAATCACATATTGATTAGGTAGATATGTGTGATGTAAGACTCCCATTTATAATATATATATATATATATATATATATGACAACTTTATTCTAAGACTTGTACACCACATATTATTCATATTGCATAATTTAATTTGTAAGATAAATTTTAATATTTGAATCTTACAAATTAAATTATGTTATGTGAATGGTTTATGATATAAAAGCTTTAGAATATCAATACACTTATATATATATATATAAATTATTACTAGATACAATCTTAATATATGCAAGTCTCGTATATTCCTTGTAAAAAAGTGGGTAAGTTTGAGATTCACACATCAAATTCAATTTTTTTTTCCCTAAAGGTATGTCCAAGACTTGCATGAAAATTTCAATTATGTAATTAATTGATTGGAGCTGGATGGTTAATTGCTTAGGGCAGAATTATTGGTTGTTGAAATACTTCTTCAATGAAAGATGTCTTAGGTACAAATGAATTATACAAAAATAAATTTATAAATTGATTTAATTTGATATGATATATTAGATTGAAAAGTTATTTTTATCGTAAAATAAATCTAACGGATTATATAAAATCACGTCAGTTTTTAAATGTATTTTAATAATTCTTTGTGTATAGAGAACACTTCTCTTCTTCAAATTGACCGATGCTTTTCATAAATTCAGTTATGCTTTCTCTATACAATTAGGATTGTTGAGGTGTTTATGTTTAAATCTGATTGTTAATCTTATTAGTGTGATTCTATATTGTGGTATTGCTATTGAGTATATTATTGTCTTTGAATTTAAGTCTAATAAGATAGGAATCCGTGCTTTCAAAAGAAGAATAGTGTTCATGAATTATATTTGAACAAATTGGATATAAAGATATATTTTTTGATTAAAGAGTCTAGTCCTTTGATCTTTAATTGAGTATCTAATGAATCTGCTATGAATAGAATTATCAAATTCAAGTAAGGGATTTCGATGCTTCGCTGCTATTAATTCTGGTCAAACATTTTCATTATTACGTTTTGATTCTTCGGTTTATTTCTTTTAAAAAATGATTCGTCTTGCATTGCTACTTTGATTTTTATCTCATAATTTTTTAATCTCTTTTAGTGTTTCTACCATCTCTTTGTGGAATCGACATCCCAATCTGTATTGCAACAACCGTGTTATTCTTTAGGTATAATTACTTAATGTTGCTATCTTGAATGATAATACATATGATGTACATTCTTTTTTTATTATTTTTTGACTTCATGTAACAGTTAGAACATATTTTGTATATAAAGTATAAAACTTGTGTATGTAACGAATTCGAATGATGGGCTGATGACTAATAAAAAAACATTCTTTAGAAATTCTTACAAATTTGTATTGTATTCTGAAGCAAGTTGCCGGAAACTCAAACCAATTCACGGAAGAGTAGTTCTATATGTAAGCACACGGCGCACCAATATGCGGACGAATGCTCACGTGGCATGTTAAAAAAAGGAAAAAAAAAAAGACGGAAAACAAGAAAAAGAGGGAAACTAGGCTTCCTTCAGAAGCTTTCTCATTTCGTCCCATCCAGACCATGCGAGACGTTCTTCCTCGACCATCCACGTACGTTTTTCGGTGAATCTTCTCCACCATTTTTAGTGTAACCACCAACCCTCTCATCAGTTAACATTTATTTTCATCTATCTCTCACTTTCTCTATTTTGATCCTCAAGTCGTCTCTGTTTTTTTGACAGGTTCCTCAAATGGTCTCTGTTCCGGTCCATTTTATACCATTAGAGTACATGGTAGTCCTTCTCACCTAGCATTCGACTTTCACATGTAAAAATGTGCTTCCCGAAAAGGTATTTTTTGTTTTATTGTTTATTTGAAAACAAGCATTTAACTTTTCACCATTTTTTTACTCTGGTTGTTCTTGTGGTGTTTTCCTTTACCTTACAAAGTGTTATTTATTTTGGTTTACAACCAAACTGATTTGTATATAGTTGCTGATTGAGGAAACCAGTAGAAGAAGGGAGGGTTGAAGGCTGCATTGGTTGGTTTTATGAAAACAGGGGAGATTGAGGCGAGAGTGAGGGTCGGAGGCTTGTTGGAATAGAAGGTAATTTTTCCTGCTTTCATAGGGATTATACAGTTTATAATAGGTGATTAGTTAAGTAGAAAGTAGTGAAATAATCGGTCCTCATAGATTAAAGAAACATTACAGAAGTGTTATACATGGTCTTAGGAGCATTATTAGCAACCAACATGCTGCATTTCGGATAATGTTGTTAGAATTTATTCTCATGTGTAGGCAAAACTTGTTTTGGTGCTTCAGAACGTGAAAAGAGGAATTCACGTTGAGTTTATGCATAAAGTAGTGAATAAATTCACATTGGTCGTAAACATAAATTTTTCCTCTCATTTCTGTTGTACTGTTTTTTTTTTCTATGTTTTATTTGTGCTTGATCTCTGTCTCTGTCCGAATCCATGTGGTATGTTTGAGTGTGTGATCACGTAGAGGAAGATAGTCTTCAGGAGTAGTTTCTAGTTTTGGTGTTTTCATGCTTTGAAATTCCTAGCTAAAAATAGGTAAATGTTTGGTTTGAATCAGAGTTCATGTGTCTCTGATCCGTGCTACGGTCCTTGGAAGTCTCTGTGATTATATTGGCTGCTATGCTTGTGGTTGTTGTTTCTTTCATGCTTTTAATTATTGCTATTTTTTATTTTTTCGAAATATTTCTCCTCTTTTAATAAACATTTTGCTGGACATAATTAGGGCTGAAAGTCGAACGGTCCGGACCGAATGAGTCCGGTCCGGTCCCGGTCCAATTTTTAAGGGACCGAATGTATTCGGTCCGATCCCGGTCCTGCGGTTTTTCACCCCGGACCGGACCGAATGGATTTTTAAAAAAAAAATTTATTATTTATATAATAATTGTATATAATTAATTATATAATTATATATGGTATAAAAAAAATATTAATAGTCTAATATAGATTGTAGTTATACTTATACTAATATAGTTATATAAATCACTATAACTAATACTTCAACAATAGCTATAGTGACCTATACTAATAGTTTACTATTAATACTAATATACTATTATATGATTTATATAGTTATACTAATCACTATAATTAATACTATGTATAGCTATATAGTATATTTATCACTATAATTAATATAATTTAATTATCACTATACTTATATTTAATTAATATAATTATCACTATATTATAATTTATATAGTTATACTAATCATTATAGTTAATACTTATATAGTTATACTAAAGCACTGATTCACCACAACTAATATTACTAATATATAGCTATATTAATGGTCTAATACTATTATAATTTATATAATTATACTAATCATAATAAGTTAATAACTAAATCACTAGAAATATAACTATATATATTTAGTATGAATGTATTATTATATTCTTTAATATATAACTATAATATATAGTACTAGTATATATTAATATATTATAAGAGTTATAGTATAAATATAATATATAAATTATAATATACTAAATCACTATAACAGTATAACTAATACTAATATATAGTAATACTAATAGTCTACTATTATATAGTTATACTAATCACTGTAATTAAAACTAATATATAGCTATACAGTATACTTATATAGTTGTACTAATACTATTAGTCTATTATATAGTCTAAGACTCTCAATTCTAATATAGTCTATATAGTTATAACTAATACTAATATTTATATTAATACTAATAATATAGAATACAGTTGTACTAACTAACTGATTCAAGTTCAACATAACTAATATTACTAATATAATATAGTCAAATTGAATTACTAATAGTCTAATACTAATACAATTATATAGTTATACTAATTATAAATTCATAATAACTAAATCATTGTAAGTCTATAACTATATATATTTAGTATCAATGTATTACTATATTCTTTAATATATAACTATTAACTATAATATATAGTACTAGTATAACCGATCAAAAAAAAATATAGTACTAGTATATATATTAATGTATTAACATATTATAAAAGTTATAGTATAAATTATAATATATCATATATTTGTAAATTTATAATAATATTAGTATAGTTAGCTTAATATGTAATATGTTAGTATTAAATCACTATAACTACATAGAGTATTAGTAATAAGAGTATTACTATTATTTAATATAGTATTACATATATTATTACTATCATTACATATATTTATTAGTTATAGTATTAGTACTAGTATAGTTATTAGTACTAATAGAATAATAGTATTAGTTATTAGTATTACATATAGTTACATATATTACTATTAATATTACATATAGTTACATATATAGTTATCACTATTACTATTATTACATATAGTTATTAGTTATAGTATTATTATTAATAGACTAATAGTAGTAGTGTATTACTAATATATATAATAGTATACTATATGTATATATATTAAATATGTCACAATATAATTATATAAGTATTAAACAAAATGTCATTTGATTAAAAAAAAAAAAAGTCATAGGGTGGACCGACCGGACCAGTCCGTAAGAAGTTCGTTCCGATCCAGGGTGGAAAAACCCTGGACCGAATAGGTCCGGTCCAGTCCGTAAAACCTCTCCGGACCGGACCGGACCAGACCGAATTCACCCTTAGACATAATGACTCTTAGATTTATTGTAAGATCATCCCTTCAATTGTTTCTTTGATCCTCACCATCTGATGGAGTGTGTTCATTTTTCAGTTTCAGAATTGCAAGATTAAGGCTTTTGATTTTCTTTAACCTCTGTTTGGACGTGCAAATTAATCTATTAATCTATGTCTTACGGTGTTTGGGTTGCTTAGTTTAGTAACAAGGAACAGTTTGTTTCAAAATATAGTATGCATCTATATAGTAACCCCTTTTTATTTTTATTTAATAAATTGTTTTATTCTTAGAAAAAAAATATAGTATGCATCTATTCATACATACAAGCATTGAACTAGAAGGGCTGGGTTTAATCAAACTATGAAAAAATGACCGTGCTCAATAGTAACGTTGAAGA
Organism: Carya cathayensis; assembly: GCA_011037825.1. Taxonomy (NCBI): domain Eukaryota; kingdom Viridiplantae; phylum Streptophyta; class Magnoliopsida; order Fagales; family Juglandaceae; genus Carya; species Carya cathayensis. The sequence continues at coordinate 120,663 of QGSO01000391.1, read as the reverse complement.
CATAATTTCTTATTATTTAGTTCTGTACTAATATCTATTTTTGCTAGAACTAGCATGCACATAAACTCTACATATGCAATCGTGCATGGTTGTATGTATTAAGTCCTCTTGATAAAAAGTTGCGGCCATATCAATTTAGTTTCAAAATGATAAATTATTCTACTGAAATATATAATATCTATTACTATATACTGCTACCAATGGAAATAGGTAATATAAAGCTAAGCTCCAAATTAATGATAGCATTTTATATAATTTACATAAGCTGATTTTTAATGTATAAAAATATTCTCTAGATGGAGAAAGGGAAGGAGCCTGCATCTTCCTCTACACCTCCTACCGCAGATCCAGCAATAAATCCTTTGTCCCAGGTAGGAATTTATCGCTTTTGTAATATTCAGCTTTTATACCATTATCATTACTGGTTTTGTTCCGTAGTTGTTCCGTAGTTGCCACGAGTACATCTTTGTTTCATAATCATTTTTATTTTATATGTTAGGCGATACCAATACCATTTTATCCGGATTTGTCAAACTATATGCATGGTTTCCATCTACCAATGCCACGTGCGTGGTTACCACCATTTGTAGTTCGTCTTGATGCAAACCCATCTACATGGACTAGTTAGGTGATAACTTCATTTGTTAAGTACAGTGGTTAACAATATCAATGTTTGTAATCAATTTTGTGGGTGTAATTGCAGGGAAATCTACTTCCCCCATTTCACTCATCAGTTTTCTCTCCGAGTGGTGCTCGGTCGACAAGTTCAAGCCACGTGGATGAAATCCAACATATGTCACCCGAGTCTAGTGGAAAAAGTTTGTCTACGCCCTCCATTCATGATACAAATGAACCCAATAATGCTGATCAGTCCGGGGATACTGTTGAAGTCAAAGATGCCGATCAGTCCGGGAGTACAAATACTATGCATACTGAAGGGGCCGATATCGTTGAGGAGCCGAAGTTGGGAATGGTGTTTAAATCTGAAGAGGAGTTACTTTCTTACTATAAACGATATGGGCAACAATCTGGTTTTGGGATTAACAAATAAAGGAGTCATAGGTTTGAGGATGGGAGCATTAGATATATCACATTGGGTTGTGCTCGTAGTGGGAAGGCACGGAACCGTAAGACAAATGTCGCGAGACCGCGTCCGACATCAAAGACAGAATGTAAGGCAAGGATAAATGTGATGTTTGAAAAATGGGTGTTGAAGGTGTCCAGTGTTAACAATTCCCATAATCATGGCTTAAGTCCACAAAAATCGAGGTTCTTTTGCTGCAATAGAGAAGTGAGCTCATCTGTTAAGAGAGTGCTAGATATAAATGATCAGGCTGGGATCAGAATGAACAAGAGTTTTGCCTCTCTTGTTCAAGAAGCGGGTGGGTTTGAGAACTAGCCATTCACTGAAAAAGACTGCCGTAATTACATTGACAAGGCACGAAACCTTCGACTGGGAAAAGGTGGCACTGGAGCCCTCCGTGAGTACTTTACTCGGATGCAATATAAGAATGACGTGTTCTTTTCAGTAATAGATATGGATGATGACGGGCGGTTGAGAAATGTATTTTGGGCGGATACACGAAGTAGGGCAGCCTACAAATATTTTGGAGATGTCGTCACATTCGACCTGACATATTTGACAAATAGATATGGGATGCCGTTTGCACCGTTTGTTGGTGTAAATCACCATGGTCAGTCAATTCTTTTGGGGGCAGGATTAATTTCTAATGAGGATACAGAAACGTTCACATGGTTATTTCAGACTTTGTTGACTTGTATGGATGGTGAAGCTCCCAAGGCTATTATCACAGATCAAGATCGAGCCATGAAAAATGCTATTAGTCTCGTCTTTCCAAACTCCTGACACAGATTTTGCTTATGGCACATATTGAAGAAATTGCCAGAGAAGCTAAGTTCACATGGTGCATACAAAACTAGTTTGAAAAGCCAGTTGCAAAATTGTGTGTATGACTCTCACACGATAGAGGAGTTTGAGGGCTCTTGGCAAGTGTTGATTACGAAGTACAACTTGCAGGAGAATGCGTGGTTGAAGAGTTTATACGCTGAGCGTACGTATTGGGCACTGGTGTTCATGAAAGAAGTTTTTTGGGCTGGAATGAGTACAACCCAACAAAGCGAGAGCATGAATGCATTTTTTGACGGGTATGTTCATGCTAAGACAAACTTAAAAGAGTTTGTTGATCAGTTTGATAATGCATTGAGGAAGAAGATTGAGAGTGAAAGTGAGGCGGACTTCCAGTCATTCAACGTCACAATTCCCGTCGTCTCTCCCTCTCCACTTGAGAAGATTTTTCAAGAGATATACACTTGCAATAAATTTAGAGAAGTTCAGAAAGAATTTATAGGGATGCTTGCAACTCTTCCAGCTCTACATGGTGTAATTGCAACGTACCATGTAGAATGTGAAGTGAATGTTGATGAATTCATGAAGGAGGTGACTCACACAGTGTACTTTAATGAGGCCGAATGCGAAGTGAAGTGTTCATGTGCCTTGTTTGAGATGAGAGGGATATTGTGTAGACATGTATTAGGCATTATGAGAGTTAACAAAGTCCGTTTGGTTCCTGAAAAGTACATACTAGATCAATGGAGGAAAGACATAAAAAGGACATACACTCTTATACCTTCTTCTTATGACTTAGTTGATCAGAGGCCTGAAGTTAGCAGATATTCACGTATCATCAAGAAATGTTATGAAGTAGCCACAAATGCATCGTCATGTGATGAGCACACTGAGGATATGCTAGCTAAACTAGATGCGTTGAATTTAGGCTACCGCACCAACTTGCCGCCCTCGAAGGTTGTAGTGATTCATGCCGACTCAACCACAGATGCGAGTTCTAAGAAAGTGCTGAGTCCTCATGTAGTCAGAGGAAAATGTAGACCTCCATCTTTTAGAAAGAAATCAATGATTGAGAAAGTGAAACCCACGACGAAGAAGGCTAGTCAAAAAGGAAAGCGTAAACAGGTTAACTAAGTGCACTGTTTTGAATATTTTAGCTTTTAAACTTTGTTTTTACGTTGTGATATAACTGGCATATATAAATTGCAATTTATTCATATATATATACCTGGTTTTTTTGCTTTGTAGCCACATGGAATAGAAGACAAAGTTGTTGGAACGTGCAGGAATTTATTTAGCCAAACAGTTGTTGGAACACAACAAAATGTCCCAGTTGAGGTACATTTATGGGTTTTAAAATTAGTGCTTTAATTTTTTTTAGCTAAAAAGGACATATTGAAAAATTCTAGTCTATAGCTTTAATTTGATATAATATTCCGCTTATGTATTGTTAGCCGATACAAAACACAACCGAAGTGTTAGACTTTAGTGCCACCGAGTTTGGGTTTGCAGTGAATCAGACTCAATAAAGTGTAAAGCGTCTTCTTTAACTTGGTGATACTGTGGAAAAACCAACTTGATGAGTGTTTTGATGGGTTGTATTTTTATACTTATATAAAAACTGATATAAGATTTTTGTGGACAGATTTTGCTTGGGATGGATGGAACCCAGCCGGATAGCTTGCGTGAGACTCAGCCGTCACAATGAGAGACTTTTATGGTGCTCATTCTAGTGAGATTGCTTATTACATGGTTATTCATGTAGAATTTTGCTTGGTTACGGAGCTTAGGAAAATTACACGCTTATGGTTTTGTGTAAAAATGTTGTATTTTTAAATCAGAATATTAATCATTCATTCTCAAGAAATCTACTTAGGAGTATACCTTCTTTGGCCTGTTGATGTGGTGGAGTATAACCCAAAGTTGCTATTAAATATTGTCAAGTGTTAGCTAGCGATTAGGCACTACGCCATTTGCTTGTTATTTTTTTGTGTTTTAAATTAAATCAGCTTGTAATTAATTTATGCATTTGATTGAGCTTTTATACATGATTTGGTGCTCTTCATGACAGTTATGTACAAAAATTGACTTTTAGTGCGAAGAACAAGCGGATGGGGAGTCGATCAGCTCCTAAAGCACTCAGGTGATGATGTATTGCAACATTAGTGGAGCAGGAGACTCAAGAAACTGCCATGAAAGATATAACAATCCGGTTTTTGGTTGAGGATGGGTGGTGTATTGCAAAACTAGTGGAGCAAGACTTGCAACAAATCTGTCCATGATGTACATTTTTATATATTTGGGTGGACTTGAGCCGTTGTAAACAGATTTTGTTGGGTGGAAGTTCGCGTGTAATTATTTTTTGATGGGTAGTTTGAGCCGTTGTAATTAGTTTTAGATTAAACGAGAGCATCAACTATTGTATGTTCTCTATGTATTCAGATTTTTCTACTCCGTGTTTTTCATCAGTTAATTATTCAAGTTCCATTTGATACATCAGATTAAACAGATTTGATACATTCGTCTGTTTGTAGACTTCCAGGTTCCAAATTTTACATGATACATTGATATTGTTAAGTTACAAGATATCATCTTTCTTGGCATCAGGCATTTATTACTCAAATTATAAATGGAACCTGCCAAAATTTGCATTGTTTTTACGTTGGATCTCTTGATGATGCTTGAATTCCCGAATTGAGTGCTTGGCAGGATTAACAAAGCGTAAAAAAGGGCAGTTGCAACAATTAAAGGTCTGGTGATGGCTAAAATGCTGCATTCATTTGATAGGTTCCTAGCATATATGTGGTTTTGAATGTAACTAAGATTTAACAACCAATGTAATTATATTTCCCAATTTTGATTAACAACCGGACATGAAGGGTTTGTTTTTATGAACTATTGAGAGTGAAGTTGGCAAGGCAAGCACCTGGACAATTTATGTTGGAAGGAGAACCCAAGATTACATCCACTTTGCATAAATAAGTTTAGCTATACAATCAAGCCTACTCTTCCAAGCCTAGTCCCACAAGTTCCAAAATATTGTACATATATTTCCCACAAAATTGTAGGCATTTGCATAACTACTACTCTAAATGATTCGCAAGTGTTCATATCAGTACACACAATTCCAGCTTAGTGTGTATTTTATCATGATCGTACATAAAACAAATAGATTAATATTAAAATTGCCACACATATACGAATATGTGTGCGTTAACGCCGAACTTCCAACTCCATCTTGACAATTTCCCCCTGTACTTTACGAACCTCTTCCATCCAATGTCGAACTTCTTCCATAGTTTTTCGAACCTCTTCTTGTGTTTTTTGAAACTTCTCTTGTGTTTTCTGAAGCTCATCTTTCTTCCTTAACAGCTCAACTTTGAAATTCACAAGTTCTTGTTCTCTTTCTTGACTGTTATCCGCTCATTTAAAAAAGTTGCAATGTGGTAACCCCTGTATAATCAACCAAACGAGAAGCATATTTTGTCAATATAAATACAAAAAATTTTAGTCAAACCCAAATGCGAGTTAGAGTGAATGTTAATAGATTTGGTACCTTCATATTGCAGTTTGAACACCCAAAGAATGCTCGCCCCATATACTGATTTATTGTGGTGAAGTAAGTTTTTTAACTGGTTGGTTTATCACCAAGTCTCAAGAATGCATTAGATCCAACAAAAACTACTGACAAATCAAGTACAATATTACCAGGGAAGATTTCTAACAAGGGATGCGAAATCGTGCACTATGTATACACTATGTTGCTTGGGATGGTGTTTTTTCTCATTTAATAAAGTTTATCTTTCTCAGAAAAAGTCCTCTTAAAGTTCTATTTGTAATAAATGGCAACATAACTTCTGATTAGGATTCTTCACGTTAAAGTTGTTTTCTTTGTTTTCCTTTTCCTTTTTTGTCCGAGGGTTTTGTTGGATGTTGGGATTTATCATAAACAAATAGTATGTACATTATGAGAGAACATTACTGTTGAGTTGGTACTATATCATTGGTCTTGCTTCAAGTGCAAATGGGAGGACGGGCTGGGTTAGTGTACAAGTCTTTATACCTAATGTTCTTAGATGGTGCCCATTCTCTCTTGTCCCCACCCAAAAGAGAGAAAACTGTGAGTGTGTTATCCCTCCATGCTAAACAAGATGCTTTCAATATAAATTCAAACTGGCATGTATAAAAAGCAAAAGAGACTTTATAGACTTATATAAATGAAAACAAAAAATAAAGTAAGGGGGGCAAGAGATCCCGATGTACATTTTTTTTGGCTCCTAGTAAATCTGGTTGTTCTTCTTAGTTCTGTTGCATAATCACAAATGGCAAATCAGTTTTCCTCTACCATTTGTGTTGCTTATCTTTGTGAATCATTATTTCCTATCTAAGAATAGAAATGACAACAGCTTGTAGCTAAAATGAAAAGCAAGTACATGGCAGGAACATTCACAAAAAAGAAGAAATGTAAGCTAAGCTTCATAACCAAAAATAAACTACTTTCTTCCTACTTATCCCCTGTCAGGTGGGTTAAGTCATGCTGTGGTTACAGGTACAGTCTCTGAGGTCTACAGTGACATTACAGCATGGCCCGGAAGGGAGAGGGAAGATGGTAGTGAACAGATGGCTTATTTTGGGATAAAAACAGCTGAGAGGGTAATAGAATTTGAATGCAAGAGTAGAGCAGATAAATAGATGTGGACAGAGGGCATCCAGCATATGTTAAATGACCAGTTGTATGGAATCATCTACAACATAAGAACTAATAATACCACCACACATAAAATTTTAGATGTTTCTTAGTCTTTATTATTTTTTTTTCCTTTCTTTCTATTCTTTCTTTTCTTCAGGGAGGCATGCGATGGTGTCCAACCACTAACTCATTTATTATTTGACACTCCCCATGACTTTTCGAGACAGCTTCTGGCCCCCGAAGTCTTTGAAGTAGTTTTCTATATTACTAAAATTGTTTGAAAGACAAATCTATGTTTGGCTCAAACGACCTTTCTTGATCAAGAACTTATAACAGACATGAAGATCATGAAGATCAGGAAATTACGAAACATATATAGATGACACAATTAACGGCTGATCTGACCACCACCCAACGTACTTATTGATCTGAGGGCAATTTCAAATTTCAACAACATCAACAACTCATCTTTAAGAAAATATAGTAATCCCACAAACAACAGACAACAGTACTTGTCTCTTTTTTCCTTTCACATTAATCTGGACTTGTCCAATCTACCATTTCCATTCAACTGTCTCAATTACTCTTTCTGAAACAGTGAAACGTACTCAGACCTATTTTCTAGCCATTTAGCATTTACTCACACAACCGCCCCTCACGATTTTTCCTACAACGTAAGAACTAAAAACTAGATGGAATTGGAAACCCGATAGAAACGATAGATCGAATAACATAACATAAAGTAAGAGAGAGAGAGATCGAGACTTGTTAATCTGTGAAAAGCTTGATTTAGGGTTTCCCCAACAATCAATCTCGCCTGCAATAACATTTCAGGACCAACAGAAATCAAAATGAAGACAGAAATTAGGGATATTTTATCATATATAATAGATCGAATAGATTCTCATTTCGAATATATATCATAAGATAAATGCGATCAAAATGAAAAAAAAACTACCTATAAACTTTTCGATCGTGTTCATCAGTTAGCTTCGGCGATGAGTGTGGGGGAATTCTTCAGTCAGCTTCGGCGATACTGAGTGTGGGGGTTTCTTTCGGAAAGGAATGAAGCCGATAACAAGGGGGAAGATTTGGAATTCTGAAACCAAGTGAAAACGAAGAGACTCACTTCCCGCTCTGTCAAAACCAAAACGACGCGTTTCAGTTTCATTTACAATGAAGACGGGAATAGACCAAAACGCCCCGTTTCATTAATCCACGTCAGCTGCCGGTGAGCAAATTCGTCCGCATCATGCCTGCAATAAGAGTTTTCGTTCGCGGAATATTGGCCTAGCCAAAGTTAAGGATAAAATTTGACTAAAACAGTTCAGTTTGGTCATATGAAATTCTTATCTTAAATATAAAATTTTCATTTCATTATTACAACTTTTTTAAATTTTCATATAAAATATAATAAACTATTCAACTTTTTTTTTTTATTTTTTTAAATTTTAAAATAATAATAATATTAAAATATTAATATTTCTGCTTAAAACTCAAAATTCTTATATAAGAATTCTTAGTGGCTAAGCAAAAATATTTTGGCTAAAAGCCAAAGCTATTCAAGTATAATCTCACATTGGTCTAAATAAAAATAAGCTAAAATAATACTATAATATTATTATTTTTATTTTTTTTTTCATTTTGCCACTACACTAATCATATGTTAATTAATAATTTAAAAATTATTAACATTAGAATGCAAACAATCAAATTAAATATGTTAATTAATAATTTAAAAATTAAAAATTATTAAAGTATTAATTAATATATAATTAGGGTTAACATTATAACGTTAACAATCAAAAGTTTAGAAATTAAATATGGATTTGATCTCTACACAGTGACTAACAAAGTTTGAATTTTCCTTTTTAATTTATTGTAGCAGAAAGTTTCACCTAAAAAATTTTAACTAGTCTAATACAGCTCATTTAAATAAAGTTTAATTATTTGACTAATCTTATGCCAACGCTGAGTTTGGTATTTACCCAGTCGACGGTGTCACATATCAAAGAAAAAACAATGGCAGGTCCCGGCAAATGCTTCCTTATCACCGGCCCTCCGGTAAATTTCTCGACCTAATGATATTCAATCTTTCTAAATCAAAATTTCTACCATAATCTTCTATACTTTGATTTCTTTTTTGCTCTTTTGCAGGGTGTGGGTAAAACCACACTGATTATGAAAGTTTTTGAAGCCCTCAAAACTTCTCACCCTAGCTTACAATTTCAGGGGTTTTACACTAGTACGCTCTTTCTTTATCTCTATGAGTTGGGTCTAATTGCTTGTTTGAAATTCGAGAAGGATGACGACGGTGGTTTTGTAGGTGAAGTTAGACGAGGGAGCGAGAGGGTTGGTTTTGAGGTGGTCACTTTGGACGGCCGCAGAGGCCGATTAGCCTCCACCACTATTTCAACGTCTCCTTCTCTCTTTCTCTTACTTTTTCTTTGCTCAGTTATATCTCTACAGTTGCATCTCTCTTACTTACATCTTTAATGCCAAATGCGACAATGCCATATACAAAAACCTATATGTTCAGCTTTTTGTTGGAGGACCATGCTCAAAGTTGGGATCTTTATTTAATTATCAAAAAAATTTTGGACCTTTATTATGTCATTCTATATAATTGGTAAATCTTTGTTGTTGTTTTTCTTTTTTGATAAGTAAGAGATAAATATTATTGATATGAATGAGATAGGCATAAGCCATGTACACTAGTATACAGAAGAACACCTAAATACATTCTAACTGTGATGAACTTGATCTTAATTTTTTTTTTTTCCTGGAAACTCGATGGATCCTTGATTGAGATTTGGAGAATTGCTCAATAGGAATGCCGTTTTCATTTTGCCGAAGCCGGTAATAAATCAAAATGTTGAAGATGAATTCTTTTTGTTTTTACCTTTTTCAAGTATTGAAAGAAATGAAATAGTGAGGATTGAATGAAGCAAGCTTAAGAATCTTTCAGATTCTCACTGCCCATTCATTTTGGTTTCAACCGGTGATTGCTAGTATCTATTGACTGAATCAACTCAGTCACGCGTAATGTTTGGTTGGATATATCGTCTGTATCATCTGTTCACATCTCTCCATTTCATTTTGGAAGCAAAGATCTTTTGACACTCGGGACATGGAGGGAGCTGGAAAATTTTCGAGAACTGAATTGATTTTTGGGTTTCTGGCTGAACATATTTTTCTCTCTACTACGTCTGACAGTTGAATGCATTGCTGATGAACTGAAAAACTTTCTCTCAATTGTAGAGACTTTTAAATCTCTCTTAGTTAAAGTGTTCAATTGATTTCGAGACTTGTAGCTTCAAATGCGTGTTGTAGCTTCAAATGCGTGGAATGCATGGTAGATAATTTTGCTCACTGCAAAATTTATTTTTTTCCTTGTTTCTGAACTACTTTTTTCTTTGTTACTGATAATTTGGAACTGTCAGGATTTTCATCTTCCTCTAATAGATCTTTTGCAGTGACAGCCTCGAGTCTCTTAGATGGCCTAATGTCGGGAAATACAAAGTAGATATAGCATCATTTGAGTCACTAGCGCTCCCTGAATTGCAGGTGAGCTTGGTTATTTATGTATATGAGGTTATGTATCATTTTGCAATTCTGGATGCGTTTTGTCTAAAGACGTGCATATTGTCCTAGGTCAGAGAGGATACTGATCTTTTCATCATTGATGAAGTTGGTAAGATGGAGATGTATAGCTCATCTTTCTTCCCTGGGGTTCTAAAAGTTTTGGAATCAAATATTCCAGTTTTGGCTTCTGTCCCTATTCCGAAATCAGGACGTGATATACCTGGAGGTACATAAGACTAAGAGATGATTTTTTGCACTTAAGCTGTTTATTCTTTTATAAACTATTGTTTTCTATGGTTGTGATAATGCTTTTCTGAATAAGGAACCAATAGTCTCCAATAGTGTTGGCCCCGTTTGGTTACATAGATGAGATGAGATGTTTTAAATAGTAATGAATAAAATATTGTTATAATATAATTTTGTAATATTAATTTTGTATTGGGATTTGAAAAAGTAAAATTGTTTATTATATTTTGTATGGGGATTTGAAAAAGTTGTAATGATGAGTTGAGATGAGATGAGATGAGTTTTTTGGTTTTGTGTAACCAATCGGAACTCTTATGCAAAACAGTGTTGTAAATTAATTGTGTAAATTATTGTTATTATTATTATTTACTTATAAAAAAAAATTTAATTGTGTAAAATCTTTTGTACTCTTTGAAAGTGCATTTCTGCTTTTTATTTATAAACTAAAACAGGATCAGAGGGCAGACAAGGTCTGATAAATTAGGCTTTAAACTTCTAGCAACATACCCATCTATCTCTTTATTTTGTGCTGGTTTTTTATATGACTAGGGTGTATGAATTCTGCAGTTGCAAGGTTGAAGAATCATCCCGGGGCAACTGTTTTTACATTAAGCACAAGTAACAGGGATGCTGTCAATGATCAGATATATCACCTATTGGTAGACTTGCTGACTAAACACTAGATGTTGCCCCCTTAATGGAATACACCTCTCTCCACCCACATAGCTTCTTTTTTTTTTTTTTTTAATGGGAGTCTCCCCCCACAACATTCATACATATTCATATATATATGTAAAGAGAAAGATAGAGAGAGCGTGTGTCCAGCTTTTCTCTTTTACCAGACTCTTTTACATTTTGTGACGGGTTCATAATCAGCCGGTTTTCTTTTTTATTGTTTTTTAAGGTATTTGCAATGCTTCTTAGTAAGTTCCGGGGCAGCTCAGCCTACAATGTAATTAGTAGGTTTGCAGCATGGAGAGTGAAATATAGTAGTTAGGTAGCTTTCCGTTTGAAGTTCTATATTTGCTGTCTTAATCCTGTAGTGCCATAAACTTGGGTTCACGACCTGTAGTATCCAAAAGGCCCCATAATTTGCGTAGTTAGATCATTACCTTTCTCTTTAACTCAATAATTGTTCCTGCTTTGGATGATAAAGGATCCTGAGTTGTGATATGTAAATTCTGACAAGGAATTAAATAAAGGCCATTGATGTATTTACACGTCTGGTATTCCATCTCGATGCTTTTTCCCTGGAAAAAACATAAGAGAAAAAAAAAAGGCAGAAAACAAAAGGGAAAAAAAGTAGTGAAGAATTATAATTATGCAATTAGCCTTTGAAAACTTTAGAGGTGACAGAAAAGAAAATTGGGCGTATCTAGAGTATGCATATCTCCATCAATTAGATACGCCAACCAAGATGATTGATTCTTTTTATCAAACGTGAACAACAATGCATGCATAATTTGCCATGTTTTAATATTGGAGGCGTGCTGATTTCTTGTAACGGTGCATAATGTCAGGGTTGTAATACAAATCTGAGCCAAAAAAGGAGGAGAAGATAAAGAAGGGCGTGGTATGAATGATTCTGAGGTTCTGGTGGCCTAAAACTGGGTCATGTTATCTTTTTAGTCAGAAAGGAGGCCCAGAATCAAGCTGGCCGGGCTTTAACCCCAAAAATAAACAAAAGAGAGAGCATGAGAGTTGGCCCAGTCGTGATACGGCCACGTGGGTGTAGATGAGAAGGTAATAATGGAGTCACGTATTCCATATAATCAAAAAGCTGGGGCTGCACATGCAGTAGCATGAGAAACGCTACGAATCGGCGTCATTTTGTATCCATAAAGCCATACCAAAAGAATATTCATCATCTTCATCGAGCTGTAATAACATGAGATAGATAGGGTTCCTTTGCCTCACCTCAACCCCCCGGGTCTTTTTTTTTAATCTCTAATTTATATTTAAAATCACACCTATTCGGCCATCCATCCCGTCTTTTATTTGTTTAATAAGGAATTAACGTGAATAATTAAAAAGAAAACGAAAAAGAAAGGCGAAAAAGGAGTCTCTCGGGTGGTGGCGCCAAATGGAGGGAAGATGCACAGAGGCGGGGGGGTGAGGCTCTGGCTGCAGCTCAACTACTCTGCGTACATGATTCTATTCTCTCTATTGCGTTAAATAATATTAAATCATTCCTCTACATTTTTTTTTTTTATAGGTTCAGATTCAGATATCTGGACTCATTCCATTTCTTTATTTTATTTTTTATAATTAATTTTTTGTAATTTATTTATCCTTAGCTGTCTGTGGGTTCACAAACTCTATTTTATAAATAATTGCTGTCCCAAACTACTTTACACCTATTCATTTATTCAAAATAAAAATCTTAATGCGTTTGTAAATATTGTATAGTCATTTTAAAAAAGAAAAAAGAGAGTGAAATTTATTATTAAAAATTTATTATATATATATTTTTTATAAGTATGTACTAAATATCATTTCTTATATAAATATATGCATATCTACTATCATATATTAAATTAATAATATTATACCTTTTATAAGATGCTTTTTAACGGTCCACACATTCCGGCGCTAAAGAATAAAGAAGGGGAAAAATAATTTGAGATACAGCGAGAAGTGATTAATAGGGAAAATGGAAGCTTCTCTTTCCGGTTGCTTAACTTCTTCATTTCTTGCTATGAATTTCTCCTCCTCCTTTCTCCTTTCGGCCTCTAACAATGCACAATTTCTTGCTTTAATTTTATTCCCCACTTTCCATCTCTCTCTCACTCAATCTCCGTCTTCCCTGATTTCAATCAACTCTTTTGTTACGCTCAAATCCACTTGCGATGCTATCACTGTTGCGTTTACTGGGCTCTTCATTCTTTTTTCAACGGTAAGTTTTTTGAATTCTGCCTTTTTGGTTCTTACTATCGACCTGTTTGCTCGCTGAGAAAGTGTTGGAAATCGGCTTACGGGGAAAAATATAACATCTTATTGCTTTCTACGTCGGTTTTGTTTTTCCAAATCCCAACCAACATTTGAACAAACTGAATTAGCCTTAAACGAAGCAAATCTATCGCCATAGCCTATTAGTGATTGGTGTAGTTCTTGTGAGAATTCTATCAATTCAGCTCATAGCTTTCTTACTTTTATTTTTTAAATTCACTCCTGAGTTGTGAATTGGGCTCTAATCCTTCCACATCTTCAAACACATACACACACATATTTGCACGTATATGTATATAATTTGACCAATTCGAGCTTGATATAAAAACCCGATATCCAAATGCAATCTGAAAGATATCTGGGTATATGGTGCTACTTGCAGAATACAACGTGAAGAATGCAAAAAACAGTCGCTTTTCGTTTAAATACATTTATAGAAGCATTAACTCGGTATTAAGGGGATGACAGCCTTTTGGTAGCCCACCGGCCGCATGGGAGGCTTCTTGCACTTATTCGACTTCTATCAGGGGAACATGGCCAGGAAAGTTCGTAAGCAAAATAGACATGTTGGGGGTAAGTATCTTTGCACCTTCTATAAATACATCGACAGAAGAGTGTATCTTCTAGGAAGAACTCCTTGAACCCTCTCTTTACTGGGTCATGCACTTAGATCTTCACCATGCACTTTTTCTTCTAACGGTTTAATTATGCGGTGATTTAATAAACAAAGTTGATTATTTTAGCAGTTAAGATTAGTAAGTTCAGGGTATTGATTTCTCGTGTATGCCTTGCAATCATGACAAAAGAAACTCACTTGATTTGCTTTAACAAAGTCTAGGAGTTTAATTATGCGGTGATTTAATAAACAAGGTTGATTATTTTAGCAGTTAAGATTAGCAAGTTCAGGGTATTGATTTCTCGGGTATGCCTTGCAATCATGACAAAAGAAACTCACTTGATTTGCATCAACAAAGTCTGGGAGTCTTTTGTCAATAAAGAGTTTATCGAGGGGTTCTGGAAATCTGTGGATTTATACCTTCATGCCCCACTGACATTAAGAAATAAGAGAGGTTTTCCTCTAGAAGAGTGAATGAATCAATATCTTACATTGTTTCTTACTAATCTTACTCCCTTAGCTTAGAAAAGTAATGTTGTTATTCTGATTACTTTGCAGGCCTTGAAGCTCCTCAGAATAGCCTGGAGCCATGGTTGAAAACTCCTCAAAGCTATTGTGCTATAGGAGGTGTAACGGTAACTTTCAATGCATGCCTTGCTACTGATTTAGTGTGACAAGGTGGTTACAATGTGTGAAGACTGCACTCCAGGGGTAGTGAGCTTGTGGTTTCCACAAGTGAGTAGTTATGGTTCTTGTAGAGTCTTAGTCGTAGAGACTTGGGAGCGACCCTTCTGGGACTTCCGAGTAGAGTAATAGGCTGAATCTTCCTTTGGTATTGGAGTGAAAGAGTTCTAGTTTAGGCATTGGGTACTTTGTGTTGGTTTTTTCAAAATATTTTTCTATATTAATCTCATCTTAAAGGAGTCAGGTGAAAGTTTTTTAACATCTTTCTGAAGGATTGGCTTCTGTGAGAGGCGAACCTCATAAGATGTGTGTTGTCAAATCAGGGATCCCATAATCAACCGTCATCATTATTTATTTTCGAGTCCTTTAAGAATTATCTATGTGCTACCAGTTTTAATTATCGCATTTCTTTCTTAGTAAATTTTTAATTATTACCTATTGTTATGAAATGAGTGCTTCACATATACATTGTAGTAATCTGTTTTTCTAAATGTATACTTGCTATTTTTTGGCAGTGCTCCAATCAAGTTGAAGAATGGTCTGAAAAGGATCGTTATCCAATTGAGGCTTCAATGAAGAAATTGATAAATGAGGAAGTATCCAAACAATCAAACATCAGACATAAGGCCCCAAGCATTGTGGCACGTTTGATGGGAGTGGACACATTGCCATTAGATACAAATTCTGCAGTTCAACCAATCACCAAAAAGAATGAAAACATGGGAATAAAGTTTTCTAAGAACGAAAGGAGTAGAAAGAGCTCAGTTGGTCTCATCTGTCGTGACTCAAATTCTCCCACACTGATGGAATTTAACCCATCTCACCATATTAAAGACAGAAGTGCTGATAGATGGAGCAGTGAGCAAAATTTAGGAAACCCTAGGCGTCGAGAACATCCGCAGGAGGAGGAACTACAGAAGTTCAAGAAAGAATTTGAAGCATGGCAAGCAGCCAGGTTTAAGGAATGTTCGAGCGTTATTGGACTTGATTGCACCCCTGGACAGCTGCTTGCTCAAGAGGACCTGAACAAACAAAAGGCACTTTATGCAACTTCTGGGAGAACAGCAAATGAGAGGCCCAGAGAACCTGAGAATCAAACATTAAAGGCAAGGTCATGTGAAAGAGGCAATTTTGAGCAACACAGAGACAGCATGGAATTATTCGCATCTAAGCAAAAGGAATCACTTCCTTTGAGAAGCAGGACCATAAGTAGAGAATTTGAGCAGTCCTCCCTCAAGGGTTCCAGTCAGAAACAGGAGAAATCTTCTGCTCCCACGAGGATAGTGATCTTGAAGCCTGGTCTGGCTAGGATTTCTAACCATGAAGAGTCTCGGACCAGTTCCTTGGACACTTTAGAGGAGAGGGATAGCATAGAAGATTTTCTTGAGGAGGTCAAGGAGCGGTTGAAATGTGAACTGCAAGGGCACACTCCCAAGAGGGGTTCTGTGGGCCGTGGCAGTGGAATTGAGACCCCTTTCAGCGAAAAACCATCAGATCAGAAACTGATCGCTCGGCATGTAGCGAAACAAGTCCGGGATGGTGTGACTAAGGATCATGGAAGAAATTTGCTCCGATCAGAATCAACAAGGTCATATAGAAGTGAAATTCAGCTCAATGGAACAGGTTCCTTGGATTTCATCAGGAGAGATACTCAGAAATTCTTGTCAGAGAGATTAAGGAATGTTCTCAAGCAAGAAACACAGTTTGACATTTCCATTGCTGCCTCTTCATCATCTGCCCCGGATAATGAAAAGATAAAACTAAAAAAAGTTAGAGATACATTGAAAGCTGGAAATGAAATGAGCTGCGGGGAAATTGTGAATGATGAACCAGAAATTCAAACCAGATCTTTTAGGCATGGGTCAGATGATGGAGTGCTCCTCAGAGAGTTGTCCCCCAGAAATCTCATCAGGTCCTTGTCAGCCCCAGTATCGGGAACATCATTTGGGAAGCTTCTTCTGGAAGATCGTCACATTTTGACTGGTGCCCACATCCGGAGAAAGCATGAAGCCATCGAAAATGCAATGAAGGACATTAGAAAACAGAGAAAAGAAAGGTTTAATTTTAAAGAGAGAGTTTCCAATTTGAGATACAGGTTCACTTTTAGAAGAAGGCTGTTTGGAAAAAGGATGCAATCAATGGTGGAATCACATTGCAGTGAACACACTGTTATGGGAGATATCTTGAGTGGACCAACAGTTCTTATGAACCATGGCGACAGACATGTAAGAGTATACCATGTTTCTTTAATTTGTACAAGGATAGTTTGGGTTCAACTGTTTTCTGTCTCTTCTTGTTTCAACTTATGCATTCAACTTATGCATCTTTTGTTATGTGGTTTTAGGAGAACTCCACTGAGGTGCCTCCTAGCCCTGCATCTGTGTGCAGCAGTTCTCTAGAAGATTTCTGGAGGCCAACTGAACATATCAGCTCAATGTCAACACCGGATATAACTCCAGCAGAAGATGATGTTGTGCCACAAGTTTTCATAGGGATCAGCTCCAACCTTAATGGTATGAAAACATTTGATTTCCAGCTTTGATACATAACCCAAATGTGGTGTATGCTTGTCTGTAGAGTAAAATAGAGTGCTTTCTGTGATTCATTGGATGGCTTTATTTGAGTCATGACCACAGGCAAATGTCCATTATGGCTTGCTAATTTACAGATGAGCTTATGTGCTACAAAAACTGAAAGAGTATCTGCAGGAATAATATATATATTTTCTTTATTTAGCATAAGTTTGTGATTGAGGTTGAATCATTTTCAGATATACTTTGTATCCAACATCCCGATTTGGCTATATATATGCACTTTTATTTCTGAACTTGAAAGGACCAGTAGAGAGAAGCAACGCTAAGATCAGTGTACTTACCTGATCTGTTAAGATGCTTGTTTATATGTAGTGTGTGCGCAGTTTATGGGTATTAGTCACTAGACTTGTCGATGGACCATGCGTTCCATTCAATTGCAAAATATTAATTTCCAACAGCAACTAATTGATTACTTTTTATTATTTTCTCCATAACCTCAGCAAGCCTAGAAGAGATCAATATGTTATCTTCTGGAATACAAGCAACCTGTAAAATAATTATCTGACGCAATATTTTATTATTATTATTATTATTTTTAATAATAATTTTACAGATCTGCGAAAGCAACTGAATCAACTTAAGTCTCACGGGCCTGAGGACGCAATAATCGAACAGGAGTCCAATGAGTCTGAAATGGTTGATCTGGAGGACCCAGCAGAAGCTTATGTTAGGGATCTGCTCGTTTCTTCTGGCTTGTATGATGGATCATGTGATAGATCTTTATTAAGGTGGGACACATTTGGACAGCCTATCAGCAACTGTGTCTTTGAAGAAGTGGAAGAATCTTATAGAGATTCGGACAAGGAGGATGGAAGTACAATGAAGGATCACTATGAGAAGGTAGATCACAAGATGCTATTTGATTTGTTAAATGAAGCACTTTCAACTAGTCTTGGACCAATTTCGACCATGTCCAAATTCCAAAGAAAATTTATTCATTTCTCTATCCTTCCAACTTTACACGGAAGGAGGTTATTGGATCATGTTTGGGAGATCATCCATGTGCATTTACAACCTCTGATTGACAGATCCTATTGCTCGCTTAATGGTTTGGTGGCTCGGGATCTAGGATCAACCCCTTGTCTTGTATTTACGGATGAAGAGGTCAATGATTCGGGAAGAGAGGTGGAGTGTCTAATAATTGGAGATTTGGTTGAGGAAATTGTTAAGGACATGCAATTACGAGGATGCGAGCTTTAACCTTGGTTTGATCATTTTGTGGTCGGGAATTTTATATTTGGAATTATAATATAGACATGCATACATGGATGCCAGATAGGCAAAAAGGTTTCCATGTCTGCGTGCGCCTGTATATATGTTCTTTGTCCGTGTTCATAGGGTAGAATTGGGTCGAGTCAATACTTAAGATTACACGGCTTGTGCTTCTTCTAGTCTTGTTTAAACAAAAAGTGGAAATGAACATTCTATATACAATTGGTTTAATTAAGATCACTGTTCATGTGGCTTTTTACTTATTATAAGCTATAGATTTCCTCTGGTTGGTGCGAAATTGTAACCACTCAAATTGACCCAAAATGCACAAAATTTTCCCCATATTCATTGATGATTCGAATTATGGTTATAAAGTTTTGCCCACTAAGTATATAATTATGCTAAAGCAATTTAAAAGATTGTCTTAAGTAAAAGGAAGGGTGGAAAGAGTAGGGGAGACCATTCCAAGAATATTCAAAACAAAAACTTGAGAATATGCTCTACTGATTATAGAGATCTTGTGGAAGCCACGAGAATTTGTGCAAACTTGGCACGGGCATTAGAAGCATGAGATGTGATAAAGTCGAAGCTGCAAACCAGCCAAGGGAATCTTTCTATACTTTGATATGGACGTAAACCAAATTTTCATCTGCTTCTTCTGTTCTAAGAAATAGGCTAATAAATTAAACAACCAATGCCCGTTGGTGAGGTAAGGTTGAAGAATCAACAACATTATTATTAAAATAAAAAATCATTAAGATTTTTTTACATCGGTTATGAAAAGAACTGGTCGTCAATTTATAAGTGCGATATAAAGTTTCATTCATTGAATTAATTTTTAGAATTGAGAGAGGTTCGAGCTTACCCAACAACTCTTAAAAGTATAACCTAAAACACCGAAATTATTAATAGAAATTTGAGATATGTGTGAAGCTGGGCCCAGCCGTTCTAGGTTATGGCTTTACGTGCCCTCAAATACAAAGAAATAAATTAAAAAAAAAAAAGCCATAACTTTAAGTAACATTTCATGGGTTAATTAAAATGTAAGAGCCACGTTATAAAATAGTTAATATTAGATTAGCCTGTGGATCCAATGTCTCAATTTTGGACCCCATCCGGTGGTGTGATGGTACAGCTGCACATGCCATGTCGGGCCTTCCTCCTATTGTCACTTCAACAAATTCAATTATATATACTATATATATATTTATATATTTGAGGCGTGACTGTAGGCTACTAATTATATATTAAGCACGACATATGTGTCAAGGCATCGTCCTTAAATTTTTAAATTAAAATGTTTTCTTTTTTTTTTCCTAATTGATTGATATAAAGAAAGATTTGATACGATTTATAATCATGACTCCATATGTCACAGTTTCTCAGTGCATGTTTGGATAGGTGTATTTTTTGTCTACACTAAAATCATTTTCGGTCTACAGTTAAAAATAATCCAACTTTTTTTCAAATATACAAAACTCTAAAACATATTTAATTTTTATCTCAACTTCATTTGACATGTTGGTAGGTCACAGATGCACCACACATTTGTCCGTAATTATTAAACATTTTGTATATATATTTTCATATGAATTAAAATAAAAATTTTTTATACAGTCATTTTTATATATTTTTTTATATATTTTATTAATATAATTGATTAAATATTAAAAAATAATTAATATAATCAATCATATTAATATAATACATAAAAAAAAAAAAAATATAGAAAATTTACCATTAAAGAAAATTAAAAAAATAATAATTGAAAATCTAATGTCCCGACATGCACAGACACAGACATAGACGAAGGTGTCAGGAACAGCCGGGGAGGGGATGGGCTCTAGAGTTCAGTTGAGCTTGAGCAGGCTGCGCTTAATCTACCAGAGTGAGAGTACGTACTAGTACTAGTACGTTAGTTAGTTATTTAAGGGTTCATAGATAGATTTGGAACTGACAACATTAACTGCATCAATCGCTCAAACTCCCATTACTCCCACATACATCATCAACTATATTATAATTTAATTATTGTTATATATTTAAATCTTAATATTTTTTAACTTTAATTCGAAAATTTTATGCTTGCAACAGTTCAAAATAGATAAAATAATAATTTTTTTATTTATAATTAGTTGTAAACAAATAATTCAAGAATTTAAATTAATAATAAAGTTAATTGACACAGCAACTTTATAAAGAGTGGTAGTACTAGTGACGCAAATAATAAGCAATAAACCCAGAAGAAGAAAACATTCTGTAGCTGTAAGGCTGTACCGAGTCCCGACCGCGTACTTGTAAACTTGGTGTTGGGAGACTCAGTCGTACGAGTTATAATGGTAACAAAGATTGTCAAAATACACGATTTAGGGTACTGCGCCTCCAATCTAAGCAACCAATCAACCGCACTTTTTCTTCAGCGCATTTTTCTCTCTTTCGGTCTCTGCCCCGTTTTGTCTTTGTCTTTACTTTCTCGTTATCCTTTCCCTGCTAAGAACACACTGGCTGCTTTTTTCTCCTGTGTGTGTGTGTGAGAGAGATAGAGAGAGAGAGAGAACTTTTGATGACTGAGTTTAGCATGATGGACTGGGAGAAACAAGGAAATAATGACCACCATCATCATCATCATCAACAACAGCAAGAGAGGGAGGAGCAAGTTCAGAATGGGAGTGTTGGTAATATTGAAGTCAATGAGAATGGGAATAATGGAGGGATGTTGTATGTGAAAGTCATGACCGATGACCAGTTGGAAATTCTCCGCAAGCAGATTGCTGTTTACGCCACCATTTGCGAGGAACTCGTCGAGATGCACAAAAACCTTACCGCCCAACAAGATCTTGCAGGTCTCTCTCTCTCTCTCTCTCTCTCCCTCCCTCTCTGTGCCAATATTTTCTGATGTGTTGCTTTGCTTTCTTTCTAGTTTGTTACGACATTCATTTATACTCTTCTTTGATATCTACCTACGGAATTATACGCTTGAGACTTTGGCTTTTGATTCAATACTTTTTTCCTTATGGTTTAGTAGATTGTGATCATACAGGTATTAATGCTAATTTTATTGGGAATTTTCAGTTTCTTTTTATAGCCAATCTATTATATATTGGTTCGGTTTATGATAATCCTGCTATACTTCTGTCATTTTCTATATGGGTGTTTTCTTCCGTTCTAATAATACATGCTTCCAATATGCGTCTTTAAACATGTGCCCCCCAAAAAAATTTGGATTTCCTTTCCTTTTTCACTTCCAAATAAATTGGGCCGAGATTGTCCTTGTTAGATTACATTGTTTCTACTCTGCCTTGTGGTTTTCTCATTAATTGGTAATTATCATTTTGGATAATTCTTTGTGTTTCTTTGTTTTGATGAGGTCTGATCTCATACATCTTTTCTCTAACCATTGATCTATGGTTTTGTATGTTTAGAAAAGTCCTATGGGCATTTTGGGGGAGAAACCTGATAACTTGGTGCTTTATGTCTCACCAAATCATTTTTGAATTCTGATAAATGCTTTGGGTACAAGTGAGTTAACTGGGGTGAAAGTGATTGTGTGAAATCCCACCGACTTTCCCACCTGTTTTCTCAGTTGGGATAAGTTAATTTAGTCCAGGATAGATTAATTGGCTTGAAATTGTAATCGGTTTAATAAAGCAGGAGATTTACCATGTTGTATTAACCCATAAAAAATATTTTGCCTGGACCACCAGACTCTAGGTATATGCTCCCTGAGTTTATTGCTTTATTGTAATTGATCCGTAATCAGACGGTTAGACCTGACTCTAAATTGCTAGATAAACTATTCTCTAATGCATTTTCTTTGCAACTTTTGGCCGTCTTCTTGTTCTCAATTGGGGTAGTTAATTGGTGTCATTTGCATTAAGAGACTTCAAATTTACAGTTTTTTTTGCAGTTGGTTGTTGTATAGGTTCACTCTAGTCGTGGATGCATATCAGTTGATCATTTTATCACCTGTCTATTGCATTGCCTGCCTTCTTCCTGTGTGTGTGTGGATATGATTCTGAAAGAAGCAATTGGCCATACAATATGAATAGAGTGGAAACATTCACAATAGTCTCTGCTTCCCCAATCTGTGGGACCTTAGTACTTGACGAGTGTGTATAGCTATCAAAACCTTGTTTAAAATTTTCACCCTTCCAAGAATTTTCATCATTTTCATTACGATCAGATGGCTATATCTTTGACTGGTTTCTTTTGCTTGCTCTACCTTACTAGAGAGAGGCAAAGGCCAGAATAATCTGTTGTTGGTGTCTAATAAGGGAATGGTGTACCGTGTCTGTAATTTGACAGCATGCAGCAGTTATGAGCTATGTTGTCCTTATGTCTATTCAATTGTAGTTGATCTTGTCAAGCTTTTGCTTAGCTCTTGCTAGAACTAAGCTGATCTGAAAAGGCAATTGAATGAATCTCCCCATTTTGAAGATATAAACGGTGGATTTAAATTTTAATGTGTTCTAGATACATACAAGTAGTGGCATCCAATTTGGAATCTACGTTTGCTCTCTTTTATCCCTATTCAATTCGCCTATTAGTTAACAATATCCTTCAAGTTTCCATATTTGCTCAAACAAAATCTCCACCCTTGCTTTCTCAGGAGTAAGGCTGGGCAATTTATACTGTGATCCTTTAATGACATCTGCTGTGCACAAAATTACTTCCAGACAGAGGTGGACTCCAACACCTGTGCAGCTTCAAATTCTGGAGCGCATATTTGAACAAGGGACTGGAACTCCAAGCAAGAATAAGATCAAAGAGATAACCTCTGAACTTGGTCAGCATGGCCAAATTTCAGAAACAAATGTCTATAATTGGTTCCAGAACAGGCGTGCTCGTTCAAAACGTAAACAACAAAATGCAGCACCAAACACTGCTGACTCAGAAGTAGAGACAGAAGTTGATTCACCCAAGGATAAGAAGACAAAACCTGAGGACTTTCACTCCCAACAAAACTCAGGTCCCAGGGCTGAGGATTTGTGCTTCCAGAACCCTGAGATAAGCTCTGATCTGCATTTCTTAGATCCACAGAGCAGTAAAGAAGAGAGCATGTTCCCGTCAGATGGCAGTATAAAAATTGCTAGAGGTTTAGACCAAATCTCTTTTTACGATGGTTTGCAATCAAATCCAAGTATGTATGTTCTTCAACGTTCTTGCTTTAAGTTTTTTCTTTGGGCTGACCATCTTACTGGAAGCTGACACTTTTCTTGTTACAGTGGGGATTGTAAGAGGTCATATCAGTGCTTTATCATATTTATCAAATAATTTAGTAGGTTACTTTAATCGATCATATATAGCACCTGTTTCTTAGACGTAATTAGTGTGTACTAGCTCAGTCGTTGCTCATTGCTGCCATCCTATACTTCCTTTCATGTTAAAAGGATCGCTTGACTGGTATTGCCAGAGGATTTACTTGATTCCTATCAAGTTGATCATTGCTAGAAATGAAGAATTATCTCCTTACATTTTTGTATGAGCACAAAGTATCTTGCTACACACACACAGAGGTCTGCATTTATTTTTTGACTGTAAATTCCTAATAGCAATGTATTTTTTCTTTTTTGCTTTTTCTTGTTTTGTTTTGCAGGAAATGATCGCCTGACTGGAAAGATGGAGGTACCGGGGAACTATAGTCTTTATCAGCACACGGAAGACTATGGCATATAGTTTGATACTTTTTTTTTTTCCAGAGTTATTTTGTCTTATACAGATGATAGATTGGGGTTGTTGAGCTAGCAAGCAGCGATCAGAGCATAGTGATCCAGTCCAATTGATATTGATATTACCATGCCTAACGTAATAGTCATATTATACTTAAAAGTGCAAAGACACAAATGAATCGAATTAAGCTGGAGTGTAGATATACCAATATGACATCATAATTTGGAATTGGTTTTTGCGTTTGAATGATTAATCTTTTTAGGTTGCTTCTGTCTTTTGTCGACAGAGTAGTGAGCTTTTGATATTTTTATGAGAAGTGTAATGGGTGTTGAGGATGATGTCAAAATTTCTTGTTAACTTGGAAGTGTGATAGCTTTGTTTGCAAGGAAAGAGATTTGGGGTTCTGCCTAGTTCACTTTTTGACAGTTTGGATCCTGGCATGAAGAAATTTTGGGCATCGAGTGTTGGTTTAGAGGGAGCAGCTATGCGCAATCAAAGTTGCTGATAATGATAATCATTGCAATCACTAGCATTGGTATTGCTGTAATTAGGAGAAAGCAGCGCAGGGAGTGGTTATTAAAGTGGTAAAAGCAGTGAGCGGATTCTGTAGAATTTAGTACAGGACCTCTAATTTTCAGTTGATTGCTATGGAAGCAATATTACTGAAACGACCCTCACACTGACTACTTAGATACCATGTAGATTCATGTACCTGTTTATACACTGTTATTATCTCCCCTACCAAACCCCAACCTGGCTTCATGATCTGCCCCACTTATTTGTAAACTGGAGAAAATAAAACGTGCTTGATAAAGTTAATGTAAAACATATAGTTGGATTGTAGGGAAAAGCCACAATGTTGTGCAAATTGTTTTGAGGTGGTCGAATTAATTCTTTGGCTAATGAAAATTATACACTCTGGAAAGCAAGATTTTGTTAAATGCAGTCTGCCTTCACCTACTAACTCATTCAGGCATTTTGACAACTATTTTGAAGTAAATTTATAAATTGACGTGATTTTATTTGATGTTGTAAATTTATTTTACTGTAGATATAATTTTATGATTTAACGTATTACATTAAATTAAATGTATTATTTATTTTGTAAAATCTATTTATTGATAATCATTTCTTTTGAGTTAATGAGTAAACATTTCGGAATTGGGAGTGGATATAATGAAAAATATTACAGAGTAAATCACAAATTGACATAACTTAGAGCACTTGTAGTGAAATAGCTATAAACAAATTTTGGCCAAAATTTAGCTAATTTGCATAAATTATATTTACACTAAACTCAACAAATGTATAGTATTTTTAATCAACACCAAACTCACTGGCCAAATCATATTTTGGCCCTAAAATATTCGTTCCCGCTTGTATTTATCGCATGTCAAAGCACACGAAAAATTCAAAAAGAGAAACAAAAGAGACACCAACCTTTTCAACGTCTCCCATACAATCCAGAGCAGTGTTAGAAACCTGTTGTGATTGCTGTGATGTAAACAGGAATCGAATGGAATTGTAAATGGAAGTTGCAGTGATGAAATAAAGGAATGTATGAAAAGTGTTTGTGGAAAGGCTTAAGAGGGTCACACGTTATATTGATAATAGGGATGCTTTGAGGGATTCCCAAACCTCCTACATATTAAAAAACACTTGACAATTTCCAGATTATTCCCTTTTGTACCTTTTCCTCCCCTTAAGGTCGACGCACACCCTCTGTAACAGACTACATGAGAAAATGATAAAATACCGGATTCCATTTGGAATTTAACTGAGATCAACTCAATTCAATCTAATTTTAAATTGAGTATAACATCTAAACACCTAACTCTCAAATTACTAAACTCATCTTAATGTAAAACCTTTTTACACGTAGAATTCACAATCTTTTTTAATTCAACACCTTTTTACATGCAGGACCTACAACCTTTTTCATCTTTCTATAAATACATCTAAATTTATTTTAACATATAAACACATTTTAACTCATATTAAGTGAGCCTTACATGCAGGACCTACAACCTTTTTCATCTTTCTATAAATACATCTAAATTTATCTTAATATATAAACACATTTTAACTCATATTAAGTGAGCCCTACGAAATTCACTCTAAATTCTCAACTCACTATTATTTATAAATAACTTAACTTAGCTTAACATTCAAACGGAGCTTGAAAGTAAATGACTCACCCAGATCGCATTGTTTGGTATATTCAATCCCAAAAGCTGCATATGTTGGACTTTTTGCTCCTTTGGTTAGTCCCACATGGGTGGGAAATGAGAAGGAACAAGCTCTCAAGACTTATAAATAAGAGGCTTAGCCTCTTAGTTTAAGTGCACCAGTCAAATGCTTAGCTAGTAACTTTTGACTCTAGTTAAATTCCTCTGTTATCCATTTTTTGTAAAATGGGAAGAGGTGTGAGTTAAAGTTCTACTAGTGGGGAAAGCTTTGTGGGTGTGAATGGGGTGAGGAGAGAAATTGTGTGATTGTAACAATTTTTCACATAGTGAATTTTCTTCTCTGGGTCTGGTGGTTTTTCTCCTGTTTTGGAGTTTCCACGTAAATTTCTTGTGTTGTTATTATTTCTCTATTTTTCTTGTTATTCCTGCAAAGGGTAGATCCTAGGGGGGGTGAATTTGGGAGGTCCAAATTCCCAACAATTGGTATCAGAGCCACTAGGTTCTTTTTGTGGGGTGGAGTTTTGATGTGGTAGTGTGGATATGTATAGTCTAAGGAGGTTCTGTCTAGGAGATTGGAAATTTTAAGTGTATCCATTGTGACACTCCAATTTTTCTTGGGAACTTACTTAGTGAGGTACTATTCATTTTTACGGTAAAAATTCATCAAGGTGATGTTAGGAATGAGGTGGAGAAATTGGTTTACACAAGGCGTTGAAGGGCAGATCAACCCCTGAAGTCAACAGTGATACTAACGACTGGTGGAACGGCTAGTGCAAGGAGCTGGTTCGGCAAGTGGCTCCAAGTCAGTAAATGGAGATACTGGTATTGATGCTAACGTTGTGTCTCTCTCCATGAAAAAAGAGACATGTACATCCTTATGGCATGCTGCTAATTCCCAAAATTGCCATGATAGAGGGTGTGTTAATGTTAGCATGTCCACAAGTTTACACACAGGCATTGGTTTGGCATTGATGCAGGGTGTGTGGTGGAAATTCATGTCGATGGCTGATGAACTTCCAGAAGAGCCAAACGTGGAAGTTACACCATAATTTTCAGCAAGGTTGTTTTCGACATGGGCCGAAATGAAATGCTTGGAATTGGTTTATTCTGAGTGGGTATGCTTTTATGGTGAAGCATGATAGCGAAAGTTATGAAGATCTTCATTGAGGTAGAGCTTGGCTGTGGGACCAGTCAAAGTCGCAAGGTGGAGATTGTTGGACTTTTTGCTCCTTTGGTTAGTCCCACATGGGTGAGAAATGAGAAGGAGCAAGCTCTCAAGACTTATAAATAAGAGGCTTAGCCTCTTAGTTTAAGTGCACCAGTCAAATGCTTAGCTAGTAACTTTTGACTCTAGTTAAATTCCTCTGTTGTCCATTTTTTGTAAAATGGGAAGAGGTGTGAGTTAAAGTTCTACTAGTGGGGAAAGCTTTGTGGGTGTGAATGGGGTGAGGAGAGAAATTGTGTGATTGTAACAATTTTTCACATAGTGAATTTTCTTCTCTGAGTCTGGTGGTTTTTCTCCTGTTTTGGAGTTTCCACGTAAATTTCTTGTGTTGTTATTATTTCTCTATTTTTCTTGTTATTCCTGCAAATGGTAGATCCTGTGGGGGTGAATTTGGAAGGTCCAAATTCCCAACAGCATATTACAACACTTACCCAAAACCACATATAACAACTTAATAAAACATTGCGTAGCACCACTTAGTACTAAACAACAGACTCCACTACGTGCCTAAATGGTAGGGTTGAGTATCTACAATGTTGGAGTTAGAGTACCCTACCTCCAAGGGTACTCCAACTCCGACTCTGACTTTGTCGGAGGTCAAATCTGATTTGACCTCCGACTCTGAATCCAATTCGCATAGCCTCTGATCTAATTTCGACTTGACGGAGTGGAGTTGGATTTGGGTTTTTGTATTGGAATTTTTTTCTTAACCTATTTGAACTTTCAATTTGACAATTTTGAATTCTCACTAATCGGATTTGGGCTTCCAGATTTCACTTTTTTTTTTATTAAAAAAACTATTTTTTCAATTTCAATTTATTAAAAAATCATTGTACAAATTAATGTTATTATAAATTAGTATTACATGTTATTATATGTTAATGTTTATATATTAGTAGTACACGTTATTATACATTGATTATCAACATGTTATTATACTTTAGTTATTATATATTAGTATTATATGTTATTATAAATTTTTATATTCGTGTTTATATATAATACATTAGTATTAAACGTTATTATACATTAGTGTTATATGATAGTAATAGTTAATAGTACGTTGTTTACATATACTAAACTATTATTAGTCAATTTAGTCTATTTATATTATAGTATAAGTATATTATTTTATAATAAGTTGCTCATACTAGTATATTATTAAATTTAAGTAACTATATAAATTATAGTTATATAAAAAAATATAAATAATATATAAAAAATTTATATATTTTTATAAAATATGTATAATATCAAAGTTGGAGTCAGTACATTTTCACCTCCGACTTCAACTCTAAATCTGACTCATCGGAGTTGGAGGGGAGCCAGAGCGGACTCGGAAGGCGGAGTCGAATTTTCAGATTTTTGCTTAGCTTCAGTTTTATTTACACTTCCTCAGCTGCCCTTAACTGAATCAGACGGCGCCGTTCTTCTTCAACATATCTCCACTCCGCTTCGCACGACCCCTATCTCCAGTTTGGTTCACTTCTGTTCTTCATCTTCCCCTTTGGTTTTTATCTTCTTCTTGCGCCGTGAGATCCTTAACAAGCAGCCATCAGCCATCAGCAGCCGCAGCCACCGTTCAGGAATCCCACCGTCTCCGCCGAACGCCTTCCGGTAACCGCTCTCTACTTTTATGCCTTCGGTTCTCTCCCAACCCTTTCCCTCCCTCTCTCTGAAAAATTCCCTCTTTCAGTCTCCGTTTATAAAAAAAAAAATTGTCGGCTTTCCTCAGGTTTTTTATTGGGTATTGCTGGTTTGTTGTGGAATATCGATCTTGGTGGTAAATATTCACCGTTTTGATGTTTGGTTTCATATTGGGCATTCTCTGTATTTGATGAAACGTCTTATTGGACAGAGGTTTTGATTTTTATTTTGGGTTGGCATCTTTTTTTTGATAGCTTTTGGGTTGGCATCTCTCTCGTATAGAATACATATGTACTCTGGCATGCCCATTTATGTTCTCTACTTTGGTGCTCTAGAGTGATGATTGTGTTTATGCAAGCACCATGCAACTTGATTTTTTTTTTCGATTTATCAGCATACTGCGGTTGGGATAATTCATTATTGATCCTCATTTTTGTGTGTGGTGTTTTACTTATTGATATGCTGGACTTTGTTACCTTAGTTTCACTTGTTTATGCTTGCACGATGGAGGGCAATCTTGTTGAAGCAATGCTTTTGCATCCAACGACAAAGACTGTGCGTTTCGACTGTAAGATTCTGAGATTGATTGATCTATAATTTTCCATGCCGATGCTGGCAATGAGTCGGTTTCACACATTTGCTGGCTAATCTCTGATGCAAAATCCAAAGACATCAAGCAGAGCAGGCAAATTATGCAAGTAATTTCTATCGTCTTGCTCCTTCTATTCTTCTCATCTTTTGAGCCCTCTTATCAGTTTCTATTCGCTTCATTTAAAAAAAAAAAATCCTTGTAATCTAAATTTAACATGTTAATTAACTTTTCTTTTGGTCTATCCAACAACCGAATTTCCTTCAAGCAATTTTCGTGTTTCGAGTTATAAATTAATATAAATATACATTGTTTTTACAGGTACAGTAAGAACCAATGATTTGTTAAGATCCTTTTAGTGTAACGAGATAATGGCGGAGTGTGGTATATTTGATAAGAGATATAGTTATATACATGACCGTAAATGGGGTTCTGAAGCGGCTGACGCACACCACATCATTGTTCAGAAGAGCCACGCAAAGGGTTTCCTTGTATACTTGTCGCCCATTCTTCTTTTAGCAAGTGCATTCCACCTTTTCCTCTTCAAGGTATGCTCTTCTCTCTTATCTCCTTGTCTCTAAACTCTTCATTTCCTTTTTTTACGTTGCTCCACCATCAGGGTTTCAACTTTCTGTGTGTACATGTATATATAATACTGTTACCCTTATGTGTGGTGAGACTGGCTTGTGGGATATATCCTATGTCAGGTAGTAATGGCAAGAGTGGTTGGTTGTTCGGCCCAAAACCTTAGAGTAAAGCTTTTCCTTTTGGCTAAATATAGTTTCTCTCTTTCAGTTGTTTAGCCTCACTAGGTTATTTCCTTAGTGGTTTATTTTCCTAATACCCATTATTTTATATTTTTTTATTGAATGAATCTGAGATTCAGGAGCATGAGTTCATTGGTTTTTGCTTGGTATTTGTCATTAATCTTCTTCATATTGTACTTGTCACAAGTTTTTTCTTAAGCTGTCTCTATACATTTCTATCTCAGCTTTTGCAAGAATGTTTGTGAAATTATAGTGATTTCAATATCTGGATGTTTAACATATCTAGTAAATATTTTATTGATGAGTCTGTACAGCATCTGTTCAATTCTAAACTTGTCATTGAAAATCGATTAAACTTGATTTTTCTTTATTAAGCTTGTCAGGATCTAATGTGATGGCCTTAAATATAACAGGATAATATCACAATTACTTTCTGGAACTCTCTTTTGATTGCATTCCTTGTCAAACTTTTACTTCAGAAGCCTGTAGAGAAAGGTGAGAACCGGAGAAATGGCTTTTTTTCGGTGCTCTGAAGTTTGTCTTATCTATTATAGAATCATTTTTTTTGGATAAGCAATTCGTTTCTAGAATCACTCTTATTACCTACCTAATTGGTTTAATGTTTGATGACTCAAGAGTCTGTTATAGTTATGCCAGCTTTTGGAGTTCAACTTGAAACTCACCACGGAAGGTAATTTTTATTTTTGATCCGTTCAGAGAAAGATATTTGCTGTCTTTGAGAGGGACTGTATAAACTGAGTCTTTGTTTTTGGATGCCTACCAGTTTAACCATAATTTTTTTCACAATCTATTACCTTGATATTCAATGTTATTACAATTTCATTATTAGAAAACCTCTAAGCCAATGATTGGATGCACAACGTTCATTCATTTTAGACAGTTCATACATGGAGTGCAAAACTAGTTTGATTAGAGTTCGTACCTGCTATACTAAAAGTTTGAAAAGAGTGGATTTTATACTTGTTGCCATGTGTAAGATTCGCAATGCAATTGGATTTAAGAAGGAGAATATCTTGTTTTTTTTTTTTTTCCCTCTTTATTTATATCTTTCACCATTGTGCCTTATGTTCTTTATTTGTAACCCAATTCTTTGACTGTAGTGCATTCTTCAAGGCATGAAAATGTGAATCTAGCAATAACCAGGCAGTTTATATTATGACATACAGTCCCGGGTTTACCTAACATAATATTTTGTCTGCCACTGTTATTTTCCATTTAGCAGTAAAATCGTCCGTCGCTTTGTACCCATTGACAAGATATTAAAACCAGTGCTATCAGAATGTGTGACCCCTGTTACTTGTTACTGGAGTCTGTCTTTCATTATACGAGGAGAAGCAGAACTGATGTTAGTTTTTAAGGTAAACGAGTCTTTTTGGTTTCAATATCCTGGAGTTCATTTGTTCGCGGAATAAAGGTGATTAATCACCTATTCCAAATATTCTGGCTCCTGAATCTTGATCCATTATCCAGGAAGTATGTCCGCCTGTGAAAGTGCTAGTCCCCATTTGGAAGGCCTTGTGTGCCGCCACTGGTAGTGAAGGAATCCTTGGCACGCCCACTGCTGATGCCCCGTAGTGTTGATCGATTTTTATCGAGAGCAGTGGACTTGAAGTTAGAGGCACCGCACCGTGGACAGAGGAATTATATATCCACATTGTGGTTGAGTGGATGCATGCTTTTGAAGATCAATTAATGCATTAGTACCATACACATATTGAAGGGAAAAGGTTCACAGCATGAATCAATCCTTGTGAAGATCAAATTTATACCCATTTTCACGCCATTGCCAAGTCCATATTTTAGATGCATTAGTACCATACGCATATTGAAGGGAAGATGGTTCACGGCATGAATCAATTCTTGTGAAGATCAAATTTATACCCATTTTCAAGCCATTGCCAATAAACCACAGCAATGTGATGTCAATAAACTAGTCCAAATTAGTCTAAAACCAAAAAATTGAGCCGAAGATCCACAGCAACAAAAGCAACGATCATGCGTAGATCTAATCAAACTAACCTGGGAAAAAGATATTCGAAGACTTGTGAAGTCACCAACAAAAAAAAAAGAAAAAAGGTGGAAGACAAAGGAAGAAATAGATATATACGACAAAACCCAGAAGAAAAAAAAAGAGATAGGAATGCCATTTCGTGGGTTTATAATAAAAACGAAATCAGGATTCTTTATGACAACATATAACAACCCGAAACTCTGCCTCTTAACAAACAGAGAGTTGCAGGAACAAAGAAAACCACAAATTTTCCATGACACAAACACGAGTTCAAACTAACAGATTTGGTCTGTACAAAAAAATCTAAAATCAGAGAGAGAGAGAGTACCGGTTCAAGTTTCTTGGATCTCGTGGTATGAAAGGAAAAGCTTCAATGAAAGATGGTTTGAATGGCAGGGGCGTGTGTTTTATATAGGCTGAACAAAAATCTGTAAGAGAATGGGGGCTTGTGGGTTGAAGAGAATAGGACTTGCGGGTTGAAGAGGAAAAGAACGATGGAGAGAAGGGGGGATTACCTAGGTCGAAGAAGAGAAGGGAGTTTCGGGAGAAAGAAAGAAAAGAAAGACGAAATTGGAGTTTTCGGTATGAAGATAGAAAAAAA